>CM055101.1:39905960-40500960 GCA_029204225.1 Diphasiastrum complanatum | reverse complement strand
GTGAGAAAATAGGGCCTTTACGCTTGTTCAAGGTGTTCTTTGACTCACCTACTAGATGAACAAATAATGTACCAATGGGATACTCACATGGAAAAAAGAATCTTACAATTTCTAGCACATTTTAAGTTAGAAATCAGAGTTAATCTGATATACATTTTATGTAAGCTCTAAATGTGATGACGTAATTCTTGTACAGTTTATTTGGTTTACTGTATATGGTTGTGATCAGGACGTGACCCGTTAGGATATATTGATCGGGCACTGATCTCGTAGATGGCTACTTGGGTTAGCCGGGTAGCCACACGTAGGAAGAAGTTAGCCTGTACAGTGATTTTGAGTTCATTATGCTATACTCAGGGGCATGTCCTAGGTTTGTCAGTATATGTGGCCATAGTGGGCCTAACTCTAGTTTGGCAGGTGGTAGGCCAGTTTAGTGACACCTATTGAGCCCATGCAGTTTGAGGCTTTGCTATATGTATAGTGTTTCTTCATAATAGACTTAACTTTTGTTGTGCCATCTTTGAGAGCCTGTGAGGAGTGGCTATGGTGATTGTGTGATGTGATATGCATACTGCACTAGATCCTAACAAAATTTCAACTTGGTATCAGAGCATCAGGGTGATGCAGGTATGCACGATCCGGTGGAGCTATGGGATAGCGTCTTTCACCAGGAGAAATAGCACTCAAAGCGTATTAGGAGAGAGGACTCCATACGGGGTATAGGCAGTCCGGATGGCATGAGACAACAAAGTTC
Organism: Diphasiastrum complanatum; assembly: GCA_029204225.1. Lineage (NCBI taxonomy): Eukaryota > Viridiplantae > Streptophyta > Lycopodiopsida > Lycopodiales > Lycopodiaceae > Diphasiastrum > Diphasiastrum complanatum. Next base: position 40,500,206 of record CM055101.1, on the reverse strand, counting down.
CTTTGATTGGAGCTTCGGGGAAGATCTAAACGATCGTCGTAGGTGGATTCCGGGGAGAATTTACGAAAAATTGCTCAAAACCGGTTGCATGTGGCTAACGCAAATTTGGCCGGATATCTCTGAGTACTCCGTCAATAGGGTAGCAGAGCAGATCAAAATGAGCTGCAAAGTAGTGGCATCTCAGAGGCCAAGTGATTGCCAGGAGGGCAAGGTCAGCCATGGAGCATATTATGAGCAATTGTACCTTTCTCAAAAGTTATGGAAGAAAAGACCTGCTAGGGTTTTTGAAGAAAAAATCATTGTTCTCTCTACATTTAGAATCAAATTTGAAGCTGTAAAATCACAGCTGTGGGCGTAGGGCGCAACTACTGGCAAATGGCCATAATCGGCCATGAAGCATGTAAGGAGAAATACATCTCTGAAGTTGTGGTGGAAATTGCAGCTAGGACTTTCTGGAAGCAAATCAAAGATTTCTCTTTATAGGAGCACAATTTTGCTGCTGTGAAATAGTGTATGTGGGCATTTTAGGGGCGTGAATTAGCTGCCAAAGAGTCGTGACACACCGTGGACGAGAGGAGAAACTGGAGTGATGGTTATCAGGCAGCCATAGCTATAAGAGAAAGAGAGAAGAAAGGGGAACAGGTCGTGCAGGAGGCGTTGCCTAGCGCGCGCCCAATGGGTGAGAAGTCTTAGCGTATCAAGGATTTTGGAGGACTCAAGGCTGCGGATCAGCACACAGGTGGTTTTTTTGTGAGAAATTGGCAAAAATCTAGCTTGGTATTTTTTATGATAGAAGTTTGTAAGTGAATCTCACATGTGTGGAGGATGTTCCCACGTGTGGAGAATTGTAAAGTAAATCAAAATGTTTGATATAGGGGTCTCATAGAATTTCATAGTCAAGCATTTAGGTGTAGGACGTTGATATGGTCAAATTTGGCATAGATGGCAAATTATCCATTTCCACTTGTAATGCCACTATTGAGCCAAAATAGAGTAGGAGGCCAAACTTGTTCCAATTAGAGTGTACACAAGTGTAATGCTTTTTTTTGATGAAGTTTAAGAGGTCCAATAGGTTTTAGAGGTGGAACCATGTGTGGTCCATAGGAATTTGAGATGTGCTTGAATATAGTCCAATAGAATTTTGAGGTGCATGGATCAATGGTCCAATAGGATTAAGAGGTGGCAAAGTGTGATCCAATCATAGTTAAGCATAGTGATAGCTCATGAATCTACTAGTATCATTGTACTCCTCATTTTGGATCTAATTGATTTTGAGATTGAGTGGATTTTGAGTGTCATTGAATTTCTAGCTTTCTCTCTCTACCCAAGAGCTCACGATGGTTTTTCTCTCTCTACTCGAGGAGAGCAGCTTGTGTTTACTTATAATACTTTTGGAACACTTCCCACACATGTGAGTGAGAGTTGGGAGTGATTGAATGCATGTAGTAGTGTGTTTTTGCCATAGAATCAAAGATAGTTCTTGAATCTCAATCTAGTCTTGATCTTGGTGCATCTACACACCTTAGGAGATCACAAGTACATGTAGTGGACAATCCACACGTGTGAATTCAACATGGTATCAGAGCCTACCTAAGGTTACCATGCATTTTGATCCATTTGAGTGAAAACTATTCATCAATCTTGAGCTAGAAATTGTCAAGGCCCATTTTCCTAGCTATCTTGTTCAATTTTGGATCAAAAGAGATCAAAAGGACATTGATTGGGTCTGACCTGGTACTGTACAAAAACAGGTTCTCAGACACATGTGAGGAACATCCAATTTCAGTTTGGGAGTTCTCTTTCATGTTTGATCCAAAAATCTTGCTAGATAGCTTGTTTTGAAGCTATTTTTGTCTAGTTTCTGATGCAATCAGTTTCATTCCATTTGGTTGAGCCAATCAAAAGCTATAAGCTTTTGAAGAGGGTTAGGTAGGGCACCTAGACCTGGGTGGACACATTTGGTTTGGTCAAGAGATTGCTTGTTTGATCCAAAATCACAGTTGAATGCTTACCAATCTCATCCATATGTGATCTAGGCATTGTTTTGAGATCTTAGCCATTTTGTTTCATGCAATATCATTGTATTTGAGTCAAATTTGGTTTCTTAGTGTATTTCACACATGCTAAGAGTGTTTGATCCTAACTTTGCCCATACTCCATCATTTGATGTGAAGTAGATCTAGTTTTGGAGAGATTGAGATAGCTAGTGAGAATCATCTCATAGTTTGTTGCAAGATTTTGCATAGGAGATGGTAGCACACCATTATTGGATCCTATAGTGAGAGAGAAGCAACGTTTTTTGTTCATCACTTTTATTTATCTTCACTTTACATGACTTCAATGAGTTCATACTTGTTGCAACCAAGTGAGAGATTGTCTACTTCCAATTATTCAATATGGAAGTTGAGGATGGAGTCCATCTTGATACTCCAAGATGTGATGGACATTGTACTTGGGATTGAGGAGGAGCCTCAAGTCCTTCAAGAAGTACAAAAATACAAGAAGAGAGCTAGGATGGCTCTCCACTACATTAAGATGAATGTCTCTAATGAGATATTGAGGGAGATTGGTGATTGTTCTACATCCAAGGAAGCTTGGGATTGTCTCAAGTCCATCTATGAGGCTAAGAACACCTCTAGGCTCCTCACTCTTAGAAATCAAATATTCCAAAGTAGTCAAAAGAGTGATGAGAGTGCATCTAATTATGTTTTGAGAGTCAAGGATATTCATAGGGAGCTTGCATGTATTGGTGACTCAATTAATCAAAGTGAGCTAGTCCAAGATATTCTCAATGGCTTGAGAGATGAATATGACAACCTTGTCCAATCCTATGCCATTAAGGAGGAGCTACCAAGTTTGGAGGCCCTTCAAAGTGTGCTTATTTCTGAAGAATCAAGACAAGAGTACAAACTCTTGAGGATGGACAAGCATGATGATGGCAAAGTTCTATCTGCCAAGCACAAAGAGAGGAGTAAGAAGCAACACCATCACTTCTCTAATGACAAAGCTAAAGACCAAGATGGAGAGGAGGAGAAGGATACCTCTCATGCTTCTACTTCAAATCTCAAGAAGAAGAAGTTCAAGTGCTTTTATTGTGGCAAGAAAGGCCATTATGCCACCAATTGCTTCAAGAAGAAGAATCAACTCAATCAAGCCAACATCACCAATGAGAAATAAGACTATATTGCAAGTGATGGAGAAGGCTCTCTTATGGCATCAAGCTTCTCCTCTTCCACCTTCAACAAGGATGACTCATGGTATATTGATAGTGGAGCATCTTCACATATGTGTGGCTCCAAGCACTTTTTTTCATCTATTTTGCCTTATGATGGAGTCAAGAAGACCATATACTTTGCAAGTAAGCATGAGTGCAATATTGCAGGAGTAGGGATTATTCCCTTGAAGCTTGCATCTTCTAAGGATCTCTTTCTCAACAATGTTCTTTTTGTCCCAAAGCTTACAAAGAACATCTTAAGTGTTGGCCAACTTCTTGATAGTGGCTTTGATGTCAATTTCAATATTGACAATTGTGTGATCAAGAAGGATGGTGAGATCCTTGCATATGGATCAAGATTTGAAGGCACCTACAAATTGGATCCAAGTGAGAGTGCAAACTCTCTTGATGTTTCTTATATGTCCAATATTTCAAAGGAGGATGATCACACAAGATGCACATATCTTCTCTCTTCAAGTATTATGGTGTATGATTATTCCTTATTATTCAAAGCATATGTTGAGAAGAAATTCTCATTGAAGATCAAAGCCTTGAGGAGTATTGGAGCTCTTGAAGGAATAGCACCATATGAAGTTTTATTCAAGATGAAGCCTAAGGTTGATCACCTTAGTGAACTTGGTAGTGCTTGCTTTGCACATATTCCCTTGGAAACAAGAAGGAAGGATGATCCGAGCTCATGGATCATGATTGGATACTCATCCATCAAGGAGGCCTTTAGTGTCTTTACACTCTCTATTTCAAAAGTGATTGTGAATAGAGATGTCACATTGCATAAAGATTCAATCTTGGAAGTGGCCGAGATCAAGGCTTTTCAAGAAGCATCACAAGTTATCTTTTTTGAAGGTATTCAAGTTATGATGGGGCCAATGTGTGAGGAGGAGTTTCTTCTTCATATGATTTCAAGAAGATCTTCAAGATGCATGGCCGAGTCTTTATGGATCACCTTACATAGCAAAGAGGGGCATCTTTCATGTTGTATCTACTACAACACATTCATATATGCTTCTCTTCCTTTGCTTGAAATGCTATCTTGCTTCATTGAATTTTTTGGATCTCAAAGTTCAAGAAAAGCTATACTAGTTTTGTATGATGCTTATGGTATGGACATGTTTCTTGTCATTATTGACTTAGATGTGTTTCCAATACTTTTTGAAAGCAAGATATTGTATTGTCAAAAGTATGCTCTTGATTCTAGTAAGAACAAGATTGAGCTTGGTACTCACTTTTTTGAAAATCATGTTTTCACATGTTTTGAGGCAAATTGTAAACTCCTCTTGAGATTAAGTGAAGCATCCAAAGTGGACACTTACATCCTTGAGAGAGTAACTAGCCTAAAAAAGATCAAGATAGTCTTTGATATCAAGATTAGATCCATTATGGATATAGTTCATTGTATGTGGACTAGTCAAGCTAGAAAGCATAATCTTGATAATCATCATTGTTTCACATCTTATGATCTTGATCTCCATGATCCTTATGAGGCTTGGAAGCCTCAGATTTCTCTATTTATGGTGCATCCATCATGCAAGTGAAACTTTCAAATCAAAGATCATCATCAAGCATGGAGGAAGCCCATGATCATAGTGGCATATTGGTGGAGCACTCTTCAAAGGCATTGGCAAGAGATCTCTACCAAAGAGATCTTATCATGGATATGGTGAGGGTGCTGCTATGATGGATCCCTTGGCTGATCTTCACTTCTTATGCATACCAAAGGATCCACTCAAAAAGATTTACAAACTTCTCAAGTGATCTAGTACCTTTCCAAGCTATTTTTTGAGGAGGAGTGTGAGAAATTGGCAAAAATCTAGCTTGGTATTTTTTATGATAGAAGTTTGTAAGTGAATCTCACATGTGTGGAGGATGTTCCCACGTGTGGAGAATTGTAAAGTAAATCAAAATGTTTGATATAGGGGTCCCATAGAATTTCATAGTCAAGCATTTAGGTGTAGGATGTTAATAGGGTCAAATTTGGCATAGATGGCAAATTATCCATTTCCACTTGTAATGCCACTATTGAGCCAAAATAGAGTAGGAGGCCAAACTTGTTCCAATTAGAGTGCAGACAAGTGTAATGCTTTTGTTTGATGAAGTTTAAGAGGTCCAATAGGTTTTAGAGGTGGAACCATGTGTGGTCCAATAGGAATTTGAGATGTGCTTGAATATAGTCCAATAGAATTTAGAGGTGCATGGATCAATGGTCCAATAGGATTAAGAGGTGGCAAAGTGTGATCCAATCATAGTTAAGCATAGTGGTAGCTCATGAATCTACTAGTATCATTGTACTCCTCATTTTGGATCTAATTGATTTTGAGATTGAGTGGATTTTGAGTGTCATTGAATTTCTAGCTTTCTCTCTCTGCCCGAGAGCTCATGATGGTTTTTCTCTCTCTACCCGAGGAGAGCAGCTTGTTTTTACTTAGAATACTTTTGGAACACTTCCCACACATGTGAGTGAGAGTTGGAAGTGATTGAATGCATGTAGTAGTGTGTTTTTGCCATAGAATCAAAGATAGTTCTTGAATCTCAATCTAGTCTTGATCTTGGTGCATCTACACACCTTAGGAGATCACAAGTACATGTAGTGGACCAATCCACACGTGTGAATTCAACATTTTTTATTATCGAATTTTGTCCTATCATGATCCGCGGCTATGATATAGTTCTCAGGGAGAATCGTGGGCCGTAAGATCCAAAAGGACCATTAGATGTGGTTGAATGGGTCTTGAAAGTCTTGAAAGGCCATATTGAAGAAACTTCATTAAAAATCTTTCAAAGAAAAGGCTAAAAATGACCCAACTTTTAAAGTCGCTATTCTTCATTAAAAATCTTCATTATGAAGATTCAGTTCAAAATGCAAGGCAAAATGGTTTTGGGGCTAACTATAGCTAGAAGGCACCTTTCTTGGCCATCCTTGGGCCAAAATAACCCCTGAAACTGGCTGCTCAGAGCTAGTGGACAAAGCAACATCATAGAGCAAGGAGAAACACATTTTGGAGAGTTTTCATCACCATTCTTTCGAGCGGAGTGCGGGTGACCTAGAGATGGGCTACATTCGCTATTTGGGTATCGTAGGGCCAAATTCGGGACAATTTTTGGCTGGTAAAACCTGCCACAGGGTGGTACAATGAGGCATTATCACTTCGAAATCATTATTACTTACTCCTGAGAGGGTAACAGAGTGTTTGGAAGCGGTAAATGCAGTATGGGAGCGAATGGTAGCGGATTTGTGTGGAGAAAGCTAGTTTTGGTGACGGAAGTGCAGTTTGGCGGCATGACTACTCATCATTGGCAACAATTTTGAGAGGGCAAGGAATCACAGGTGAGAGGTAGGCATGATATGCCGGTTACAGGTGAAAAATTCTTGTGATCAGGTTCAACTTTTGGGGTTCGAACCAACCAACATCAAGTGGCATTTTGGGGGAACGCTCTCACAGGTATGATCGGCAGTGACATTGTCGAGTCAGGTGATAGCTGCATTAACACACGCATCTGTAGCTTAAAAATTTCTCTTTCGGAGGAAAATATGGGCTAGCTTGGAGGTTCACACATTTTGGCAGTCATAGGTGATGGAAGTGCGAGGTGGTGCTAGTTGAAAGCCATTGGGCAAGATAGCGGACTTGCATTGGACGAGCTATGTGTGGGACACACAGAGGATGAAGAACGGGTCGATAATCACACTTTGGATACTCTTCGTGAGTGGTGAGTGTGATGATTTTGCAGTTTTGCAGTCGATAAGTCAATTTTGAGCCATTGTAGTTGTGGAGCAGTGTATCAGGTTGTCATCGAGGAGATACACTTCAACTGCCAGTTTGGATAAGTCAAGTCAATTTGCCATATCAGTATTGCATCAGAGATGCAGATTTCAATGATGACAAGGTGTAGATCATTTGGTTTGGGGCATGGAAGATCTCACAGGTTCACTTGGAGGGATATTGGCATGCACAGTCATGTGAGGGACTTGATGGTGGCTTTGGAGTTCACATCTCAGTGTATTCTCAGGGAGTGGTTTGGAACCATTCACAGGAGTAGCTTGGAGCTAGCTTGGGAGAATACAAGTGGGCACTACAGGGTAGATGCTCAGATCTTTATGATCAGGGATGGCATTGGAATACCTGGTAGGGATAGCACTACAGGATGACATGGGATAATCATTAGGGGTCAGCTATTTCATATTGGACCTGAGTCATTAGCATGGACATGACTTACAAGTGGGATTCGTGAAAAAATCAAAACACTGCAAACACAAATGGGCAAAGCGTGAAGCTTTGAGAGCCAGAGGAGAGCTGATGCAGATTGCACGGGGTGTGATCGAAGGGCAAACACTATGATGGGTGTTTTGCTAGCGATCTACCAGAGGAGACACTGATGGCGAGGACTTCATGTTGTGCTCATTTGGGAGTACAGGTTGGCATTACAGTAGGGGGCCAGCTTTGGACATTGGCATCGATGGGGGGACATCTACCATCACAGGTGTGGATAAGCTATCTATAGATTTTCTGCATTTGGCTGTATTTGCAGGAGTCTAGGCTTAGCACAGTGTTGGAATTTCCATGGTGCAGATTCTCAAGTGGTGAGATCAGGGATAAGCCTAGAGGGAGACACTCAGAGCCATATACCTCAATATGATCAGGGAGACAGTAGTCTCGGGATCCCGTGAGCGGAGACTGAGGGATATGCTTGCGGTGGCATGGTGTCGGGTGGCACATAGCTAGGGAGAGCGAGCAGATGCTAGGAGCCAGGTGGAGCAGGTAATGCTTTGGAGTTTGGCTTGTCTAGCAGGATGGTGACCAGGATCGGAGATATCAGGTGAGCATAGTATGTGGATGACGAGTCCATTGGGGTGGCACTCAGAGAGATGCTAAAGTTGCTCAGATATGATATGTCATTTGATGTATGGACGATGTTCTTCAGCTGGTGCATCATGTGGTGACCTAGGGACGGGTCATGCCTACTTGGAGATAGGTGGCATGGAGTGTAGCTGTGGTGGTACATATCCTAAGGGCATGGAGAGCATTACGGGGTGATGTGGATCCAGCATGTCCATGGTTGTGAGCCAGCAGAGATGGAGATGTTGCTTAAGGAGTGACAGTTGATACTTTGGCAAGTAATCAGGTGAGCTGCATGGTTATATACACAGTGATCTCGAGGTTGGCATCACATGTTGTGTGTATCCATCATTATTTGGTAAGCATGATGTAGCTTTTGGTTAGATCAAGTTGGAGTCTAGTTGCACTACAGGTGGACAGAGTCTTGGAGAGCTATCAGCGGGTAATGGATACTTGGTGATCAGATGGTACAGGGTATAGGGTTCTGGAGCTATCCTACCTGATATGCTATGGATCGTGGGTGAGTTATTCATCATGATAGTGGATCTAGTTTGCATTTGCTTTGGCTTGGATGCTATGATAAATACAATGTTGGTGAGATAGGCTCCTTGGTGGGAGGCCTATGTACTGGTCAAATCAGAGTTGGCAACGTCAAGCATGGAAAGTTGAACCTACATGGGATGTAGGACAGACAGATCATCATCAGTATCTCTGGGAGGTGGGCGAGCTACTCAGGTATAGCCTATGGTGAGGTTTGTGTACATTCATTTATTGAGTCCTTGGTAGACTCTTGTGCTTGGAGCATGGGTAATGGATGGGAATCAGCTTTCAGGGCTTATTGGACAAGATGTCAGGGCAAAACGACTTGGAGCATAGCTTTGTTAAGGGATGAGGCTTGGAGTGCTCATTGGTTCGAGATGGTTGATCTTGGATGATGTATGAGGAAATCTATGTGATATGCTTGGACGTGAGAGCATCTTGGTTACAGGTGCAGGACATGGTTGAGGACCTGATTTGGTGACCAGTGGTGTAGTAGCGGATCTACAGGTGGCACATGTGTTGGTACGACAGGATACCATTTATGGGCAGGCCTTGGTCATGTATTTGACGCTTTATCATTCATGTTGGTTTGCATGAGTGTGTGTGGTCTTGCATGTTGCCTTGTCACTAGAGTCCAGATATGAGTCGGAGTTGTATGTTGTTGTGCATTTGCTACAGTAAAACAGAGTAGTCATTTTATGCTCATTGACTTGTCATTGTCTACTAGTTGTCTATTTGGTGAGGGTGCAATCTTATGGTGGCAGTAAGATTTCCTCAGGTTGAGCCTCAGTTGCTCATTTATGTCAGCTTTACAGGTTTGTGCTTGTAAGTGTCTGATAGAATGTCAGCCTAGCTAGATGGAGGATGTAAATCTCATGGTGGCAGTGGGATTTCCTCAGTTTGAGCCATGTCGCTCGTGTGGTCCACTTGTGTTCAAGTCGGATTGGGGACGAGTCAACTGGTCGAGAGTGTGGTAGACTCTCTGTATGAGCATTGTGGTCGCATGATACTTTGTGAGTCAAACCTGGTGGTTTGTTGGTGTGCTTGAGTGTGAGTCAAGTACAGAGTAGCAGGACATGAATAACATCTTTTGGACACTCCAGAGATTGCTACAAATTATTGATTTTCACTCTTATCACATTTGAGCTTAAGGGAGAGAGTTAGAAATCAGAGTTAATCTGATATACATTTCATGTAAGCTCTAAATGTGATGATGTAATTATTGTACAGTCTATTTGGTTTACTGTATATGGTTGTGATTGGGACGTGGCTCATTAGGATATATTGATCAGGCACTGATCCTGTAGACGGCTACTTGGGTTAGCTGGGTAGCCACACGTAGGAAGAAGTTAGCCTGTACAGTGGTTTTGAGTTCATTATGCTATACTCAGGGGCATGTCTTGGGTTTGTCAGTATATGTGGCCATATTGGGCCTAACTCTAGTTTGGCAGGTGGTAGGCCAGTTTAGTGACACTTGTTGAGCCCATGCAGTTTGGGGCTTTGCTATATGTATAGTGTTTCTTCATAATAGACTTAACTTTTGTTGTGCCATCTTTGAGAGCTTGTGAGGAGTGGCTATGGTGATTGTGTGATGTGATCTGCATACTGCACTAGATCCTAACAAAATTTTAACTATTTAATCATTAGTCGAGTTGACTAACAATGAGCTGCCTATCCTGCCCACAGAGAGCCAACGCACCTACATCCCGCACCTCACCATCACACCTCCACAATGAAAAGACAAAAACCACCAGTCAGAACTACAATCAATGCATTAACTAAAACGAACGCGTTCTACGAAATTTATTGGTTGTTACTGTGATAAACCAATATCCATATAGCAATGTTGGAAAATGTATAAGAATCTTCTAAGAACTTGATTTACTTGTGATTATTGGCTGGAGGATGCGCTTGCTACTGCCCCGCGAGAGTATTAGTTAAAATAGCAATGATCAACTTATACAGGACTTTCTTATTTCAACGGCACCACGTGTGCTTAGTTCTAGAGTTATCGGGCCATCTTTCTTTTATGAGCCATTTGAGTGCTTTTAAGCAACTTATCTTTGTACTTACTTATCAGTTGAATATACAGTTTGTGGAGAGCAATTCTGTTGTCTTGTCTTGTTGCACTTGACATTGTGCTGTGGTGATTGATTCGGTTGGGTGTTTAAACTGTGTTTCTTAACTTGGTATCAGAGCCTTTGGTGGCTTGAATCATTGGACAAGAACAGAAGGCTGCAAATTCACGACGGTTTGTTGGCTAGGAAGCACAAAACTGAGTCTGTGGAGATTCGTGGAATAGCTCAAAACTATAAAAAGATTCAAAGGCAGGGGATTGTCAGCTGAATCAGAGGGCAAGCAAAAAGTGAAGCTGGAAAATCTTCAGAAGGGTTGCTTGGCATGTGTGATTGGTTTGAATCCCATCGAACACCGTTTGAAGAGTGGTTTGGAGCAGAATATTGCCTGCTGTAGGGCAACCTCAGAGAGATAGGGAGCTGCTCAGATTAATTCTCAAGAAGATCAGATAGCCAAAAAGACAGCTAGGGTTTATAGTTGAGAAACCTTAGTTTTCTCTCTGATGAACACCATTTTTGGAGCTATAAAGGCACAAAGCAGGGCATCGTGGTAGGGCGAGTCAACTCGGAGCAGGCCGCGGACAACCGTGGAAAGACAAGAGAGCATGGATCAGATCCATGATAGCAGCCACCATAGCTTGGTGGAAGATCCATCATAAAGAGAGAAGAGGAGGAGAGGCCGTGAGACCTCGCGCGTGCCCAGCTTAGCTAGCCTGTTAGCGGCCCGAAGTGCCTGGTGCTTCAAAGGCTCTTGATTGACGCGCAGAAGCGTGGAGAGTCGTCCGATCTTGAGTCACACAAAAAGGATCTAGCACACAAGGAGAAGTGAGAAGATCAACGCGGGAAAGGAAGTCTCCCGATCGTTATCATGTGAAGTATGCCCCAATGAGTGACATTTTGAAGTGTCGAGAGCCATCAACCTTTGATGAGGCAAAAGATCACAAAGAGTGGCAAAGGGCAATGGAAGAGGAGACAGAATCCATCCACAGGCATGATACATGGGAGTTGGTTGATCTAATACTTGGAAAGAAACCCATTGACAACAAATGGGTGTTTAGAACAAAGTTTCATGCAGATGGCACGATAGCAAAGCATAAGGCACGGCTAGTAGTGAAGGGTTATGAGCAAAGCAAAGGAATTGACTATGAAGAGACATTTGCTCCAGTGGCTAAGTGGACTACGCTACGTCTTATCATTGCCTTAGCATCTCATTTTGGGTGGAAGATCCATCAAATGGATGTGAAGTCCACATTTTTAAATGGTGACTTAGAGGAAGAAGTTTACATGGTCCAACCACATGGCTTCATGGCAAAAGGGCAAGAACAGAAGGTATGTAAACTACACAAAGCACTTTATGGCCTTAAGCAAGCGCCACACACATGGTATGGACGCATTGACAATTATTTTCTTTCTCATGGGTTTGTAAGAACAAATTTAGATCCAAACCTTTATGCTCTTATAAATGATGATAGCATTGCCTTGATTGTACTTTACGTTGATGATATCATTGTCACGGGCAATGATGAAAATCTCACTTGTTCTATCAAAGCCAACTTATGCAAGCAGTTTGAGATGACAGATTTAGATCTTATGCACTATTGCTTGGGTGTATAAGTATGGCAAACTGGCAGTGATATCATGTTATGTCAAAACAAGTATGTGGGCGAGATATTGGAGAGATTTCACATGACAGAGTGCAAACCTTTCATCACCCCTTGCGAAGCTGGTAATAAATTATCTTGTATTGATGATAGTGCACATGTTGACACTACTCTATTTCGTCAGCTAGTCGGAAATTTGATATATCTTACGACTACACGTCTTGATATCTGCTATGATGTAAGTTTGATTAGCCAATTCATGTCATCACCCACTATGGACCATTGGAAAGCTGCAAAAAGGATTTTGAGGTATGTGAAAAGTACACCTAACCTTGGCCTAATCTACAAAAGACAAAGTGTTTTACCTAAGTTGCAGGGTTATGTTGACTTTGATTGGGCAGGAAGTATAGATGATAGAAAGTCAACAACAGGTTATGCCTTCAATTTTGGTAGCGGTTGTTTTTTGTGAAAAATGCAAAAATAAGCTTGGTAGAGGCCAAAAATCTTGTATATAGGATGATTACACATGTGTGGAGCCAGTTCTCACGTGTGAAAATAGTTTACTTGTCATGTACCATAATCATATAGGTTGTACATATGATTTAATTCAAGTTCTAGTGGCTAAAAAAGCCAAAAACTAGTTTTCTAGACATATGACACATGGCATCAATCTATTGATTGCATGAGCCACATCCTTTGGTTAGGTGTCACATCCCATGTGTAGAGGACAGCTCACATGTGTGGAATAAGTTGAAGTAGACAAATTTTGACTTCTAGAAGATTTTGAAATAGATCTCCATATAGAAGGAAAATGGACCAAAAGTGCTCAAAATAGAAGGTTTTGTCCAAGTGTCAGTTTTGCATGATGAATCATCATATGACAAAGCACCTTCACACATGTGGGATCAGAGGGATGATCAATACCACGAGCTCCCACTTATTGTATATATAGACCCACATTTGGCCATAATCATTGTGAGACACCAATCTTGGTTTTGGAAGCAATTTTGAGTGATTTTCTCCATTTGTCTACATTGGTTTTGATTGTTTTGAGGTTCTATCAATGTGTACTTGATTTTCAGGTTGGAGTCCGTACTCAGACAGTGTTTCACACGTGTGAAACCAGAAAGTACACTTACCTTCAATTAATGATTGTTCTTGTTAGAATTTTGTGTCTAGAATTGATCTAGATTAATCTTAATCTAAAGTAGATTGATAGATCAAGTAATCTGACAACCAATCGCTCTTGAGGATCAGATTAGGATCCATTCTTGGTCATTTTTGTACTTTTTTTTCACATGGTATCAGAGCCAAGTACAAGAGTTTTTGTTGAAATTGATAGGGTTAATCCAAATCAAAGCCAGAATTAGCAGTTTTTTGGAAACTAGTCAAAGTTTGGGTAGTGAGTTGGATTTGATAGATATTCTCAAAATTTTTGGACCAGAACTTGTTGTGGGCTGTAGGAACCCTTTTCACACGTGTGAGGCCGTACAGCTCCGGTTTTGGCTGAGAAAAATTAAAAAATTTGTACAATTTGGCTCACACACCCAATTTGAGAGATTTTTGGTGCAAAATCAAGCATTTTCTATAGAGAATCTAATCCCTTGATTAGTTCTTGGATTAGATCAGCCAAGAAATTAAATTTGAAGCTTGAAATAGGTGCATTAATTGATCATCTCTGATTTTTTGAGTACATGTTGAAGTTGAGAGAGATTTTGCTAAAAATCATAGATTAAGGAGTGATATGCAAGGTGAGAGGTTGAAATCCATTGTACCATCACTCTAGATTTGTTCAAGAGTGATAGGGCCAAGTTTAGAAGCATCAATTTGATAGAAAACATCTTTGGATCTGTCCTCCAAGTAAACCTTTGAGAGTTTCTAGTGCATATAGAGCATCTATGCAAATCTTTTGTAGAATTTGATATAGATTGGCTTCAATTGAGAGTTCTAGAAAAGAGATTGAGATCCAAGTCACATTGTTCAACCTACTCAATTTGTTTGAGTGATTGTAAGGTTTGAAAAGAGTCATTAAGGTGTCTATGACAAATGTGTAGAGAGAGATCCAATTTTCTAAGAGTTCCTTCCTTTGTAGAGGGCAAGATCTAGAAGCTCATTATGTGTTGTTATTGGTGAAGAATTTGTCTTTTCCTAGGTGATCAAATCTTTCTAAGTGGCATTATCTCTTTGAAGCACAATATCTTAGTGAGAAAAATCACAACTTTTGATTTTGAATTTCATTCCAAGTCTTAAAAAGTAGAGTAATTGGTGGAATCCAATAGGAGTGATTGAATTCAATTTGTTGAGCAAAAATTGACATAGAATGTATGAAACTCAAATTAGTTCTATTCAACTTTCTTTGTGAGAGTGTGAGGGTCAATTTTTGATCCCATTGGATGTCTAGAATGAGGAGGAGTCCATATTTGAGTATTCATGCATGGTTGAGATCTTTGTGAATCTCTAGTTGTCTAAATTTTTAAGCTTTGTGAAAAATTGGTGGTATAGTTTGTTGTCAAATCAAATCAAATTCATTCTAAATCTCAAGTGTGAGATTATTTGGGTCAAGAGTGAGTCCAAAAGAAGTGATTAAGTTTGATTTTCATGTATTTGAAACAAAACCCATCTTTTGTTCAAGAATCTCAAGTGTTGAGAGAACTAGTCAAGTGAAAAGGAAAATCTAGGTGTCAAATCTTTTTCATATCCATTTCAACTTTCAAAAGAAAGAGTCATTTTTCTATTTCTTCTACAGAAGCCGAATATAAAGCGTTTAGTTCTGCTACCCAGGAAGCTGTTTGGCTACATAAGTTGTTATGTGAGATTGGCATGAAGTAGGCAAATCCTACTGTTATTTTTTGTGACAGTCAAAGTGGAATACAATTGGCTAAGAATCCTATCTTTCACGCAAGGACAAAACATATTGAGGTAAAATATCACTTTGTGCCTGAGAAGTTACAATCTGAAGATATAAGTATTGTACATTGTTCTACGTTATTACAAGTTGTTGAATTATTTACGAAAGCTTTAAGTAAAGAAAAGTTTGAGACTTTTAGAGCCAAACTTGGCTTAGATCTGGTTATGTAAAAAGCCTTTACTTGTAATACTATCATGGAGATATGTTCCATGAATAGAGTAATATCTAAAATAAAGAGAGACGTTGATCGTTGAGAGAGAGAGTTAAAATAGCAATGATCGACTTATACAGTGCTTTCTTATTTCGACGGCACCACGTGTGCTTAGTTCTAGAGTTATCAGACCATCTTTCTTTTACGAGCCCTTTGAGTGCTTTTAAGCAACTTATCTTTGTACTTAATTATCAGTTGAATATACAGTTTGTGGAGAGCAATTCTATTGTCTTGTCTTGTTGCACTTGACGTTGTGCTGTGGTGATTGATCCGGTCGGGTGTTTAAACTATGTTTCTTAACTGTATTATATTCAGAAAGGATAGCGAACAAATTATCCACTCCCTGTTTTTGTGCACCAGAGCCAAATCTATTACTACGCTAATTCTATTGGGGAGCTTGATGAATAAACTTGCACCTCGCACCAAATTGACAACTACCAAAACGCAAAACAACACTGAAACCTGTGAGAGCATATGTGAGAAGTATTTGAAATAAATGTACCATATTACGAAAAGTTTTCAGGCTTTTGACATCCAGGAGCAGGACTCTGGAATTAGAACTTTGAGGTTTGCAAGATGGCAAAGAGTCTGTATGGATATGAGGTCCTCGAACTTTGAAGCATACAGGTCCAATCACCAGTGAGAGTTTAAATTTACAGCATGAAAAGCAAGGCTCTGATACTGTAGTTTAGGTCTAGCTTGATGCAAATCACAAAAACATCAGAGGACCAGGGACCTAATAATAATAATAAGGCTCATGCAAGGCTCGGTCACCAACAACCTTGGATTTTGCCCAGTGAACAACCAATGACGTTTGTGTACAACCGACCTCAGTCACCCTGCCTATTCAATGTATACCTGGCAGGCTGTGCTATGCGTGGCACAACGTTCAAAATCAATTGCTTTCAGTTGACCGGTGTTGCTCCTTGGCATGATAGAGTTTCGACTTTGAGATTTTAGCTGTGGTGAAAATAGGGATATATCATATTGTTGTAAAATCAAATCAAGCTTAAAACAAAGAAAACAATAACCTGAGAAAACAAAATCTCTTTAACCTATAAGAACAAAAGCTTATCTTGTGTAAAATCCGCCCACTCCCCATCGGCGTGTCCCTTTGTGAATGTGGGCTTTCCTGCTTTATGTTTGTCTGTGAAACCGGATTTTTGAGCTTCACGCTTCTTTCAATTATTGGTATATTTTGACGCAAATGAGATGGACACTCGTTGCCCAGCTTAACTTGAGAATTTGCACAAGTTTGAGATTGGTCTAGTTCAGAATCACCTGATGGTTGATCATCTTGCTGCGAGGGGGGCAGATATTGACCACAAGGGCTAGATGGAATGGATGCATCTTCAGGGGATTGTGGCGGGGATGGAGGCGGTAAATTTAAATAGAATTCCCCTTTTCTCTCATCTTACTCAATTTTGGAAGGAAAGAAGAAATCTCTGCTTACAAAAAATAGAATTCTACACTGCGACAACATAATCCTATAGGCGAAACAACTTTACAGGACCCAGTGTCGTCCATAGGCTGCCATTGGAAACACCATTCTAAACATTAATGTAAGGGTTTGAAAGAGATGACATATAAATGCCTTGGGGGAGGGGGGGAGGGTGTTGGCGGAATTCTGCAGGTCAATAAAGCGGAAGTGGAGTAGAGATGTCACATTTTTTGAAGATCAAAAATTCAACTTGGATGAGGCCGAGTTCAAGTCATCTCAAAGTGGATGCTCCATCTTTGCTCTCCATCTCCATGTCTTGAGTCTTCTTGGATGGAAACTTTTTCTTCTTGCCTTTTTAGGAAAAGTTAGCTTTTTCATCACCATCATTCAAAGATAAGGAACTCATCCTACTTTTGATATGAAGCATTCTATTCTCCTCACTTACAAGCACACTTTGAAGTTTTTCAATACTAGGAAGTGAATCTTGAATAGCAAAGGTTTGAACAAGATTGGAATAATCATCTCCTAATCCATTCAAAATGATTTGAACTAATTCATCATCTATAGAAGACAACTCCTTATTCAAAGATTTGATTCTAAAGACATAATTTTGGGCACTTTCACTACTTCCTTTCATGCTTTGAAGGATTTGATTCCTAAGCATGAGTATCCTTGAAGTATTCTTGGATCCATAAATTGCTTTTAATGAATCCCATGTCTCTTTGGATGTGATACAAGATGAGATTTCCTTCAAAAGTTCATTACTTACATTCATCTTTATGCAATGTAATGCAACTCTACATCTCTTTTTGTACTTTTACCAATTCAACTCCACCTTGAGGTTCTACTTCCACCTCAAGTACTATGTCAAGATCATGAAGTACAAGCAAAAACTCCATTCGAACTATCCAAGTAGCATAATTAGTGGATGTAAGCCTTTCACTAGCTTCAAGCAAAAAACCACCCATTGATGCCATTTTTGAACGTGAAAAAGCACTAGAAACTCTTATGGTTTCTCTAAGAGATTTGATCCTATAGTCTTCTAGAAATTAGAAAGCTTATAGACACAATCCTATCACTCGTGAAATGATGGAAATTTAGATTCTAGTCTCAAACTTGCAAAATCACTCCTTAATCTATGATTTTTAGCAATACCTCTCTTCAACTTCAACATGCACTCAAAACATCAGAGAAAATCATTTAATGCTCCTAATTCAAGCTTCAATTTTAATTGCTTCAATATTGTGCCAAAATCTTGTATATACGATAATCACACATGTGTGGAGCCTGCTCCCACATGTGAAATTAGTGTATTTGTCATGTACCATAATCATATATGTTGTACATATGATTTAATTCAAGTTCTAGTGGCTAAAAAGGCCAAAAACTAGTTTTCTAGACATATGACACATGGCATCAATCTATTGATTGCATGAGCCAAATACTTTGGATAGGTGTCACGTCCTATGTGTAGAGGACAGCTCACACGTGTGGAAAAAGCTGAAGTATGCAAGTTTTTGCTTCTAGAAGATTTCTATGAAGATCTCCATATAGTAGGAAATTGGACCAAAAATGCCCAAAATAAAAAGTTTGATCCAAGTGTCAAAATTGCATGATGATGACTTTTCACACGTGTGAGGTCATACAGCTCCGATTTTGGCTAAGAAAATTCAAAAATTTGTACAATTTGACTCACACACCCAATTTGAGAGACTTTTAGTGCAAAATCAAGCATTTTCAATAGAGATTCTAATCCCTTGATTAGTTCTTGGATTAGATCAGCCACGATGCTC
This sequence comes from Diphasiastrum complanatum, assembly GCA_029204225.1. Taxonomy (NCBI): domain Eukaryota; kingdom Viridiplantae; phylum Streptophyta; class Lycopodiopsida; order Lycopodiales; family Lycopodiaceae; genus Diphasiastrum; species Diphasiastrum complanatum. Next base: position 40,481,573 of record CM055101.1, on the reverse strand, counting down.
AATGAGTTGGAGAAACTCGGGAAGAACCAGCAGAAATAGATGGAAAAATTGCAGTCGCAATTTGATGAAAAGATCAAAGCATTGGAAGATTTCCATGGACAAGCGAACAAAGAACCTGAGAAGTTTGCAAAGACTTTTCCTACCAGGGAAAATATCTGGTGTTCTATTTGTACAGGAAATCACACAGTGAATGAGTGTCCCCAATTGAAAAACCGAATGGAAATCAGTATATGCCATTTGTGTAATTCACTTGATCATGAGACTTCTTTTTGCAATTTTAATCCTCGGATAATTCAACTATAGTTTGCCCAGATGGGATATCAAGAGCCACATTATGGAAGAAATCTACCAGCTAGACCTCGACAATCTGCTCTTGGATACCCGGAACGGTTAGCCTTACCTGCGTCACCAAAGCACCCCGCTCCTCCTGCCAATTTGATCGAACCAGAACCTTACAGAAGTCCCGAGCAATGGAACTATGGTAATAATCAAGAAGGTGGATCTTTAAAACAATATGCTATTTATGCTGTCGCACAACAACAAGCATCTAGAAACTGGACCATAGCACCACTTGGATGCTTTGCATGTGAAGAAAATCACAGAGCTGCAGAATGTCCAAATAAAAAAAAATTTGTACCATTCTGTCGTGACTATGGTTATGGGCATTGCTATCAGGAGTGTCCAGCAAAACCGAAGCCACCACCGGCTACAGCTCCTGTAAATTTGATAATAGTCAAGCAAAGACCAGTAGCTTAGAATAAACCAAGTGTACCCTTGATGGTGGTCACCAGAGCACAAAAGCAGAAAGAACTAGTAGCAGATCCAGTACTTGCTGATCCTATACCATTAACTGACATACCAATAGCATCTGGAGTCTATCCAAATCTTCATGCAAAAAAAAGAAGATATCAGCATATGACATAGTGGATTAAACATCTGCAAGAAGAAGAGAATCTTGAAGCTGCTAGAGCAACAGCCGAAGTTTGTTCTTCACCATTGTAGTCACCGAAAAATTTACATACAAATATGAATGCTCAGTTGCATCATCATGAAGAACCCTTCAAAATGACTGAACCGGAAGCACCGCAAATATAATTGCTCATGAATATTTTGTCTATTAAGATCAATATTTCATTGGAAGAGTTCCTGAAGTTGGTGCCAAAAGCAAAAGAAGTATTAGTGCAAAAGTTAACTCAAGCTGAACTAGAAGTCCATCAGGAGCCACTTTTTTGTGCTGGAATTGAAGAATCTAATGAAGTACTCTATGTCGGAGCAGCTTGGGAAAGAAAACAAAAAAATATCACCCTACCGATACAACATAGAAAATTTCCTAATGAATCAGCTGTGATATATGGCGGTTTGGGAGTTAACCTGATTTCTACAAAGCTATGAGCAAAATGGGGCCTTACAAAGATAAAACCTGCGACTTTTGCCATTAAGCTAGCTGATCAAACGATAGTTCGTCCATGAGGAATAGTTGAAGATATACCTGTCAAAATTGTCGGAGTACAGTTTGTCAATACTTTTGTAGTAATGGACTTACCAGAAGCACCAAATGTCTACCGAGTTCTATTGGGACGCCCATGGTTACGAGTTGCGCAAGTAGTTCATAACTGGGGTACCGGGAAAATCACTTTTGAAAATCGGGAACGTGCAGTCAAGGTTGAGCCTGCAACTTGGACTATCAAGCCAGTGGTTCAAAAAGAGGATGATGATTCATCAACAACGAATCGTAGTTGTGACCGACCAAAGAAAAATTTGGGAGTTCATTACGATTCTCAAACCAATACTGTCAATTGGAATGAAGCTCTTGCAACGATTGACTGTATAGCAGGATATATGTGTCAACAAGATAATCAGTCAGATTTGAGCGAGATTTCATTATTGGATCGAACCTTGGATACACCAATCACTTTTCCATTAAATGTGTTGAATGTAGCTTGGATATCAACGGAACCTATCCCAGAACCGGTTGAAGATGAACTCATTCCTGTGAGTCATGCCTTGACTTATGATGACAATGCAGAACTTACTGATGAGCAGATTCTAAATCATATGGATCCAACCAAATTTAGAGTGCGTAATAAACCTGATGAACCAACAATAAAACCGCCAAAAGCAGTTATATTGAAGGAAGACATGATCACATGGTCAATGAGGAAGAAACAAGCCAAGCAACATTATAATACGGTCCTGAAATGGGAAAATTCTTCTCAAAAGATTGATTCAAAGAATGTGCCACCCTTATTGGATAAAGAGTTGAAGATTACCAAGCAGCATGAAGCTAAATCTGAAGTTGAGAAGAAGACGACATAGCAAAGGCCGTGCAGGATGCAAAGCAACAAGTGCAGCTGCTTCAAGGTCAACTGCAGATGGCGGAACAAGATCGCACACATCTCCAAGGTGAATTGGATGCGACCACCCTTGAGCGTGATGCGTATCTACAGACGCAAATACCTGATCATCTAATAACTCCGACGGAGATCGCGTATTTGTTTAAAAAGGTTGAAACCTACAAAGTGATGCTTCAAGGATTCCAAGGCCGCTTTGACAGATTCAAAGGTACAGCCTCAACTGAGTTGGAAAAGGCTAAAGCAACTATTAACGCATATGAAAAAGTTGTCGCTCAGGTGTTGGAAGCTGGGCCTCAAATTTCAGTTTCGGTCATGCCACAATTCTCCCCTCCACACCAAGCTGATGCACCTATGGATACAGGGTTGGATTTGGGCATGGACCAGGGTGGAGCCCCTGAAGTTGAAGAACAATAGCCAGTTCCACAAGCAGTGCAACCGGGTCCATCTTCATCAAGGACCACATCATTATTTAGAAGACCAATCAGCATCGAGAACCAAATCCAGAGCTTTTTAGCGCAACATCCTCATGAGTTCTCGCGTGGTGGTTGGGTCCTCAAGTTTAAGACCTCTGAAATAGAGGCTGACAAGGAATTGGATAAAATACCCACATTGGGAGAGCAGCCAGCTTGGAGAGTTACAGTTTTTGAGAAAACTCCAAAATCTATTAGGAGTTATGTGGCCAGCCCTCGCCAATTGCGCGTAGATCCATATTACGTACCGATGTCACGCAGGAATAAGTGGAAAGGTTTGGGATTGGCCATGGACAAAATTACTATCCATACGCCAAACTGGCCAATCATTCACCAACCTTTCAGTTGAGAAATTTTAGTGGATTTCCACCGGGCACTACAAGCGTACCAGCGGGAGTATATACACTCACAAAATAAAAATGTCGGGGCATATTGATTCAGATCGATATCTGAAAGTAAGTTCCTCAACCAAATTGCTTCCTTTGTAGTTTGTGAGGCTACGATATACTCTGATTCTATAGAAGATAGAGCTATTGAAGATTGCTTTGAACTATTTCAAGAAAGAGGACCATTGTTGAGGAAGAATGTAAATCCAGAAGTGGATATATGAGTGTCTATATCTCCTGTCCAACTTGCATCTGTGTAACCACTGAGTAAATTGAATTTGTCATTGTTGACTGCTCCATAACAAATGCAAAAGTGTGAAGAATCCAGCAAGTTCACACGTGTGGGAAACCACAAGAAATGTGTGAATGACCTTTACCATGCTTTGTGGTGGCACACAGATCACCTGTAGAGCAATCCTGCAATCTATCAACAGATCTATGGCTAGAGCACAATCTAGAATGCTACAGATCAAAGCTACATTAATTCCTCACAAATAGGGAAAGTACACAAGCTTGATCATGTATGAAGAAGACTCAAAATCCGAGTTAGAGAGAGAGAGAGCAATTACAAGCAATATTGAATGAGATCCAAAATTTGACATTATGACATTACAAATGCTTGATTCTTCATTAGAAATGAATGAGAATGATATGTACATATATAGGAGAGCCAAAATTTGTGGTACTCCATGCATTCAATGCATGTCCTACACCTATTCAAGTGCAAACTACCATTATCTTGACACCTAACTGCTTGCATGCACAGACTGCACCTAGCTTCTACCTACTTTCTCCAAATGGCAATTTCTCAACTAGCCATGTACAAAACTACATGCATGTGTCCATTAGAGTGTTTGCATGCTTGCATGTCACAATGGAAACTTAGGACATAATGTATTTATTGTGGCTCGAGGTTCTACAAGGTCATAATTGACCAATTCCATGTGAATTTCTATATGCATGTCAATCTAGACATTGTCAACATCATTGCGTGTCATACTAGACCAACTAGACTTTATGCATGTCATTGGAATTTGATCTACCTAACCCAAACTCGCCCTATTCTACAAGGATATGTGCTCAATTCACATACCTTGGATATGTACAAAGTATTTACATGGGTAGGACCCCCCAAACATCAACAACATATGATAGATATGTTTTACAATTTTCAACACTCCTCCTTAAAATATATCTATCTGATGTTGGTGAAGATCCTTTGAGTGTGGATTCTTTGCTTTTTATTTGAAGTGAAGATGAACAAAGAATCCATCATAGTAGCATGCTTACCAAGTCCATGATAAGATCTCTTTGATAGAAATCTTTTCCAAATGCCTTTGAAAAATTTTCCACCAATTTGCCACTATGTTGATATGCCTCCTCCATGCCTGATGTAGATCCTGGGTCTGCAAAGTTCCTTTGCATGAAGAGGGCTGCATTAGAATCTTAAAAATTTGAGGCTTCCATGCCTCATCATGACCACGAAGATCATATAGATCAAGATTATACCATGAGCAATATTCAAGATTAAGCATGCTAGCTATACTAGTCCAAATTCTATGAACTTTATCCAAAAAAGATCTAATCTTGAAACCATACTCTAACTTGATCAAATTGAGGCTAAATACTCTCTTGAGAGTGTAAGTGTCCTCAATGGATACTTCACTTAACCTCATAAGAAGTTTACAAGATGCCTCTTCAAATGAAGGAACATATTCTTCAATATGTTTGAGCTTGTTCTTATTCTTGCTCTTACTCAATTTAAGAAAATACAAATGATGATACAATATCTTGCTTTCTAGATGTTTTGGAAACATAATCAAGTCACCAATGACAAGAATTAACTTCAAACTAAAGACTTCATTCAAAACTAGAATAATCTTACTTGATCTTTGAGATAAGCAAATCTCAACTAAGCAAGATAGATCATCAATGAAAGAAAGAGATCTATAGGTGAGTAGAATACAATGAATACCACCTTCACTTATCTTTTCTTTTCCATGAAATAAGATCCTCAAGGACTCGGCCTTGTACAATAAAGAACATCTACTCCTCAAACCTCGACCCCATCATAAGTTGGCTTTTCTCAATAGAATGAACTTTTGATGCAATAAGAGACACTGTGCTCTCGGCCTCTTCCAAGATAGAAAATAGATCTTCAAAATCAATAACTTACCATATTAGACTTGGATCTTCATCCTTCTTTTCTTCCAAGAAACCACATGCAAAGCAATAACCTTCAAGAACACTAAGGTACACAACCTTAGGCTTATAGTTGAACAAGACTCCATATAGTGCACTCCTTCCTTCATAACTCCATAAAGTTTTGCATGATGGAACATAAACATGCACCATTAAACTTGAAGATACAAGACATAGCCAAATGTAACTTGTGGAACCATCAATAGTACATGTAAAGCAAGAAACACCTCCCTTGCTTACTGATAAAAAAAGATGAACATCCGAATGTTCCAACTCCATAGGATGTTTTGTCTTGGTTGAAGACATCAAATATGGATCCATATGTGGTTTTGCCATAGAATAAGCCATTCTTGGCTTGATCTCCTTGACCATTGAAGACATAGATATGAAATTGGAAACATGCAACCTTCTATGCCATTCTTCCTTCTTGGAAACACAAGTCATCAATGCAACATCACATGCACTTGCATTTTCATGCACATCTAGCTTGAAAATGCCTCCATATTTAGATCCACATGCAAGGAGCTTATCACCTTTCTTTATAGAACAATTATTGACATTGAATTCCACTTCAAAACCATCATCAAATAACTTTCCAACACTAATCACATTCTTTGTGAGATTAGGAGCATAAAGTATACTGGAAAGTGATAAACTCATAGAAGATGCAAGATTCAAGGAACAAATTCCAACTCGTTCAATTGAACATGCATCACCCACAATTGTGTATATTGAATCTTTAAGTTCTTGAAAAGGTTCTAGAAAAACAAAAGAACTTTTAGTGCAACTCATGTGTGATGATGCACCACTATCAATATACCATGATACATCACTAGAGAATAAAGAGGAAAAACTAGACATCATGAGAGATGCCTCTCCACAACTTGCATGTGAGTCTTCTATGATAAAATTGCTTGATCTTCTTGAGTCTTTTTCTTGAAGATAGAAGAATGAGTCGAATCATCTTCTACTCCTCCTTTGTCTTTGTCCTTTGCTTTGTCCTTTGATTTGTCCTTGGTGAAGGCTTGAGAAAATTTGTTCTTGCTTCTCCTTCTTGACTTGATCTTGGCATCTTTTCCACAACCACCACCCTTCCTTGAAAGTGTGTTGATCTTCGATAGCTTGTTCTTTTGCCTGCATTCTTCAACAATAAGAATATCATGTAGAGCCTCCATAGATGGTAGCTCCTCCTTGATAGCATAAGTTTGCACAACATTTGCATATTCTTCTCTAAGTCCATTAAGGACTACTTGAACAAGTTGACTGTTCTCTAGAGTATCTCTTATGCATGCTATCTCTCTGTGAAGATCTTTAACTCTCATTACAAAACTTGAAGCACTTTCATCAACTCTTTGGAAACTAGAAAAGATCTGATTTCTAAGAGTAATAAGTCTTGATGTGATCTTTGCTTCAAAAAAGTTCTTAAGAGTTTCCCAAGTCTGCTTGGCTGAGGTACATGAACTTATTTCTCTCAACTTGATCTGATGTTCAATTTGATGATATGAAGAGCAATTCTTGCTCTCTTCTTGAATCTCTGAGCCTCATCATGAGCTTCAGGTTCAACTTCAATTCCCAATACTATGTCCATTACACCATAAAGAATCAACAAAGACTCTATCCTATCCTTCCAAACTGAATAGTTGGAGGTATTTAGTCTCTCACTAGCTTCAAAGAGAAAATCTCCTACAGATGCCATGTATGTGAAGACTTTTTGTAGATGGACAACAACATAGAATTGAGTGTGTTGCTTCTCTTTTTTACAATAGGAACCAAAAGAATTGGGTGTACTACCAAATCCTATGCAAAGTCTTGCAACAACATTTGATAGGTCTGAAATATTCCACCAAAACAAAATAAACAAGATCAACCTCTCAACTTGAATTGGAGTATAGACAAATTTTGGTACTTTCTTCTTTTGGCATGTGTGAATTGCTTAAAGACACCACTATTGACTAAGATACACTCAAATTGTATGAAATAATGTGTTACATGACTCAAAATTTTGTCTAGATCTCAAGTTTGTTGAACTAGTATACACAAAAGATGGATTTGAATGTGTTGCTTCTCTTTTACAATAGGAACAAAAAACAATTGGGTATTCTACCAAATCCTATGCAAAACTTGCAACAGTTATGTGAGTCCTTGCTCACAACAGAAAATCAATCACTTTGAATTTGGATCTAGCCTCTATCTTTTGATGAAGCACTTACAATTCTGATGTCAAATTTTACCATGAGTTTCAAATAAATGAAACACACTTTAGAAACACACATTCAACTCAAACGCAACCCTTGGTGTGAAATGATGTGACGATGACAACAAAATCTTGACTTATCCAATTCTATCTCAGAGTGATTACAAAAAAAACTGTGAATGATGAATCATGCATGCAATGTTATCAAATAAAAAAGTGTCCACTCGGGTTTTGGGTCTCTCCCTACCCTTCTTTAAGAGCTTATAACTCCTACTAGGTTCATCAGAATGAATTGAAACCAATTTCTATTGAAAGAGGGTTCTTCTAGCTTTCCAACAAGCTATAATGTCAATATCTTTAGAGCTAGCACAAAGGAAATAGAGGCAAATGAAGTATTCTGATTTTCACACATGTCAAATGTCAGAATTTTGTACATACTCTGTTCTGGACTGAAAATATCAGTTCTAATCTCATTCACCCAAAAACTGTTCAAGAATAGATAGCAAAAAAGTGCTAAATAACTTCCTAGCTTGAATTGTCACAGAATTCTTCAAACACCCGATGTTAGTAGCATTCAAAGCATGGTATGGCTCTGATACCATGTGAAAAATCCAGCAAGTTCACATGTGTGGGGAACCACAAGAAATATGTGAATGATCTTTACCATGCTTTGTGGTGGCACACAAATCACCTGTAGAGCAATCCTGCAATCTATCAATAGATCTATGGCTAGAGCCCAATCTAGAATGCTACAGATCAAAGCTACATTACTTCCTCACAAATAGGGAAAGTACACAAGCTTGATTATGTATGAAGAAGACACAAAATCCGAGTTAGAGAGAGAGAGAGAGAGCAATTACAAGCAATATTGAATGAGATCCAAAATTTGACATTATGACATTAGAAATGCTTGATTCTTCATTAGAAATGAATGAGAGTGATATGTACATATGTAGGAGAGCCAAAATTCGTGGTACTCCTTGCATTCAATGCATATCCTACACCTATTCAAGTGCAAACTACCATTATCTTGACAGCTAACTGCTTGCATGCACAAATTGCACCTAACTTCTACCTACTTTCTCCAAATGGCAATTTCTCAACTAGCCATGTACAAAACTACATGCATGTGTCCATTAGAGTGTTTGCGTGCTTTGCATGTCACAATGGAAACTTAGGACATAATGCATTTATTGTGGCTCGAGTTTCTACAAGGTCATAATTGACCAATTCCATGTGAATTTCTATATGCATGTCAATCTAGACATTGTCAACATCATTGCATGTCATACTAGACCAACTAAACTTTATGCATGTCATTGGAATTTGATCTACCTAACCCAAACTTGCCCTATTCTACAAGGATATGTGCTCAATTCACATACCTTGGATATGTACAAAGTATTTACATGGGTAGGACCCCCCAAACATCAACAACATATGATAGATATGTTTTACAATTTTTAACAAAAAGTCCATAGTAGCTTGAAAATATCTCATGACTCTAATAAGAGCCTTCCAATGTGTTATACTAGGGTTAGTCATAAACTGACTTAGGGAGCTGACTGCAAAAGCTATGTCTGGCCTAGTACAGATCATTGCATACATAAGAGGTCCTCTAATAGAACGATAAGGATACTCACGCATCTACTCCTTCTCTTGAATGGTTTGGGCACACTGGTCCTTTGACAATTTGAGACTTGGTTCCATTGGCGAGAGAGCTAACTTGCAATTAACCAGATTATATTTGACTAACATATTGTAGATGTATTTTTGTTGAGTAATGTAGATCAACTTTTGATTTTTGTCTATGTGGATTCGTAATCCTAGGCAAAAATGAGCTTCGTCCAGATTGGTCATGTCGAATTCAGAAGATAGCATAGTCTTAGCTTCTTTTATCAGATCGATATTGTTGTTGAAAAGCAATGTGTCGTCCACGTATAGAGTGATAATAATAAAAGACTACTGTCACGTAAATAAAGTAGAGCGTTTAAAGACATGAGGGTTGTTACAGCCCTTAGATATACCGGCTGGTAAATGGGAGAGTATCTCCACGGATTTTATAGTAGGCCTGCATAAAACCCGAAAGGGTAATGACGCTATATGGATCACAATTGATCGTCTGACCAAAATGGCTCATTTTATTCCAACCAAAACAACCGTTAGAGCTCTGGTGTTAGCGAGGTTGTTTGTTGATGGGCTATTTAAATTGTACGGTCTACCTTCCGGCATAGTCAACGACCAGGACAATAAGTTTAATGGAAATTTTTGGAGGGCAGTATTCCATCATCTCCATACTAAACTTAATATGAGTACTACCGACCATCCACAGACGGCGAACCGTCAAACAAAAAGAGTAAATCAGGTGCTGGAGGATATGCTTCATGCATACATCAGCAAAAAGCAAACTAATTGGGAGGAGTATCTCTCGATATTAGAGTTTGCTTACAACAGTACCAAACATTCAACTACAAGATACAATCCATTCATGCTGATGTATGGTTTTCAGCCATGCTCACCTACCGCTGTAGGGTTTAAACAAGAAAAAGTTGAAGCAGTCAGAAACTTTTTAGAAGACCTAAACCAGATGATAGAACACACACAGTGTAGCATTATGCAGTCCCAGGATCGAGCCAGACATTATGGAAATATAGCAAAATGTGATGAAACTAGTTGATTCTTTCACACTCCCTCTTCACCTAGTTTTAGCATAGACTTTGATAACACTCCAAGTGAAGTTCTATGCTTCATGAACAAGTCTTTTCCCAATGCTTTGGTGAAGATATCAGCTACACATTCCCTTGAAGACACATGTTGAAGCTCCACCTTCATTGCAATGACTTGCTCCCTCACAAAATGATATTGTATCTCAATATGCTTGCTCCTAGCATAGGTTTTGACAATAGAACTTTGATCCATCATAAGAATGATCTTCTTCCTAGGAATATATCTCCTTTCAATGATCATGTAATTCTCAAAATAGAAACAATTATAATTGATATAGAGAATAGTGTCCACTTGGGATGCTTTACTATTTCTTACATCAATTTTACATGTAAAAATGTGACTAGAACATGAAGAATCAATTAGAATGTAAATGAAATGATTCCACCATGCTTCCAACTCTGAACTCTCTGGAAAAATACAACAAACAAACAATAAATGTGAGTGATCAACTTTTGCTTGCATGTCTCCTCCTCCTTTGTCCTTTGTTGCCCTCTATCCACCATGATACTCCATGAATGAGCCTCCATCTTCATCTTGCCATAAGATGCCATCAAGCCTTGATGACTTGACCATAAATGAGTGACATAATGTACCTCCAATAGCTTCACTTCCATCAGCAAAATCAGCCAAGAATTCTAGTACAAATCCAACATCAAAACAATGCTCACCAATGTAGCTAGTTTTACCATATCTTGACAATTTGCACACATCCACATGAAAATGCTCAAACATGAGATAGAAAAAGTAAAGTAGACTTGAACAACACTTCCTTGCTGCTCCTTTGACCTTACTTGAGTCTTCAATAAGCTGCAAAAATAGATCCATAATAGCTTTGCCAATTACCTCTCCTTTGATGCTCTTGACTAGCTCCAAATTGCCAACTTCCCTTTTGACTAGTTGAAGCACTTTGAGATCAACCTCTTGATCTTCAACTTGACCATCAAAGTCATTGAACAAACTTTTTTTTCCAGATCCATTACTTGACTTTACGACAATATAACATCCATCCACTTGCATAGCTCCATGTACACAAGAAGATCCTCCAAAAGATGTTCCACTCTTCATAACAACTTGATACTCAAGATCCATTGCTTGGATCCACTCCTCTTCTTTCCTTGCTTGATCTACACTTGTAGGCTTATCCAAAGAGATTAGGAAGGCAACATAATTTCCAGAAACTACTTGCTTACCCTTTTGATCATATGTGAGCCTTGAAGGTACTTGTCTTTCTCTTGATGCTCTCCTTGGCTTTTGACTTGATGAAGGTCCATCATCATCACCATCAAAAGTAGGATCCTTCTCATCAACATCAAGAATGTTAGATCCATCCACACTACCATCAATCATGCTTGAAGACACTTTTGAAATGTTCCCTTCATAAAAAATGACATCTCTACCAATAATCGCTTTGTTAGTAGAAGGAGTGTAAACCTTGTAGGCTTTACTCACCTCACTATATCCAACAAAAATACCTCTTCTTGAAGATGGATCCTCCTTGGTCCTATCATCAAGAGTAATGTTGACATAGCATGTGCATCCAAAGGTTCTTAGAAAGTTGACACTCGGCCTCCTCTTGAACAACATCTCAAAAGGTGTCCTCCCATCCAAAATGGCACTCGGCCACCTATTGCACAAAAAATTGGCACACAACAAAGCTTGATCCCAAAATGGTTTGTCAAGATTAGCACTTAACTTTAGCACTTTCACATAAAGTCCTATTCTTCCTTTCAGCCACTCCATTTTGTTGTGGGGTCCTTGATGTTGTATACTCCCTCTTGATCCCATGCTCATCACAAAAGGCCAACTTGACAAAGACATCATACACTTCATCCTTGCTCTTTATTAGATAGATCCAACAAAATCTACTAAAATCATCAATGAATGTTACATACATCTTAGCTCCAGTATTGCTAATTGTAGTAGATCCATAAATATCCGAATGTACAAGTTGAAAAGGCTTTGTAGATCTAGAAATAGATCTAGTATAAGGTAGTCTATGTGACTTAGACAAAGCACAAGACTCACAAACATGCTTGACATCACTTAAGGAACTTGGAAGGCCAATCACAACCTTCTTCCTTGCCATTACCTCCAATGACTTGAAGTTGAGGTGTCCCATCCTTTTGTGCCAAACCTCTTGAATATAAATCTGCTCCCTTGCAACACATCCAACTTGGTTAGCAATAACACAAGCATCTAGTTTGAACAACTTCCCTTGCCTTTTACCTTTTCCAATCAAGACATCCTTCCTTTTGATCAAACAAGCATCTCCATCAAACTCCACCTTGAGACCTTTACTTAGCATTTGGCTTACGCTAAGTATATTCTTGGTAATAGATGGAATAAGCGAGACATCCTCCAAATGAACGTTCCTATTTGTAGAGAGAGAAATAGGAATTGTGCCAATCCCTTTGATTGCACACTCACCATCATTGGCCGTGTAGATCACCCTCTTGTCATCTCCATATGCCAACATCCATGTAGTAACTATTATTGCCTATATACTTATAGCAAGATTCATCACTCCTTTCTTTGCATATAGTTGATTGGAAGGTGCATCTAGTAATTTCTTTTCACTTACATTTAAGAAACTTTACCAGTCATTGATACTGGTTTTCGATAATTTTAATTTATTTCATGGTTTCTTTTACAAGCCGACCTGTTCTGATTTTTGTGTAATGAGCAATTACTGTGCAGTCTCTAGAAACCAAAGTCTAAGGTTTCTCTAATTACTATGCAATCTATAAATTGAAGACTTTTATTATAGACTGACGAGAATTTGTCACTTTGAACAAAGCCTGACATGAAGTAAGTATGATGCAAATTAGTTTGGTTAACAAACCTCGTTAAGACATCATCTCGTCACAATGATAGCTTCTTATTCCACCGATTGATTTGTAAACTTGGATGTTTACTTGATTACAATGATCAAATTCCATGTATCAACCAATTGTAAAACATATAAGCATGTGCTTAGTTTTTGAAAAGTATATTATGGAGCATGGAGCCATTAATTATACACTAAGTGTCACTAACAAATATTTGGGTTTGGATCTTTAAGTGTATTAAAGCAAGCACTCCATTAAGACAAGCAAAATTCTTGGCTATTTCTTTTAGACATAGGTGTTGGAAGGTCAAACTTCCACTAATATTGCTTTCCAAATTTGTCTTCAAACCTCGAAGTGACATTGCTTATGATGGCTTGTCATGATGAAGTGATAGGTAGCCCAATCTATTGTCTTTTTTATAAGGATGATACTCTATTACATTATCCATGTTTATGCTAATGAAATCAAGTTGTTTTGGTCTTTGTGTATGAACCCTTGGAGCTTGTCTAGGAGGTCGAAACAAAGTAGCATTCCATTGTGGAAGAATTTACTTATTTTTGCAATGCTTCTTCTCAATTCCCTACCTCTGACAACATAATGCACATAATTGGACTGTGCTATAGAATGCATTGGTGAATCTTTTTTGTTTCATTTAATAGCTTTTGTATATTGACATGTTATGGTTGTAGTCTACTTTTCATCTACATGGTGAATATTCAAGTTCTTCAGTTCAATGTCGTCTCAAGTGAATGGCATTTGCAAATATTCATGGAAATGACGTCTACACATGTGCATCTAGATGCCATGTGATTTTAAGTATTTGTTTCGATAGTCCGTGCAACAATAGTAAGTTTGAACTATATTGCCAACCAGGATTGCATGACAGTTGCAAGTTTAAAGAATATGCCAAGTTATGTATTGAATAATAAGACAAAAGTTAGATAAATAGGTGACAAAAATGCAGTTATTCATGAAGTAAACAAAAAGCAAAATGTGAAGGTGTTGTCTCTACCAAGGTCTTGGGTAAAGGAATATCTTCGAATAGTCTTTGCACTCCCTAGGTCACTGTCTTATGACGATATACAAGAAAGTTTGCTTATTTTCTCTTATAAATCAAGCATGATTTGGAATTCCACATCCAGATGTGAAATTATTGGATGAGGACTAGATTATTGATCCATGTTCAATTGTAGATTGAGTTTATCTTGATGTTATAACATGTATGTTAAAGATAGTCTTAATTTGTTCAAACACATAGTAAAACATTGGAATGTTTTCAAAAGATTGTTTTGCTTTTCTTCTATGTTAAAAACGTGTCAAAATTGTTGACGGACACTATAGAGTCTAGAGAATTTAGTCGTAATAGCTCAAATGCATTCAATTTTTAGTGAAAGAATGTAGTTGTTATTGAGTCATGACGTTATGACCACCTAGGACAAGTTTATGTGCTTCAATGATTGTTGATGTGGTAGTACACAGCTAAAAAAAGTGTACCTGATTGAATTTCTGAAGAAGCAAGGATAATCAACATATTAATCTACACTCACATTTTGCATGGCATTATACCTTTACTACGCCATGTAATATTTTGGTTTTCACTCTACTTACTCTTGGCTAGACTTTGGACTGTTGTAGAAGAGTTCTTATATGTAGTCATTGAAAGCCACACAACTTAAGAATGAAGATATTGCCAAGAAACAAACAAAAAGTATTAGATTGGACGATATTGAATCGTAAATATTTCCACTAGTAAATGAACCATAAATTCAGAAGAGAGACGGATATGCATATTGATGTTATGCAAAAATGCAATACATTGTTCCTATAAATATGGTGAGTTGGGGACTTCATTTTGTCTCCTTGATGTCATAATTTTTGCCACACAAATGAGGACCTCTCCTTGATGTCATAGGTTCTATTGCGCAAATGAGAGACATACAGACAAATATAAAGTTAAATGAGGCCATATAAGAGAAAAGTATATTGAATTCCACATAATAGCATTTTTGCATCTTTGTCCTATAAGAGAGAAGTATACTGAATTCCATATAAGAGAAAAGTATACTGAATTCCACATAATAGCATTTTTGCATCTTTGCCCTATGTTTTTATCAAAATTATGGAGTTGTGGTCTAGTGACATTTATTGGTGGAAAGGCTCGTTGTAACTTCATGATTCGTACTACCAATCAAGGTCACCAAAAAGACCATTCCTCAATGTAAAGGTAGAGCAAAACCCAAAACAATTGTAAGATGTGTTGTAAAAAGACGTTGAACATCATATTGTATTATAAAGTGATTGGTTGAATTAGATAATGGTACTTAAAAAAACTTTCATGGGCCATAAAAGTCATGTGAATATTCTAATTATTGACTTATGTGGGCTCTTTTAGTATCGTCTATCACTTTTTCACTTTTTTGTGAGCTTAAATTTCATCGATCGACTTTTCCACCATGGAATTGTTTTCACGTTGTAGTTTGAAATGTTCGAGAAAAATTGTTACAGACTTCATAAAGACAAAAAAGTGGAGTCTTGTTATTGGAAGTGTGCGAAGAGGTATACTACCAATCACATTCATCTCACAAATCTAGCTTGATCAAAATCATGTAGATTGTACATAGGTGGGTCCCACATGTGTGAGGCCATGGAGCCACGTGGTTACTAGAGTAGGTTAGATCATGTCTAAAAAGTGGGTCAAGTTTATTTGGTAGTGATTCCTACTACTTAATTCCTAGATTTATGGAGTAGGTTGACCAACTAGCCACCAATATGGCAAGACTCTAGGAATGAGGCTAGAATGGAAAATTAGGGCAAGAAAGCCAAATCAACTTCCCTATTACTGGAAATTCACCTAACTTTAGAGAGGAAGAGGCTTTTCTATGTATCCAATCCTCCATAGTGAACATGTAGATTATTTTTGAGAGCTCATTGGCATAACTCGAGTTCTACACTATGTACTTGGTATCAAAGTGATTTGCACTTCATTATCAGTCTACAGGCCATACTGAGTACTGTTTCACACGTGTGTGGGCTGTACTTTGCTTTTGATTAATGATTTTAGATTGCTCTTGATTGATATCAACATGCTAAATTGTTTGCATGTATCAATCTAGATCTCAAAATCTTGTGTCTAGTTTGCATTCATTTTATGATCAATCAATCAATCACTCTTGTGAGCCATTACTGCACTCATTTAAGGTCCATAGTACTATACTTTGACATGGTATGAGATCAAGGTACGAGAGTCAATCATTAATCTTGTGTACAATCCCAAATTAGCAAGTTTTTGATCTAAAAAGCTAGTATTGGAGGGACAACTAGAAATCAGATGTTTGGATGGAAATTTGTGGATCAAAAGTGATCAAGGGCTGATTCCGTACTGTTCACATGCGTGGAGAGGCCTGCACTCAAAAATTATGTTCATTTTTGCTTAGATCCATAAAAATTCATAGCAGTTGATCTTGATGAGTTTTTTTATGCTAAATCCAGGAGAAAACATCAACGTTTGCATGCCATTGATTGGACTTGACTTTGTGTCATTGAATCTAATTAATTAAGTCTGGTATCAAGCCCTCTTAAGGTGATTAACAGGTATTGAAAAACTCTAAAACCCTCAAGGAGAAAGACAATGTTTTAGCCATTTTTTGTCCAAAAATAGTCAAAATTGAGTTGATTTGATAGTTGGCTAGAATTCCATTGAGAGGGCTAGAAGAAAATTTGAGACAATCAAGTAGAGAGAGACCTTTGTGAGTTTCTAGGTTCAAATCAAAACCAATTTTCTTGACCATTGTTTTGTATAATTCTTCCTAAGTGTTCTTTTGAATCAAGATCAAGGGGATCTTGCTAGTGTGAACATCAAGTGAGTTGCTAGTGAGAAAAATTTGGGAAAAGAATTTAGGGAGAGCCAAGAAGTACAATCTAGTACAAGTCATTAGGAAGATGGGAACCATTGGTGGATTCCTTCTTGGATCTAGTGAGAGGTGAAATTCTACAAACTACTCAATTTGGAAAGTGAGAATGGAGTCACTCTTAGTGCTCCAAGATCTCTTTGATATTGTCCTAGATGAAGAGGATGAGCCTCTTGGAGGACAAGAGTTGGTTAGCTACAATAAGAAGGCAAGACTAGCACTTCATTGCATCAAAATGAATGTTAGTGATGACCTCTTGAAGGAGGTAGCCTCTTGCACATCGGTCAAGGAAGCTTGGGATCCTATAAAAGCTATATATGAATCCAACAACACTTCAAGAGTGCTTATGCTAAGAAATCAAATCTTACAAAGTATGAGAAGAAGCATAACGAATGGCACAATGAAGGAAGCCATGCTCCTCAATCGACTCTATGCTTCTCTTAAATTAAAAATATGACAATGGATTATGGGTGCCAAGAAAATATTCAAAAACTCTTGGGTTCTGATGCATCCATCATCAAAAGAAACATTTTGAAAAAGTAAAAAGACAAATCATTTCGATCTTATTGGAAGGCCAGAATTTTGGACTTCAGATGATTATTAGGAGGAAAATCTACTTTCGAAATTTTAGTCCAACATGTATATATGCATTCAGAGATGAATATGCAAGGATTCAACTGTCAGGATCACAAAACAAACAATTGTGAGTATTGATATATTACAATACTTTGATTTTTTGTCATTCCTTATCATTTTTCTCTTGCAGATTTATATCCATCCAATATAAATGAATGGGAGCCAAGTGGATCTCTTGCAAGTGTGTTAGATGTGTACAGTACACACTGATATTGGACATCTCCAATATAGAGGTAGGACTGCAAAAGATCTTGCTAATTGTGGAATCTTCTTTTATGAATCAATGTACATTCCTGATATAAAAGAAAATTTTGAGCAAATAGTCCCAATTCCATTATTTAGTTTTAAAAGCGATGAATGGGTTACTCCAGATGTTGCAGTATCAAAATCATTTCGTTACAAGCTATATAATGTTATAAAACTTTCATTAATGATAAGCACGGGTTCAAAAATAGTCTGAATAAGCTGGTTTATTTCTTTGGATATATTTGTGGGTTTTTTTTGCAAGTGTTAATGTACACAAAACCCCAACAATGTTTGTATGCAAAAATTTATCAGATAGTTTATTATCTGTACTTATGGATGAAGGCCGAGACACAAAATTAGATGGAGAAATAAAATGCAGAATTAAAATGTCTTCCATGTGCTTCAGCTATCAAATAGAAAAGCAAATGTTGAGTTTATGCTTTCATTATCAAAGATGAAAAAAACCAGGAGTAAATGGGTGCTACTCGATCAAGACTTGGAAGCCAGTGGACATTCTAAGTGAAAAATTACTGAAATAATATACAATGATGCACTTTTGACATGTGTTGAGGTGGAAGAAGATTGGAGCCTAAATTACATCAGGCAGGAACTGTTGCTCCTACAAGATGATATACTTTCAAATTTTAGATTCATTTTAAATTGTAAACTCGTAAGTAACTGTAAACACTCTAATCTTTATGTACAATTTCTTTCAAAAATTGCTCGTATAATCTTTATACTAAATGTAACATACTTTGTATTAGATTTATGCAGGTACATAAAAGACATGAGCTCGAGATCAAATGCAGAGATATTGGCAAAACTATCCAATTGATGGAAGAAAACTGAGATTCACTATTAGAAAATACATGTCCATCATCGTTGCTCAAGATGAAAGCAAGAATCTTGATTTTTATCAATCTAGAAAAATTGCAATCCAGTATTGTACTATGGACACAACTTGATTGTAAGAATCTATATTGATATCAATAAAAATCTCATAAATGGGTTGTTTACATGTAAGATTGTGTCTCCTTTTCCGGATGGTAATATATACATGTTTACAATTGGAATCCTATTCAGTAAATTTATCTTTATTTTCTATATTAGTATCAGGAGCTGTCAAGACAACAATCTCCTGTCCTATAGTTTTGCCTTCCTCTGTATTAGAAAGGACTTTTATTCATCTTCTCAAAAGGGGGAACTTGGCCTGCTGGGTAATCCAAACCAAGGACACCACTTACGCTCCCAAGAAGTGATATCCATGTTGTTCCACTCGAGTGGAAACATGCTCTGGGGTCCATCGATCACTAGCCAGTCAGTTACCTCAATTGGATAATTTGTTATGGTCTTCTCTTTGAGCAGTGAACTCAACCATCTGCAACAATTTGATTATTTTAGACGGGGTATAAAGCTTCAGAATGTGAAAGTCATGGTAGTACCATGACAACTATTTAGACAAATAAAAGTAGACAACTATTTATGTAGTACCATACTTGTAGACAAGCCTTCGAGCACACAAAACTAGCTCTGGTTGCTTGTCCTCACCAGCTGCATTCTTCATTTCTTTCTGCAAATTAGGAAAGGCAAGTTGAAAGTGTAATTGGCGTTGTCTCCTGAAGAAGATCTTGTGTTTGTCTGGAAGTGAAGAGCCATCATCTGCCATGGCCAGTTGCGTGACAATGCCCTTGGCCATTTCAATCATTTGCCACCAAAAAGTTTCCTTCGCCATGTACCGTCTGAAGCTTTTGCTATCGGAGCTCATACCCATAGCTTCTCTTTGTTGCTTGTCTCCTCCAAGCAATGCAATGACTTCTTTCTTCCTGTGAAAATATGTCAATTTGTGTAATTTGAAAGATGCTATTATCACACTTGGTGTGTAACAGATGCTATGATTTCATGTTTAGAGCATGAATGGTTACGAGTTACAAACTTACTTCGTTGCGCTAACACAATATGCTGCGATAGTCTGGAGTTTGTCTTCAGTCACCACTATTCCCTTCGCACTCCAATCCAAGTTATACAAAATATGAAAAAATCTGGTTCCATTCGCAGGGTTGGCAATGATAACCAACTTATATGCCTTGTTATTTATAGATTTTTCGATAGCCTACAAGCAAAAACTGTTAGTGTTTACCAATTACAAATTTTTCCACTGGAATATTGAAGGAGATTGTCACAAAGCTGTACAACGATGTCATGGCGTTCCTTACGTTCTTCTTCTGTCAAATGCTGCCCATCAATCACCGAGTCATGCTCATGTACCAATCTATCAAATTCAACCTATGCAAAGACAACGATGTTAGTTCCGATGAATCATTATCCCACCTCAAATATATTGATCTTAAACCATTACAAAACATACCTTGAATACGAGCTGTGCAAGGACAGCCATTGGCACATTGTGGGTTTGTGGGATCCTTTTCTCTCTTTCTTTATCTCAACTTCCATCCAATTCCTGTCTTCGGCCGGCAGGTGCTTTAGCAGGGTCTGTTTGTCAGCTTGTCCAAATTTTTGCATCATATATATGTCATGTGACAATGTGTGCGGCACAAAGACCCTGGTCAATCTACAAACACCACAAGTTAGATTTACAAACCTCGTTAAAATACTAATCCACACTATTTAGCACAATGATTTACCTATTGATATTGTGGAGGGCCAATAAAAGCTCTCCTTCTTGTCCCTTGGAAACATCCAAAAATGAACAATCCACTCGAACATGCTTATCCTTGACGTTCGAAAAAACTGCACCAGCAATGCAAAAAAGAAGGCGAAACATATGACAACCAACAAAAGCATTAGAAAATTCATTTGACAGTAATAGACAAAAGCACAAGGAGGGAGACAAATGATCACTAACCCTCTCTTATTTTCTCCATCCAGGCCTGGACTCTGTGGTTTCTGTCCCACACAATGAAGTTTTTATTCGATAAGTGACTCCATTCATCACTTCTAAGTACTTCCTCTTCAAATCCAGCATTGATTGACAGCCATACAGGGCCCCACTCCTGCAAATCCAAGTCATTGATCTCCAATTCTGGTTCATTTGCCTTCTTGATTGACACCAAAAATGTGCCTAACTCTTTCAGGTAGCCATTCATCCTAAATCCATATCCTAAATCCGAAAGATTCTTTTGTACTAGCCGTATTGATTCGTTGACCACCAAACGACAAAGTGGTACTGGAGGGGGTGGAGTACTTTTGCAAACACGGAGTGAGGCAATTACGTCCTGGAGAACGTCTATCTGAATGACTTTTCCATAATGTCTTATCCCATGATGCGATCGGGTGGGCTCAATGTTGCTTGTCTCATTGTCTTCTGCGATATGCGAGGGATCTTCTGAGACATGCAAGGGGTCTACCTCGTCGCCCATAACATCAACATCATCGATTTCTAGAATATGTTGTGTCATTTGAGAGGCATCCACATTGACATGGGCTGAAAAACCATCCACCGTCTCCTCACTCACCTGAGAGGAAGGGCAAGGATCCTGGCAAGTTGAGCGAAGGTTGTATCGAGACGCAGACATATCTGCAATGAGACATGCCAATCATTAAGGCACTTGGCGATCAATTCATCATAAACCGTGAGCAATGCAAACAACAATTCACCTTAAAATCTATGATATGGTTCAAATCTATGACATGACAAACAAAGTTTACTCGTCCGTATCTACTCATTGCATTTTTTCGATGCAAGATCTCATATGATGTCCATATGAAATATGTCAGACAAATCTTTATGTTAATTTGCAAAATCCATGAGGGTAGATGATTCGCATCCAAAGTATTTCTGGGAAGAAGCTATCACTTGTGATAACTTTTTGTGCAATAGGCTTCCATCTAAGATAATAGTGGAAAGACACCCCATTGTCTTTGGTGTCGCCAAGTGCGAAAGACCTCCTTATTCAAGGTATTTTCATATTGGACAACTGAAGGCATTGAATTTGAGGATCCCTGGCTCATCATCTTTCGGAATACTTAAAGAGTTCTCCAACTCCCATGAGCTTGGAAACTCTAGGTTCACGTGCACACATCCACGAGAGCTTTGCCTTGTTCTAGTTGGAGGCCCAATCCTATGAAATGCATCAAAGCACTTTCATTCTTAAGTGAATCAATGCAAATTTTATGGCTACATGGTGATTTCACTAATGTTCAAGCTAACATATTCATATTTACAAAACTCAAATACAAATCTGGACAAGTATTCCTTT
This sequence comes from Diphasiastrum complanatum, assembly GCA_029204225.1. NCBI lineage: Eukaryota > Viridiplantae > Streptophyta > Lycopodiopsida > Lycopodiales > Lycopodiaceae > Diphasiastrum > Diphasiastrum complanatum. The sequence goes on along the minus strand of CM055101.1, from coordinate 40,459,405 downwards.
GCTGCATGCTTGTTAATCTCACCCAACAAAAACATATTGTGTGGGTCACTATTTAACATACTTCCATTTCTCATCCAAAAAAAAAATACAATGGAGCCAGCGCAAGCCCTGCCCCGGCTCCATTTTCTCATAGAAAAAAAACACAACTGAGCCGGGGTAGGGCTTGTGCCAGAGCAAGCCCTGCCCCGGCTCTATTTGGTCGTAAAAAAAAAGAGAATAGAGCCGGGGCAGGGCTTGCGCCCCGGCTCTATTTTCTCCCAAAAAAAAACACACAACTGAGCCGGGGCAGGGTTTGCGCCAGAGCAAGCCCTGCCTTGGCTCCAGTCACAAGTAAAGTAATGGCATGGGGCAGGGCTTGCATGGGGCACTCAATTTAGTTGATTTTTCAACGTCATAACACGAACCTGGGAGATTGATTTTGGAAAATGTGATTGCAATATGATCCACCAAAACGTGATTGATCCTGTTTTACGTGATTGCAAAACGTGATTCAGCGATTCTGATTCAGTTGCGACTCATACATCCACGACTCTGATCCACCTGCGTTGCACCTGTGTCTCTGATCCTGCAATACACCCGCGACTCTGATCCTGCAAAATGTGATTGCAAAACCACCTGCGATGCACCTGCGCCTCTGATCCTGCGATACACCCGCGACTCTGATCCTGCAAAACGTGACTGGAAATGAGTGATTCAGCGTTTCTGAATCTGCGACTCTGATTCAATCAACTTAGTTGCGACTCTGATTCAACCAATTTAGTTGGTGGATTACTTTACTAGTAACAGCGACTGATTATGGAAAAACGTGATTGATTCTGGGAGATAACAATTGATTTTGGGAAACGTGATTTGATTGATTCTACAAAACGTGATTTCAAAATTGATTCAGCTGCGACTCATACACCCGCGACTCTGATCCTGCAAACGTGATAGCAAATGAGTGATTCAGCGACTCCGATTCAGCTGCTACTCTGATCAACCCGCGAATCTGATCCACTTGCGACACTGATCCACCTGCGATCAACCTACGATCCACCTGCGACTATGATTAAGCTTTGATTCACCTGCGACTGAAGGTAAATCGATGAGCTCAAGAAGGTCAGTGGAGGACGGAGGCTGGAGAAAAGAAAAATAGGGTTTTTTTGTTATTAGGTAGCCGTTTGAAATTTTAAGACCCGTTGAAAAAAGGGGCCCGGGGTTTAGGTGCCAGGTTTGTGACCGTTTGGGCTCCTAGGGTCTATTTTTTAAACATTTTTTAAGTGTTGTCATCGTTCAAAATTTGTTCTGTGTACTACCGGGATCCACAACACACATTTTCAAAACTGCATGCAGGCTCACGACTCTGAACACGACAAGAGCACTACAACTTTTTAAAAGGACCTGATGACGCTCATTTTTTTTAGATGACTTGGATTGGAACCTCTATTGTTTTGTTGCATTGGAAAGCAAACCATTCTTGATCAAGTTTCCCCGACTACAGAGCAAAGATTTTAGCTTTTGCTCTGTATTTTTTTTTTTGGAGGTGGCTCTCTTCTCCAAAATAAAGGCTTCTAATAATATGTCCCCCGCTTTAAGTCATTTTTTGTAGGAACATAGACTTGTACTTTTAATATGGAATATTTTGAATATACGCAATAATGTGTGCAGCTATGCAGTGTGCAGTCTTCACGAAACAAATATTTGAGATTCATGAATTGAGCATTCCAGCAAAACATGAAAATTTCACATTATCATCAGATTGAATTTTCGTGGACAATTCATTGCCTAACATTGTATTTTTGAATAAAAACATATCAAATTTTGGAAGTTCAAGATACGAACACTGACGAATGTGCATGACAACTTTGAAATCATTCTAAGGATCACACATTATTTTATAATAAAAAATTAGTATGCATTACTAGAGAACATGGATTTGTATTGCATAGTGTTTGAGAATAATGAATGTGAGTGTTTGAGACTGTATTTTTCTAGCTTACATTTTCCCTGGTATAATCAAAGAAATCGGCGAACTTGTTAGAGCAATTGTCAAAACAAGATCATAAATTGAGCGGGATACAAGCCAGTTGATTTAGTTGTCATTAGCCCAAGGCTTGACCAATAGTCAATATACAAGGGTGAGTACACACTAGAACTTAGAGCAGATGATGAAAAATCAGATACTTAGAACTCTATTTGTTTAGAGGGATGTTTTTACTTCATCAAACATACCTATTTTACTTGTCCAGAGTTTTCATTGATCCAGTCTGTGACAGTCACATCCAGTTTAGGTGGCCTCTGATTCCAAGAATAGTTGACACTTATACAAATGCAGTTTAGGTGGCCTCTTATTCCAAGAATAGTTGACACTCATACAAATGCAGGTGAAAGTATGATCAGTTTGCCATCTTGGCCACAAGAATGGAGGCAATACCTTTAGTAGAATATACAAGACACGTTGCTCAATGCAAAATTGAGTGGATAGAGTGAACTCCCTCCCTATATATCAAAAAAATACTTGATAAGAGATTATCAAAACATCACACTTAGGCGAAGTATATAGAACTACAATGATCTTGAATTTTTAATTTTTATTGAAATTTATTGTATGGATTCTAGTTTCCTCACATAATTCACTTCTCAAATAGCTTGTTATCTGCTCAGGCCTCCAAAGACAACATGATCAACTTTTCATTTTCCTAGGGAACTACTATAAAAGCTGTCCATTTTGTGCTTGTGCTCCATCCCATTAGACCTTTGGACTCTCACTTTTTCTTCTTTCTTCAAACATTTTCTTCGAATTGGCATTCTCTTCCACTCTGCTTTTGAAGAATGAAGCCAAAACAAAATCTATTGCCAAATAGAGCTTGAATTCAAGTCATTTTGATTTCTGATCAGTTTTTGCTGTATTGTTATTCTTGTGCTTCCTATAAGCTTTGTATATGTAAGTATCTATATGTTTTTGTATCTTTCTGGCAAAAGTTTAGTTTCAACAATGGTGTGCAGCTTGTTCTTGTTGCATGCAGAGTTCCACTAAATTGTGTGACGGGTAAGAAAATGGAGGCAACAATCGAGTTTCCCATGAGTACAATTGCACCTATTACGTTCCCCTTGTTAAATGGCAAATATGTTATCAACAAGGGATACCTAGAAAGGAGGCTAGGGGCTTTATATAAATTGGGTAGCTTCAATGCCGTTGTATCAATAGATGGTGATATACCCTTGTTGATTCCAATGAAGGAGCACCTGGACATAGAGGGCAATGTTCAGTTCATAGTGGATGCATCAATATCATGCCACTACAATGTAATTAGCTAAGAAAAAATGAATGACAAGATAAACAGTACAGCTATCCCTATAGGCAATTTTGGCATAAGAACACACTCCCACCAGGCAACCTATGGTCTGCAAAATGAAAATGGAGCATCACAATCTATTTTGTTGGACGAGGAAACTACTGATGTCGAGTTTGATTTAAACACACCGCTTTTTAGAGAGCATATGCAATCAGAAACATTGTCAGTAGAATCAGATAGTCCAATAAAATGCTATGTACAAGTTTCAGTTGAAGTTGATGATGATTTTGCATCCATTGAGACTAATAAATCTACTGGATTAGAAGGACGCAGTGTTATTCCCATGATTATTTCACAAACTCGATCCACACTACTTTCTAGACTGATTAAACAAACACCGACACACATGATCGTGGAAGAAATCCCTAGATTTTATGATGGAGACATCGTGTTTGAACTTTCTCCCACATTCAATAAAGTTAATTCGATGAATGGCATGGAGAAAAAATTCGACGGGCACACGTGGACCAAACCAATAACAAGCAATGTGGCCTTTGAGGGAGTGGTCCGAGTGAGTTATTGCATTGGGGTCTTCCAGTGTTTAAATGTCTCTTGTCCACACAAGATAACAGTGGCCACCACAATAGAACCTTCTTTAAAGGTTTGCTAAAGAAAAAATGCCTGTTAGGCTACGTGGCAGATTTTGATGGAAGCATTACTTGCCATTTCTGCAAACGACATGCAACAGGTGTTGACACTTGCTCTTGTATTTTGTACTATGTCATGCCAAACAATGAGACACTCACTAGGTTAATGATACACTCTGGAAAACATTTACATGATGTGCAACCTGTCCAATGTATCACAACAGGGTCAATTTAGAGGGTGAGAGAGAGACCGTGCGACAGAAGAGGAGGCCTTCCTTGGTTGTGGATGTAGAGAATGATAGTAGTCACATACCTGAATTTGTTCATGTTACCAAGGAACGCAAGGAGCGGGGCCGCCCCAAAAAAATTATATTTCAAGCAGAGGGAAGTGTACCTGGGCAAGGTATAGAGGCACCATCGACTTCAAAGGGTTCCCCACAGGAAGGTGACTCCGTGTTCCAGGATAAGCAAGAGGTGGTGGAACGTAAACTAAACGACACGTTTTGGGCAATAAGTAGGACTAACATTGGTAGTCTTGTGAAGTGTCTCGGCTGGATATCCAAAAGTAGAAAATGTAATTGTGCAATAACCAATTCATCGAAAGGTACTCCCGCGCCATGTTTTTTCTCAACATGAAGCCATCCAAATGGGAAGTCCCAACAAATGATGTGGTTTTGTAATACTGATTGCACCCATTCTTGGAACCCAGACAAGAGCATTAATCCAACACCCGCAAAACTACCAAGCATATGGCCTGTCGCTGAAGGAACAAAGTTGGTGCAATCAGAGGTGGACATGTTGACTACTGTAGGATTTCAATTGGAAGTGAAGTCTGTTAGTGTGAATAGTGTTGCTGGTGTTCCTGGCCCCAAACAAGCGGCTGGTCCTAGTAGATTAGAAAATTCCAAAACCCACAAATACAAATGACCAAGGCATAGGACAAAAGTATCCAAAATAGCACAAGCACGTATAGAGAGAGCCTTGACCATGAGTGCTTCTGTGCTGACAGAGAAGGTAGTTAAAGAGTCACAACACGAGATTTTTGAAATTGAGACTGAATCTTCTCTGCAAGCAGGACTTCGTTATGATGTCCATATAAATATCAATCCCTCATGTACCTGTCCAGACTTCCAAAAAAGGCTGGCTGAGAGAAAGCCATATACGGCTTGCAAGCATATATATTTCATATTTTTAAGAATTTTGGGCTTTGATCAGCTAAGCTGTCTTGAGCATACATGATCTTTGAGGCATGCAACGAAAGCATACATGGATATCTCAATAAAATTACGCTACTTTTAGATGTGAAGTAATGTTATATTTCATTGGAGTAGACATACCCTAGACATGTTATATTTCACTGATATAGACATACCTTATACATGCATGTAGAATGGAAAGATCATTTAATAATATGGCCAAAAATAGCTTATAGTGGGTGGACTCTACTCGCTTCGAACACATAAAAGCTTGCCTTTGAAAGCTCGCCGCAAAAAGCTCACCAAAAAACCACACCTAGTGACAATATAGAATATTTCAAGTTTCTTTTTTCTCCTTTTCTTTTTGTTCTTCCTTCTATTACAGCGGGTCCTAGTGTGGAAGCAATTTCTGAGATTTATCTCAAATTTAAATCTCTGTTCAGATCTCGGAATAAGGACATGATTCATTATCAAGACTTGGTGGCACTCGACAGACATACTTTTAAAACTAAGCTTGACAGAATGTTCACCAAGTTGCACAATGATTTCAAGTCTGTAGATGATTGTCAATTACACAATAAGAAATGTAGATTTGTCTCTTCTACTTCTGAAACTGCTTCTTCCAGTGGTACAAAATCTAACAAGTCTGAGCCTGTAGATATAGAAACTTTTTTTTATTGATACAAGCGTTAGTTTAGATGATTGTACAGGTTTTGATCTTGCTCAAAATAGGGCATCATTTATAGGACCTAGAACCACCACTACCCTTTCTCCTTTTGATAAGTCTAAGCATGTAGATATAGAATTTTTTTTTATTGATACAAGCGTTAGTTTAGATAATTGTACAGATTTTGATCCTGCTCAAAATAGGGCATCGTTTATAGGACCTAGAACTACCACTACCCTTTCTCCTTTTGATAAATCTCTAATCACATTGCCTACTTATAATATAGATAATAGTTCTTTTTTGACACTATCAGATATATCTGATCTTTTTGATTTCATAGAGGCTGAGACTCTTTGCATTTTGAGCAAAGAGCGTCATGAATTTTCAGATATGATTTTGATGCTGATGATCTTCTCCTTGATGTTGACGATGTAAATAAGGATGAGTTTTATTCAGGGAAAGATTGTTTGAAAATGGGTGTGGAGGAAATGTGCCAAAAAAAAGATGATCTTCCTTCTAAAGAGGAGTTTTTCAGATTTCAAAGTCAGCCTGGTTTTCTAAAACCAACTGTCTATTCACCAATCTTATTGACATCGAAAGGTGGACATAATATTGATGGAGAGATATTAATCGATGAAGATAAAGCTGAATGCGTAAGCTTTGTATCTTATTATATACTAGTAGATCCGTTATGTCAGATTTTATACTAGAGCTTACTTTGTATATTTTCATTTCAAGAAACAAATTTTCTACTGGAGAACAAATTTGGATCTTTTGCTGGATCCGTAAAAAAGAAAAAAAATTGATGCATGATTCTAAGTTGCAACTTTCATTAGAGAAAGTGTCGGAAGCAGAGTAGATATTGGAGAATTGTACTTTGTAAGAATTTCCATTTAATATATAAAATCTTTCTGTATGTCTATTGCCTGTTGGCTTGTATAAATTTGCATGGCTTTTGAAATTTTTTATAATCCGTCAATTTTGTATTATGACAAATTTAAATTCGTCTGTGAAGCCATTAGAAAAGTTGCAATATATAGTTGTTCTTTGTGCTAGTCCCACCATGTTGTGTACTTGTATGAAATGCCGCTCTTGCTTGCCAATGAGATTTTTTCATTCTTTTCGATGACCATATGCTAAGACTTCCACTATTTCTTGCAAAGAATGTCAAATGATGTCGTAATATGTGCTACATGTCATAAAAACAAAATCTAAATCAGTACCAAAAGCATCTAAATTAATATCGATACTAGTATAACATCGAAATCTTACCATATAATGTGTTATATGATCTACACCCCATGCACTTCAAATTGCATCCACAAATTCACTGGTTGTTTTCTATATCATTTGTACATTAGTATCTGAAAATTTATCTTTTCTCAAGTATTTCACCATGTTGTCTAATTTTCTCCAAACTTCTACTTTGTGTAGACAAGTAGAACCTCCTTCTTAGAAATCTTGAGTTGCAACTATTATCTCTTCCAAATCGAGTATTGAATCTTGGATTCTTTGCCAGAATAATTTGATAAAAATCTACGAGCTTTGGATCCTCCAATGCTCGGCTTGCATGGAATACTTCCTGTTTTACTTGATAGCTTGTCGTCTTTTTTTATTTTAACATGGCCTTTATGTAATCTGGCCATCTAGGCTCGCCTAGCTCAGATTTTGGACTTCAACATTTGCTGAAAACATTGTCCAGAGGGCGAACCTAGAGTAGTCATGCTTTGGGAAAGAATGAGATAGCTCATTCTGCTGCGCACGAACACTTTCCATTCAAGTTCATTTCTTTTCGAGTTTCAGTTTACTTCTTTTCATATTCGTTTCTTTTCGAGCTATTTTCATTTCTCACACCCCTCTTTCCCAACATATATTCCTTGTCATGTCTTTTGTTGTCTTCATGCAGTACAAACATGGGTGTTTAGAGTTAGCACCATGGGATACATTGAACGTACATTTTAATGTCTTCAGATCTCCTGCTAAATGCCATTCTATGTTGAAAGTGCCAATTTCAGTATTGAGTGGATCTCCATCCATGTGATTTTTTATGGTGGCAGGATATGACGTTCTATTAAATATCCATGAGAGAATGTCATGGTCTTCATTCATCAATATAGAGAAGATTTTCCAAATGAAATCCATATTAGATTATCCCTATTGAATATGTGAAGGAACTACTATACCTGAAAAGTTACCAACCACCAAATATCATTTTTTGATTGAACACTGAAGTTGAGGCCTTCTGAGTCTTCTGAATTTGAAAGTGCTCCATTCATGATTGTAAGACTGACTCTCTCCATTTTTTGTCCTTTTATAATTTCAGACTCATCTAACTTGAAAACAACTATCAACTTGTTATTGACATTCTCATTTGTAATGCCGTAAAATTTCATAATGAATGTTAGTAACTGATTAAATTTGTCAATAAATAGATTGTTGGAATTGTTATATGCTAGACATTCTCCTTTCGAGCAATACAATTCATTGATATGAGATGGATTACCGACTATTGTCTACATACCTTGGTTTAACATGTGTCTTTTTTTAAAAAGATGAAATGGTCGTGGGATTGAAATTTTTTTAATACTTACCTGTGCAAATGCCTCCTTTATCATCTTAAACATTGTTGCATATGCTTCTCTACTGATGCTAGAAAAATCACATGCCCCCTGAACCAACATAGTGTCCAATAGTTTTCCAACTTCATTCATAATGTTATCAATAATTGAAGTCTTAATCTTTTTCATTTTGTTATTGTTTAACATTGATTTCAAATATTCTAGAAGTCAAAATAGAACCTAGTGAGTTTCCAATGGAAATCTCATCGGCCAAATGGCCTTCAACAACCAATGTTGATATGCATTGCAAACATAATGTTCATAAAAATGTCAGTAGAAATTAGGACAATCATAGTATTCACAGCAGCATAATAAACAAATCAATAGAAAGTTGAAATTAATAATTAACAAAACTAATGATTATGATTGAATCAAAAAGTTCAAGCATTATTAAACCAAATAAGCTATAACTTACTTGAATTCACGAATTCATCTTTTTCAATAACCTCCTCTGGATGATAGATCACATATATCCTTGGTTACCAGTCTTTTTCTCTTGTTGCTTCTGACCTTTTTGTTGAGCACATCCATATCTTTAACAAGAGACAAATATGAGATGCAGTTTTTATCTCATTATTACTAGTTGTAAAATGACGCAAAGAAGATTTCAACTTTGGATCTCCTTTTTGAACATCTCATTAGCTTCCAAACAAGTTTTCAACTTTGTAGATTTGTCTTGGCACTCCTTTGATATTTTTCTTAATTCCTCTTCCAAATAATGTATTCTTTGCATTGAATGTGCATACCCATAGAGCATCAAATTCTCATAGTAACCCAAAAGGCCATTTTTGCCATGACACATATAGATTATTAATTGACTCACCAAATGAAAATCCGGATGTTGCAATGAATATGGACCAATAGGATACAATGTTCTTGATGACCATAATCTACATGCTTTAGCTTTTCCTCTCTTTATCGGATCATATCAGAAGGAGTTCAATTTGGGTTGCTTTGACTTTCTTGTCCTGAGCGGAGCATATTCTAGTGACAGATTCACATGAAGATGATAAAGCTTTGTCATCAGTACAATAGTATAGTAACAAACAGCACAATGACAATAATAGAGCTGGAGATGGTGCTAACACTTGTTCGACCCTGGAGATAGAGATGGTGTAGGCTTTGTTTGAAATGTCACTCCTAATTCAAATTTTTGGGTGTTCCCAACTATTGGGAGGGAATATTTCGACATTTTGAAAACTATACTTTAACCGTGGTTAAGCACCAGTGAAGTTTGATGTGACTAAAGTAAGGTACATTCATTTTCATGGAAAGTAGTGCGGGCAGATGCGCAAAGAAGTTAGAAAATGATATTTTAATAAATTTATTGTTATTTTTTTCTCTCCTACATGGCATTTCTTATATACAGAGGAAGAAGTCCAAAGAAACTTGTAGATAGTGGTATATATTTTTATGAACCTTCATATATACCCCAAACGGATGGAGGTTTCAGCAAGCTTGAAGCAATTCCATTGACAAGTTTTCAGAGTGATGAGTGGCCTACTCTTGATAGTATTGTTTCTGAATCTTTCAGATGCAAGCTACTCTTGGATGTTAGAAATGCCATGAAGATAAGTACAGGGTCAAAAATTGTTCACCTAAGTTGGTTTCTCTCATTGCATATATTTGTTGATTTTCTCTCAAGTGTAAGTGTTCGAACTTTATTTGTTTGCAAGGATTTATCAGATGAGACTTTGTCAAATCTCATGGATCAAGGCTGAGATAGTAAAACAAATAATGATATAGAATGCAGGATAAAAAAATTCTTCAATGATCTTCCGTTATCATATCGAAAAACAAATGCTCAGTCTCACATTTAGCTATCAGAGATTCAAGAACATTGATGGTACATGGCTATCACTAGATCAAGACTTCCAACTAAATGGTCACGCAGACCGAAAGGAGATAAGCATCATACACAATGAATAATTTTTGACTATGATTGAGTCGGAAGAGCATTGGATGCTTGATAAAATCAGAGTAGAGCTCATGCTATTACAAACCAATCTACCGGCTTATTTATGATTCATCATCAATGGAAGACTCGTAAGTACTCTATGTTTATTTCCATTTCAAAATAGTACACATTAAAGAAAAATGATATAATTTTGAAAGAATTCAGATCATTGATGATCCAAATCCATAAATTGATCTTGGGTTAGAAAGAGAACAAATCAACAATCTTGCCAATGTAAAAAAATCAGCATCTACTCTATGAATAAGATGCAAACTCTAATAGAACTTGATCAAAACTGAATCAAAATATAAAAATAAGTTGTTGTCCATACAAAACCAGCAAGCTACTATATTTCACACGTGTGGATCTAAAAATAACAAATATTGATCATTCTACACATAGAATTGCAAGCAATCACAAGTATAGTGCACCAATGGATAGTAGAACCCAAGAGAACCATGTATAAGCATGAAATGAGATAGAGAAGAGAGAAGATCTGCTTTTCCACGAGTTACATCCTTTTATAACAGGTCCAAATCCTATTTGGCCACTTGGCTTTCCCTCCAAAATGTAAACCCTACTATTTTTGGGACTAGATTCAATGTACCCAACATTCATGTAGCAAATCTGACTAAAGTAGTTGAATCTTTCACACTCCTCTTCAACTAGTTTTAGCATGGACTTTGATAACACTCCAAGTGATGTCCTATGCTTCATGAACAAGTCCTTTCCCAATGCTTTGGTGAGGATATCAACTACACATTCCCTTGAGGACACATGTTGAAGCTCCACCTCCTTTGCAATGACTTGCTCCCTCACAAAATGATGACATATCATTTCAATGAGCCATGAAGAATCACATAGAATGTAAATGAGATGATTCCACCATGCTATCAACTTTGAATTCTCTGAAAAAATACAACAAACAAACAATAAATGTGATTGATCAACCAATGCTTGCTTGCCTCCTCCATCTTTGTCCTTTGTTGCCATGTATCCACCATGAAACTCCATGAATGAGCCTCCATCTCCATGAATGAGCCTCCATCTCCATCTTGCCACAAGAAACCATCAAACCTTGGAAATCCATGAGCAAGTGAATACATCATTGATACTAATCTAGCACCACATGACTCCATAAACCAAGCAAGTTTTACTTGTCCATCTTCAAGATCTACTTGACACAAGAAAATGACCATGTATTCACCAAAAATTGACAATCTCCAACCATTGGCATCAAGTAGATCAACACTCGAGAACTTGATCATGGATGAGTGGTATAATGAGCCTCCAATAGCTTCATTTCCATCAACAAAACCAGCCAAGAATGCTAGTACAAATCCAACATCGAAATGATGCTCACCAATGTAACTAGTTTTACCATGTCTTGACAATTTGCACACATCCACATGAAAATGCTAAAAAATGAGATAGAACAACTAAAGTAAACTTGAAAAACACTTCCTTGCTGATCCTTTGAACTTACTTGAGTCTTCAATAACATGCAAAAATAGATCCATAACACCTTTGCCAATTGACTCTCCTTTGATGCTCTTGACTAGCTCCAAATTGCCATCTTTCCTTTCATGTTGCTGAAACCCTTTGAGATCAACCTCTTGATCATCAAATTGACCATCAAAGTCATTGTACAAACTTTGTTTTCCAGATCCATTACTTGATTTTACAGCATGATAACATCCATCCACTTGAATAGCATCATATTTACAAAGAAGATTCACCAAAATATGTGAGAAATGCAAAATGAGTCACCTCCACTTGCCTACCTTTCTCATCATATGTGAGCCTTGAAGGTTTTTGTCTTTCCCTTGATGTTCTCCTTGGCTTTTGACTTGATGAAGGTCCATCATCATCACCATCTAAAGTAGAATCCTTTACATTAATATCAAGAATGTTAGATACATCCACATTACCATCAATAATGCCTGAAGACACTTTTGGAATGTTCCCCTCATAAAAAATGATATCTCTACCAACAATCACTTTGTTAGTAGAAGGAATGTAAACCTTTTAGGCTTTACTCACCTCACTATATCCAACAAAAATACCTTTCTTTGAAGATGGGTCCTCCTTGGTCCTATCATCAAGAGTAATGTTGACATAGCATGTGCATTCGAAAGTTCTTAGAAAGTTGACACTCGGCCTCCTCTTGAATATCATCTCAAAAGGTGTCCTTCCATCCAAAATAGCACTCAACCACCTATTGTACAAGAAATTGGCACACAACAAAGCTTGATCCCAAAATGGTTTATCAAGATTAGCACTTAACCTCATGGCTTTAGCACTTTCAAATAAAGTCCTATTCTTCCTTTCAGCCACTCCATTTTGTTGTGGGGTCCTTGGTGTTGTATACTCCCTCTTGATCCCATGCTCATCACAAAAGGCCTTGAACTTGATAGATATGTACTCACCACCATTGTCACTCCTTAAGCACTTGATCCTTGTGGAAAATTGGTTCTCCCTTGCAATCTTGGGGGATGATTTTTGGCGAGCATTTCTCAGCGAGCAGTTCCATGACAAAGGCGAGCATCTTGAGCACCCGCTCGCCCTTCATCCCTGTCATTTGCTCACCCTTCATCCCAGTCTTTTCACTTTATATCTATTCAAGTATCATTTTATGCTTTGATGACATAATCAAGACTACAAAGGTAGCAATTCTACTATGTTTGGATGTTATAGATTTTCATTTGAATGTTGACAAGTTGGCAAGCACATAATCTATCATTCAGGAATTTGTGTATGCTCAGGGGCTTGACACCATTACCACATTGCCTGAGACCATTACCTAGGCCTATTCTTCCACGGGGAAACAACTTTCACATGTGTAGAAACAGCTTTTTAGGCCCCTATAAAATGCATGCAAGCATGGCCCAATAATCATAATTAATCATAAATTACAACATTAGGGATACTAATCTAAACATTAACTCTAATAGCTTCGAATGGAGTCATTGCTAATACTCCAAGATCTGTTTGCCTTGTCCTCGATAAGGTGGAGGAGCCTCAAGGTGGACAAGAGTTGCAAAGATACAAGAAGAAGACAAATCTTACTCTAAGTTGCATTAACATGAATGTAAGCAATGAGCTTCTAAGGAAGGTAGCCTCTTGTATTTCGGCCAAGGAGTCATGAGACTCATTAAAGGCCACTTATGAGTCAATTTGTCAAAAATTTGTCCCAGAAAAAAAAAAATTTGAAGCCCGGGTGCCCGAGAAAATTTTTTTGACAAAAAAAAAAATTTGAAATTTTTATCTTGGGCACATTTTTTGAAAAAAAAAATTTCGAAATTTTTTTCTCGGGCACCCGGGCATTAGCGCCGGCGCTAATGCCGAGGTGCTTGAGAAAAAAAAATTTGATTTTTTTTTTGGGAAAAAAAAAATTTCGGGAAAAAAAATTCGATTTTTTCTCGGGCACCTGGGCATTAGCGCTGACGCTAATGCCTGGATGCCCGAGAAAAAATTTTCAATTTTTTTTTTTTCGAATGTTTTTCTTAGGCACCCGGGCATTAGCGCCGGCGCTAATGCCCAAGTGCCCAAAAAAAAAAGGAAAAAAAATGTGTTTGTCTAAAATTACGAAGCCTAGTGTCTTCAAGTGTGGCATTTGGAAAGTAGATGCCTAATAAAACCACATTTGTAGTTTGATTTATGTTCATACATACATGTGTACAATTTTCAAGTTATAAATGTGTACAATGTCAAGAGAAAATTGACATTTGGACTTCACACCAAGGTCAACAAAGTGGTTGTTTTTTATTTTCTTTGTGAAAAATATATGTTTTTGTTTTATTTCTTTTTGGAGTCCCATTCCGAAATGCAACTTGTTTCAGAATGGGCAACTATGGTTCAAAAGCCTTCAATAGTCAAGCTTCGCCACTAAAAAATTGTTTGAATCAAACAATCTTGATTCAATTCAATTTGGCTCATAAACTTGAACTAAAAAGAAGCAACCTAAAACAAATTGTACTTTGCTCATGTATTTGAGATTATAAACTCATTCGTCAATGTGTTGCCACACCTTCATTCCTAAAACCAGAAAAAAAATAGTATTAGAATATTTCGCATATTAAGGAAGTGCTCGCCATCGTACAATCTATCATAATATTGCTCGCCAAAAACACTTCCTCATATTAGAAAAGTGATCGCCATCATACAATGTATCTTAATATTGCTCGCCAATTTCTGCTCGCCGAGAAATGCTCGCCAAAAAATCGCGTCCTGCAATCTTGAACTTAACAAAGACATCATACACTTCATCTTTGCTCTTTAGTAGATAGATCCAACAAAATCTACTAAAATCATCAATGAAAGTTACATACATCTTAGCTCCACTATTGTTAATCATAGTAATTCCATGAATATCCGAATGTACAAGTTGAAGAGGCTTTGTAAATCTAAATGTAGACCTAGCATAAGGTAGTCTATGTGACTTAGACAAAGCACAAGAATCACAAACATGATTGATGCCACTTAAGAAACTTGGAAGACCTATTCCAATCTTCTTTCTAGCCATTACCTCTAATGACTTGAAGTTGAGGTGTCCCACCTTTTATGCCAAACCTCTTGAATAGGTATTTGCTCTCTTGCAACACATCCAACTTGGTTAGCAATAACACAAGCATCTAGTTTGAAAAACTTCCCTTGCCTTTTATCTTTTCCAATCAAGACATCCTTCCTTTTGATCATACAAGCATCTCCATCAAACTCAACCTTGAGGCCTTATCTTAGCAATTGACTCACACTAAGCAAATTCTTGGTAATAGATGGAATAAACAAGACATCCTCCAAATGATCATTCCTATTTGTAGAGAGAGAAATAGAAATTGTGCCAATCCTTTTGATTGCACACTCACCATCATTGGCCGTGTTGATCACCCTCTTGTCATATCGTCTTGTCATCTCCATATGCCAACAAAGAAGTGAAGTACTCTTTGTGAAAAGTCATGTGTGAACTGTTGGAGTTTAATCTTACTCCTACTCTTCCTAACTGCCCTCCTTCCTTCTCTCAATTTTACTCTCTCGAATGGAACCTGCAGAAAATGAACTGTTTTTTAACAGTCTGCATATTTGAACTGTTTGTCGCAACAGTCTGCATTTTTCTTCACAATTTTTGACAAACGAAAAACCCGACACCCGACATTGTCACCTTTCTACCTTCGGGCCATCTTGAACAACTAAGTGTTTTGCGACACTTGTGCTAACTCATTTTTTTAGGCCATTTCAGACACTTCCAAAAATGTGACACTGCATTTTTACATGAGATTCCACATAGACGACCGTCTGCAGATTTACACATGATTTCAAGTACATACTGTCTACGTCTTCACGCTCCAATAATAACTGTTCTAATTAGTCAGTTAAAGCGATCTTGAAATAGAATAATGCAAGATCTTCCACTTGTTATATATATGTAAATGAGCGATGGAAGAGTAGATGCATGTGGATACTCCAACAGAAATCAAACGACCAGAACGGGTCTTCTAGTAGTTGACTCCTTAGAGTTAGTGATTATATAGAGAGATATATATCCAGAACTTTAGCAATTGATTTGAGTTTGTAAGTAGGATCATGCGCTTATCAGCGCAATTGTATTGTGATCTGATTGTTGTGTTACAACATTATTATATAGATTTGCTATTGTTCTACATCTTTGCATTCTTGTTGAATGAAATTAACTCTCACTCCTCTTACGCAAACATCATTATAAGAAAATGTATGGCTGTCTCTGATGCCTAAGTTATTTTTTACATTATCTTCATATTAGGTTATCAACATTAGAGGATTGCATGGCTATCTCAGACGCCTAATCGTTTTTGTAATTTCTCTTTCACGGCAGTCTAAGACTCCTACACTGATAATCTTATTCAACACAAAAGAACAGCTCGCAATATCCGTTCTCTAAGTAATCCGAGATCCTTTAATAAGAATTTTTTTTTTATCAGTTGGCATCAACATCTAAGCCAACATATTGGTATCAAAGCACTAGTTTATTGGATTACTAGAGTTTATAATAGAACTTAATACGTTCTTGTTCTATAGAGCTAGTTCATTCTGTTTGTGTTCTATCTCTGTTTTTCGATTTTAATGGAAGGTTCAACCTCAGAGATCCGTCTGATCAACAAGATCAACGGAGATGATTTCCACATGTGGAAATTCAAGATGAGAATGATCTTAATCGAGAAGGAGCTATGAGAATACGTAAGCAGTTCAATAGCCAGACCGGCAGAACCTGAACTACTTCCAGCATGGGAAGCAAAGGATGGCAGAGCACTTGCCATTGTATCCTTGAATTTGAAAGACACTCAGATTGCTCATATATCAAATAGCACCACCTCCAAAGAAGCATGAGATATCCTAACAAGTATTTACGAGACTTCAGATGTACCGACTCGTCTCTTTCTAAGGAAGAAGGTCTTTACACTCAAGATGAGCGAAGGCACCTCAGTCAGTGAATTCAAACAGTTGTTGAATCAACTTGTTGTCATAGGTTCCCCTATTTCAGAAGAAGACTCAACAATGTCTCTTCTCGCCAGTCTTCCATCCTCCTATGACAATCTAGTATTACTTTTGAGCAATACTCCTGTGTTGCCAGAAGCTAACAACAAGTAAATTTGCAGGAAGAAGTCAAGAGAAAAAGCTTATCCACAATGAGTACCAAGTCAATGGCATTGTACTCTAATAAGCATCAGTCCAAGAAGAAGAATTTCAAGGATAAGAAGACAAAGACAGAACATCTAGATTCAACGCAACAACAACAACAATAGCATAGACAGCAACAGCCATCCAAGACCAAACTCTTTTGCAGATATTGCAAAAGATCAAACCACAACATTAAGGATCGTCGCATCCTCAAGCACAATGAAGCGAGGAAAAAGATGCAACAACACCAAGATGGAAGTTTCGACGTTGTCAAAGATTTTCAAGAGGATGACAAGGCGCTGATGGTACAAGACCAACCAAGTAGAAATGCCTGTCAATAGTATCTTGATTCAAGTGCTTCACAACACATGACACCATGTAAGAACATTTTCTCTACTCTCACAACAACGGACTCAAAGTACATTTTCTTTGGCGACTCAAGCTCCCACAAAGTCAAAGGCCAAGGCATTGTCCAACTCCAGGTCCCTGACGGCATCACTAAACAGCCAAATGGTGTATTTTACGTACCCAAATTAACGAAGAATTTATTATCTATTAACTTGCACGTTTTATAGTGCTGATAGCGTGGTTGAGCGTGATGACTCTGATGTGTACCCAACAGAGTTTTTGAACAGCTTGCAACCAAGTGGATGTCCTCCACATAGATTGGTGTTGAAGGTTGGCATGATAGTGATGTTGTTGCGGTCCATCACGTTGCACAAAGCATTGTGCAATGGTACGAGACTCAACTTTTTTCAAAGACTCGATTTTTCCAAAGACTCAACTTTTTCTGAAGACTCGAATTTTTTCAAAGACTCGAATTCTCGGAAGACTCGAATTTTTTCGAAGACTCAAATTTGTCCAAAGACTCAAATTTTTTGGAAGACTCAAATTTTTTTGAGGACTCAAGGACTCGATTTTTTCGCAAGACTCAAATTTTTCCAAAGAGTCGAATTCCTCGGAAGACTCAAATTTTTCATAAGACTCGAATTTTTCCAAAGACTCAAATTTTTTCAAGACTAAAAAATTGTATCCATCATGTCAACCAAATCAAAGCAAATGCAAACTAGATCCACTATCGTGATGATCAACTCACCCACGATCCTATAGCATATCAGGTAGGGTAGCTCCAGAACCTTGTATTCTATACCATTTGATCACCAGGTATCCATTACCCACTGATAGCTCCCCAAGAATCTGTCCACCTATAATGCAACTAGACTCCAACTAGATCTAACCAAAAAGCTACATCTTGCTTACCAAAAGATGATGTATAAAAACAACATGTGATGCCAACCTGGAGACCACTATGCACATAACCATGCAACTCACCTGATTACTCGCCAAAGTATCAGTTGTCACTCCATGAGCAACCATCTCCATCTCTGCTGGCTCACAACCTTGGGCATGCTGGATCCACATCACCCCGTAATGCACTCCATGCCCTCAAGATATGTACCATCACTAGGTACACTCATGCCACCTACCTCCAAGTAGTCTTGACCCATCCTTAGGTCACCATCCTGCTATCCAAGCTGATCGCCAAAACATCACCTACTCCTCCTGGCTCCTAGTAGTGTCGCTCGCTCTCCCTGGCTATGTGCCACCTGACATCATGCCAACGCAAGCTCATTCATGAGTCACCACTCATGGGATCCCGAGACTAATGTCTCCCTGATCGTACTGAGGTATACGGCTCTGAGTGACTCCCTCTAGGCTATCTGATCTCACCACCTGTGGATATGAACCATACAAGTTTTGACATTTGTACCAAGCCTAAACTCCTGCAAATACATCCAAATGCATGAAAGCTAGAAGTAGCTTATCCACGCCCATGATGGTAGATGCCTCCCCATCGATGCCAATGCCAATGATTGGCCCCCTGCTGTAATGCCATCCTGTACTCCCAAATGAGCATACCATGAAGTCCTCGCCATCACTGTTCCCTCTAGTAGATCGCTAGAAAAACACCCATCATAGTGTTTGTCCTCTGATCACACCCAATCGTGCGATCTCCATCAGCTCTCCATTCTAGAGTTGTCTCCCAAAGCTTCACGCTTTGCCCATTTGTGTTTGCAGCATCCTGATTCCAACATGAATTTCCCCTGTAAGTCATGTCCAATGACTCAAGTCCAATACGAAATAGTTGCCCCTTGATGATCATCCCATGTCATCCTACTGTCTTGTCCCTATCAGGTATCCCAATGTTATCACCGATCACAAAGATCTGAGCATCTATCCTGTAGTGCCCCACCTATATTCTCTCAAGTTGGCTCCAAGCTGCTCATGTGAATGGTTCCAAACTGCCCCCTGAGAATACACTGAGATGTGAACTCCAAAGCCACCATCAAGTCTCTCACATGACTGTGCCAATATTCCTCCAAGTCAACCTGTGAGATCTTCCATGGCTTAAACCAAACGATCTACACTCAGTTATCACTGGACTCCTCATCCCTGATGCAATCATGATACAGCAAATGGACTTGACTTACCTAGAATAGGCAGTTGAAGTGTATCTCCTCGATGACAAACTTGATACATTGCTCCACAACTACAATGACTTGATCAAAATTGACTTATCAATTGCAAAATCGCAAAATCATCACACTCACTATTCTCCAAGAGCATCCAAAGTGTGCTCATTGACCCGTTCTTCATCCTCCATGTGTCCCACACATAGCTCATCCAATGCAAGTCTGCTATCTTGACCAATGGCTTCCAATTGGCACCACCTCGCACTTCCATCATCTGTGACCCAAAATTTGTGTACTCCCAAGCTAGCCCATATTTCTCTCCAAACAAGAAATTTCCAAGCTACAGATGCATGTGTCAATGCAGCTATCACCTGACTTGACAATACCTCTACCAATCATACCTGCGAGAGCATTCCTCCAAAACGCCACCTGACGTTGGTCAGCTTGAACCCCAAGAGTTGAACCTGATCACGAGAACCGTAACCGACATACCATGCCTACCTCAGGTGCCCTCTAGCCAAAGATAGCCCTTTTTTGAAAAATGTCCTTGCATTTTGAACTGAAACTTCATATTGAAGCCTTTTTAATAAATAATTGTGAACTTAAATGTCGGGTCCCTTCAGCCCATTCAAATTGAGATTTTTTAATGAAAAGCCTTCAAAAATGGCCTTCAAATCTTCATGGAAATCTAATGGTGTCTCACCATCTGACAATCAGGATTGCTCCCCGAGCTATCTATCTCGACCGTCCATTCTGTGGAGCTCGATCCTACGGTTCAAACAGCGTACCCGCGCCCTGATGGAGACTCTTCCATGCACCAGCCACTTAAAAACACAATGGGACTTTCTTGTGTGGCTGCGCGCGACGTCTCATGGGCTCCTCATGCGTCCTTCTTCTCCTCCTGAAAGTTGCTTCTCTCTCATGTTGTGGTTTCTAGCTATGGCTGAAAGGTGTTGATCAACATCCTCCTAGCTTGTTGGTCTGCAACCAACTATGGCGCCTTGGCAGCTGCCTCGCACCATTGAGGTGCCCTGCTACACGTTTTTTTTGCAGCAAAATCGATCCATAATTTTAAAAGTAGGCACCTTCGGTTTTGATCATAGAACCTTCAGTTTGAAGGGTGAACATTCCTTCTCAGTAGATTTTCAAAAACATCAGAAAAACCATAAAAAAAAACCAAAAAATATCCAAAACCCTAAAAATACAAAAAAAGAACATTTGTCCGATTCACTGTGCATAGGTGTGATTCAGATCTATCTACTGCCAGGTCGACGAATGTTAATTCTAAAAATAGAAGGTCAAAGTGACTGTTAATCAAGGAATGGATAAATTTTTGTGAAGACTTTAACACCTTTTTACAAAATTTTCAGTTTCCAGAAAGAACCTTCACCAGAAACTTTCGCCAAAGTCAGTGTCAGTCTGACTTACTATTAAGGTTCATCAGTGAGTTTGGCGAACGATAAGCAGAGGCCACGTGTCATATTGTTCAACTTTTGTCAAAAAAATCTCTTTTTTGCAAAAATAGCAGTACAAACTGATAATAGATTTGTAGAGAGTTTAGAAACATACAAGACTTTTGACAGTAGTTTGAATTGATCATGCTGGAATCTTAATTTTACAGTACCTTCACCTTCGATAGTGTGAGTGCTATCATCACCAAGATGAACATCTCACGATGATTGGTCATATGTTGAGTAGCTCCAGAATCCAGAAACCATGAATCATTCTAATTTGCGTATTTGTCCTTGACCATAAAAGCGCCTTCGTCCATTTCAACTTCCGGAGATGCTGTAACTGTATTTGCTTGTTGATCAGGTTGCTTGGCTGCATTCTTCGCTTTGAGAATTCGACAATCCTGGATCTCATGGTTATTGCGCTTGCAATACCTGCAAAACATCTTCTTCTTCGACAAATGTGGATTCGATGATTGTTCTTGACCTTGAGTCTATTTCTGATTTGATGTAGATGCGTATCTCCAGACACAAATACCAGATCATCCGGTAACTCCAACGGAGGTCGCGTATTTGTTCAAAAAAGTTGAAACCTACAAAGTGGCGCTTCAAAGATTCCAAGGCCTCTTTGACAGATTCAAAGGAGCAGCTTCAACTGAGTTGGCAAAGGCTAAAGCAACCATCAGTGCCTATGAAAAATCTGCCGCTCAGGTGTTGGAAGCTGGACCTCAAATCTCAGTACCGGTCATGCCGCAATTATCCCCTATGCACCAAGCTGAAACACCAATGGATACAGGGCTGGATTTTGGCATGGACCAGGGTGGATTCTTCGATTATCTTCTTGCAGCAACATAGTGATAACTTTGGTAAGAGTTAAATCTGAGTGTGTCGTGGTGATCATCACCCAGTTCTCATATGTAGAGGGCAGGCTTGAAAGTAATGTCATAATTGCGTCTTGATCGTCTATGACTGATCTGACAGCGGCCATCTGTTGCAAGAGATTCTTAAACTGGTTAATATGATTATGAAGAGAATCATTATTCGACGCTTTCTCTATGCATGACTACGCCTATCAATTTCGAACAAAAAACAATAGTGATGAAAAACACGTTCGATCTTATAGTAACTAATTTTGAGATCATTAGTACTACAATGATTACGTAGCCAAACATTAAAATATCAGACAAATAATTTGTAGCAAAAAATTAAAGAACGCATACCTTCTGAGACAAACCTGAACGCAATAAAAAAATAGTATTAATTCAGTATGAATCAAAACAGATGTAAATGAGTACAACAAGTTTGCAGATCGAAGTCGCATACTCTAAGCTATCTCTAAGTGACTAAATAAAAAGTTTGAATTAAGCGCAATGCTAATAAGCAGTGAGCGCAATAGCAATCTCTAATCAACTCTAAAGAAGTGAGCTAGAATGCTTAAAAATGTCCAAGCTCGCAGGCTTGAGAGAGAGAGCTAACTATTCAATACTTGCTAATCTCTTGATCGCAGCAATGCTATAAAATGTAGAAATATTAGAAGCTATTTATACTAAGCAAATGCAGCAACGTCCAATAGTAGGACAACGTCGTTAAATGCATCATCCAGTTGGTTGTGATGTGTTGGATTTCCTTAACATTTGAGGCATTTAGCATTTTGCGAAAAACCGAAGTGAGAGAAAATCCCGAAAATGCCGACATTGTAAATTGTTTTCGAGTAGTTATGCAAACTATGTAAAAACACAAAGAAATCTGCAGGTCTGGATAAAAGTTGGACGGATATTAAAATGTCAATTAGTCGACTAGTAGGAGAATAATCCAACACTCCATCCACCAAGGGTATGGTATTCTGGACTATGGTTGGTGGTATACCCTTCAGATCCTTGTAATTCCATGCGAAGCAATCCTTGTATTCCACCAACAATGCACGTAGTCTATTGAATAGGGTGGGTGTCAACTGTTCTCCCGCATGTACGATTTTCTCTTCTTCACTTGGCTCAACTAGATTCATGGGTTGTGTCCACGCAGGTCCTTCGAAGACTTGTTTCGTCGGCTCCTGATTTTGGTCAGACTCTCTTTGTGCTTGCGACATCATGATTCTTGAAGGTTTTTGGCATCTCGTGAACTGGCGTTTGGCGGGATTCCTCCTTCAACATGTTGATCTTAGCCCGGACTTGTAATCTTTGGGTTTTCAGTCATCCTTGAGGATGATGACGCTGCATCTAGCTCCAATCGGATTGACTTTAAGGAGTTCAACACCTTCTTTTTTCTTTTTTTATCAAAATAGTTGATAACATCCTTATCATCTTTCTTGGAAACCGGTTTGACATTCGCTTCGTGGTTACAAATATCAACATCCATCGTAGCTATGGCCTCTTCTGGTAGCTATGGCCATACAGCAATGCGATGCCGCATTCGGTGCTCCTTGATAATAAGGATAAGAGGTCTGATATTGATTCCTCTTTTGTTGTATGATCCGAGGGTTGAATGGGCAAAATGCTGTTTTGTGCGACGATGCGTTGCACAGGTGGCAAAACCTTTGTATCAGTTTGAAATTTTGCTTCAAAATTGGACACTCGTTCGTTGTATGGTTTTGGGTACAAATTGAACACCATACATTCTCTCGTCGGGGATATTGTAGTTGGTTTAGTTCCGATGGATTTGGAGTTGGTACTAAAAATATTCATATATTAGTAACAGTTAAAAAAATTCATAGAATAGAAAAACTAATCACGATTCCAAAACCAAGAATAAACAGAATAAATTACCTTGGAAATATCAACATCCTGCTGAAGGATAAACCACTCAAAAAATAACTTTGCATTATATAAAGTGTACCACCCATAGTTGAATGAATCAATTTGCTGGGGTGACTGCAAAAAGTTTAGCACACAAGACATCAATTAAGAGACAGAATGAATTAGAATGAAACAAATACATTAGAATACTAATTTCAAAATGCTCTTAAGAAAGACAGAATTTACCTCTAGACTGACGATCTTGTTGGATTATTCTCCTACTAATCGACTAATCGACATTTTAATCTTCATCCAACTTTTATTTAGACCTGCAGATTTCTTCGTGTTTTTACACAGTCTGCATAACTACTTGAAACCGGCTCATAGTGTCGTCTTTTTTCGTCTTTTTCGCCTGTCAACATTTTTGGCATTTTCACTTGTCAGAATTTTCGCCTTTCGGAAATGGTTAGATCTTCATTCTTTTACAATAAACCATAATCTTGAGTAGAAGATACATATCTTAGAACTCTCTTGGCCATCTTCCAATGTTGGATCTTGGGGTCTTGCATAAATTGACTCAATTTGTGCACACGATAGCTCAAATCGGGTCTAGTGATAGTAAGCCAAATTAAAGAGCCTATAAAACTCCTATATAGTGTGATGTCCTCGAAGGATCTTTCATCACCTTTAATAGGATCTTTGTATCTATGCCTTTACAATTTTGCATATGAAATTTTCTCAACATAGAAAAGACATATCTAGATTGACAAATAAAAGCATACTCTTCATGAAAATCAATCTCAAGGCCTAAAATGTAATGGATCTCTCCTAGATCTTGCATTTTATTGGATCCCATGTGTAGTTGGTGATCAAGGCATCATATTCAATCTTCATGGCCTCATACCACTCCTTGGTATTGAGGGCTTCTTGGAATCTTTGGGCTCCTCGTGAGAAACAAAATAAGCATAAGTAGAATCAAGATCCACTTGTTTTCCTTTGTCATCATAAGTGAGCCTCTTTGGCTCGGATCTCTCCCTCATGGATCTTCTAGGAGTAAAAATTCGAGGACTTCCATCTTCAAATCTCGACTCCTCCATATTTTGATTGTCTTCAATAACAAAAGGTGATAGATTTTGAGGTTGCTTGATCTCGGCCCCTCCAAGATTGGACTTTTCTTCTTCATGAAAAACTACATCTCTACTATCAATTACTTTAGAAGTAGAGAGCATGTAGATTCGATAGGCTTTCTTGTTGGATGAATATCCAACCATTACTCCTTTGCTTGCACAAGGATCATCCTTCTTTCTTGTTTCCAAGGGAATATGGACAAAGCATATGCATCCAAATACTCTAAGGTGATCAGCCTTAGGTTTCTTCAAATAAAGTGCTTCATATAGTGACTTTCCTCCAAGTGCAACATGAGGGAGTTGATTGCAAAGATAGTTTGAACAATTGATGGCCTCACCCCAAAAGTCTTCTGGCAAGGATGAGTCAATTCTAATGGTTTTGGCACATTCACACAGTGTTCTATTCTTTCTTTCAGCCACCCCATTTTGAGATGGTGTATATGCACAAGAAAACTTCCTTTTAATGCCTTCAAGCTCACAATAATCATGAAATTGATTGGAAGTGTACTCACCACCTCCATCACTTCTAGGAATCTTGATTTTGTATGAAAATTGCTTTTCAACTAGAGCTTTGAACTTTAGAAAATAGTCAAACACCATAGACTTTGAAGCTAGAAGATATACCCAAGTAAATCTAGTGAAATCATCAATGAAAGTTACAAAGCAAGTAGCACCACCCTTGCTCTTTGAAGATGAGAAGTGCACATCTGAGTGTATGAGCTCCAATGGATGTGAAGTCTTGATAGATGACTTTGAAAAAGGCTTCTTATGAGACTTAGATATGGCACAAGCCTCACATGACTTGAAATTCTTGGAGATAAGATTAGGCAAGCCAATAGCTTTGGCTTTCTTGACCATGGACACCATAGAATTATAGTTAGGATGTCCCAACCTTCTATGCCATAGTTCCTCCAAAGACATATGAGAAGCAAAAGCACTATCACAAGAGTTGGCATACTCTTTGGGATCAAGCTTGTAGATTCCACCATATCTAGACCCAAATGCAAGGATTCCACCATATCATCATGCTTCTTGATTGTACATGTATCAACATTGAAATTCACATCTAGTCTACTATCAAGCAATTGCCCAACACTAATAAGATTTTTTGTTAACTTAGGAACAAAAAGTACTTTAGAAAGAGAAAGAACTTTTGATGAAGAAAGCTTTAAGGGAATGGTATGCCTTCAATAGCACACTCATGATCATTTGCTGTGTAGATGGACTTCTTGGCTCCTTCATAAGGTGACATGGATGAAAAAGAATGCTTGGAGCTACACATATGTGAGGAAGCTCCACTGTCGATATACCACGAACCATCCTTCTTGAAAGGTGATGAAGAAAAACTCGAGACCATAAGAGATCCCTCTCCATCACTTGCATGAGCATCTTCCTTCTCTTCATTAGAAATGTTGGCTTGCTTGAATTGACTCTTCTTCTTGTAGCAATTGGTGGCATAATGCCCCTTCTTGCCACACTTTGCAGATGATTTATTGATTCAAAAATGTGGATGCAAGAAACTCAAGAGCAATAAACCAAGGGCTTTCAATTATGCAAAATCAGAAATCCTTGAAAGCTCTTGACTAGCTAGATTTGTTTTTAATTACGAGGGATGTCTCAAAATATTTTGATTTTTTAGATCAGCCACTCAAAATAGATCAAAGAAACTAAATTAAACCATAATCACTATCTATGAAAGTATTGTACTTTAGGACCATAAATGGATCTACAAAAGATCCACAAGAGTGATTGAATGCTTGCTTAACAATCTATCAAAAAACTAGACACAAGAAAGTTGATCTAGATTGGCAATTTGACAAACAACAAGCATTAACAATCAAAAGCATTGATCAACATTGAAATACGAGCCCACACGTGTGTACTACAGGCTGTAGTATGGCCTTCAACCTGAGAAACAAGTAGAAACCGATTTGGTTTCATTTGGATCACAAAAACTCAATGTACATAGTGAACTAGCTTGAGATTGCCAATGAGCTCCAAAAATTTTCTATCTTCTCACTATGGGAGCTTGGAATACATAGCAAATTCGACTTCCTTCTTGAAGTTAGGTGGATTTCCAGCATGCAATAAGGAAGTTTACTCACCCTTCTTGCCCTAAAATGAAACCCTAGTCTATTTCCTAGAGTCATGCTTGGTAAATAGCTAGTTGGTCAAATTTTCACCTTAAATCTAGGATTTAGGTCCTATAAACTAGGGATCACTACCAAAATGACATGACCAACCCTATGGACTTGACCTAACCTAAATTAGGAGTGGGTTGCCACGTGGCATCTTGGCCTCACATGTGTGAAATCCACTTATGTACAAAATTTACATTATACTACATGGTTTTTTATCAAGCTAGATTTGCCAATTCTTGGCAATTCTTCACAAGATCAACTAGGCCATTTACAATATATACAAAATGACTTTCCCAATATATCCATAATGGTAGTTAGTTATGATAGTCAGTTATGATAGAGAAAAAATTTAGAATTTGGACTCGTTTCTAAGGCTAAGATAATGTTGTATATCATGGAATAAGTGCGATATATGCATTAGATGACTCATGCAATTATTTGGTGTTACTTTTATTCTACTCAAGTAGCCTATAACTAAGATGGGTAATCCAATGGTGTGGAAATGATGTATCGAATCCAACATCAATAACATTTGGAAATGTCTTACATATCTGCAAAAACAACTCGAAAAAATCGAAATAGGAAGCTTAGAGAGTCGATATCCAAAATGTTTTAAGGTTGTAAGTCAGAAAAATGCACCATTCTAGATAGAAATAATAGAATTCTTGCACAGTTTGGCATTATAGACTTGGTCACATGAATCATGCCTCAATTTTAAATATGTCTAAGCAAAATCTTGTACTAGATCTCGATTATCCAGATAGGAAGATCGAAATTTCAGTATCTCAAAGCTGCCTTGTAGGGAAGCAATCTCGACCTTCGTTTAAATCAGATCATTCTCATGAGTTGAGAGGTCTCTTACACATAGTCCATAGTGATGTTTGTGGTCCTATGGAAACTCATTTAGGGAGAGCAACACGTTGGATCTGACAAAACTTTTTCGACAGATTGTCCGAGATCTCGAAAAATGTTCAGTCTTTTTTTTGCAATTTTACGTCAAATATCAGAAGAACCCCCACTTTTAAATCCCAAATTTCATGCCTTGATGCAACACATTACACGATAAATTCATCACCGACATCATTTCATCTTCTTAATAGCAAGAAAAGTGAAGACCTTGACATGCATATCAATCGATTCAATATATCATGTCATGGCAATTGACACATTATTATTTCTTCAACCCTCATCAAGAATGTTCTCCAATGATTTAGAAAATTCCAAGTAAATAAACTCCAAATTTGGATTGTGCTTAAAACAACTCTTTTAAAAAGATAGAAAAGGGAGCATGAAGATTAAGAGATTATTAATAGACTAGAAAGGTCGAGGGGAGAAAAAATGACATGTTATTTCTCACATCTAAAAGTGCTACAAAAAAGATGCAAATATTTTTGTGGAGGCCTTAACAAAGGAAATTATTTTTAAAGCAGGTCAACTCGACGAAGAAGAATAAAAAAAATAAAGACACAAACGTAATTGAGAAAACACAGACATTGATATTTTGTCCTCAAGCTCTTCATCACCCTCTTAGAGCTCTAAACACTTGTCTAGTGAAGAATAAATCTCTTCCCAATGAAGAAAAAATAACATCTTTTTCCAAAAGGACATGATGCCATGCAACAAGACATTGACATTGCATTCACCACAACCACACATGAGTTGATGAAATTATGCAAAGTTTGCAAAGTCATACAATGTTGTGTTGGTACGACTAATCAAGTCACAAGTGAAAGCATACATCATCTTAGGAATTGATATGCATGCAACTATGACACAAGTTACAAATTCAAACTAATATGTATGCAATGGTATTTACACAAACATATACATTGGCACAAGTACATCTTCAACAACACATCCCACAACCACAAGCAACTTTTATGATGAGTGCAACACAAATATAACCACAATCACAGCCCGAATTGGGCCAAGGAAATCCCAATGAAACAAAGAAGAGATATCATAGCACACAAACCTACAAACATGTGCACTTATTGCAATGGAGCTATTTGGTACTATATTGCAAAGGTCAAGATGGAAACCTTCATCAACACATGCAGCCTAAAGAGGTTTTCTAAACCATATACAACAACTTATTCCAAAATAGAAGCATGAAAGTTTGTATGCCATGAAAAAGTCTACAAGAGGGATTATAACAACCTACAATATATCAAAATGTATATATATCGTTATCATTCAACTAGTTCTACTCTTCAAAAATTAAGTTGTGGACTTAAGGATAAAACCAAGACAAAAAATGGGCAAAAGCCAATGCCTTGAAGAAAATATAGTAGAAAGCCCATATTTATTAATTGACCGCTTGATGACTTGGAGAAAGATAAAAACTAAAGCAAAAGAGATGAAGACGGGGCGGGGGGGGGGGGGGGGGGGGGGGGGAGATTACAACAAAAAAACATGGAACTAAATACTTAAAATAAACAAAATGTCACCAGTAGCATCCAGCACAAAATCGCTCTCCAAAATTTTACAAACCAAAAGAGAGGGACATGATCTTGCACAGATCTGGATTATGATGGATCTCAAATTCATGAAAATCCAATATTTGTTAAAACTATCAAAAGTCCCATCAATGTGTTGCCATAGAACCATTTCAAACTACACTTTTGACCAAGATTTAGGTGATTCAAAACTAGTAAATTGGTAATACCAATTTGCCACAGTAGATTGGTAAGCCCAATTTTGGCATATTATGTTTCGTTTATTGCATACTCAATGCTTTGCATCTCATTCACTCCACAAGCGAGAGGGAGAAATACTCAAGACCCAAGTGCGCACCAATGGAGGAGTCAATTCCAAAATGGCACCTTAAGTAGACAAGCGCATTGGGACAAACAAAAAAGCACATTGTTGTGATGCATTCAATGGGTGTCCAGTTGGGTTGGAGCAATGTGACTCTCACAACTACAAATGTGGCTCCCCATTTGACATTTACGATTTGTTAGGTTTGTCGTAGGGAGGTTGCTGCATAACATTTTCGAAAATATGAATGTTTTTATACCTTCAAATTGGACAAGATGGAGACATAGACTAACGATATGGTTTCCCGGTATATCAATATTTTAGGGCTTTTCAAGTAATGTTGTAATATATAGATCCTAGGTTTTTTGTACAAAATGAGACAAAAAATGGAATTCTTTTCTTTTTAAAGTTCCGCACGTGGCACATGGTTCTATAGTATAAAACAATCACGTTCGGGAATGCTGAGGAGTTGGAACACGTTCTGATGCAACTAAGCTCCATGCACTCTCATCCATGCTGCCCAGCTGAAATATAGTTTTTACAAACGTATATGAATACATAATGATACATATACACATGCAATTGACAATCTATAGAATGCACACACAAATGAGTGTGAAAATAGTAATAACCCCAAAATAATAATAGCTCAAATAACCTAAGGTGTTAGTTTACCCCCTCAAACATCCAGATGATAAGCCCTTTAACTATGTAATTCTCTCGTTGCAAAAACACTTCGAAAAAACAACTTCAACAACTGCTATATAAAGGAGTTAAAAGCACACATTCAAGCTCTTCTGTCACTTGACCATGAATCGTCACTATCAAAATTAATGATGCTTTTGTTGTAAACCCATCAAACAATAGAGATGCCCAAACTTCTTTGCTCAAACATATGGCAACTCATTAGCTCAGCCAATCAACAATTAATGACAAACAGCTCAATATAATGCAGGTGGTCTCCAAGAAAAATATTACCACATTTGTATAGATTAAAAGCTGCATTCATTATATAGCTCCTTGTTGATCATTGTTGAAGACTTGATCTTAAATACAGAAATCAACTACTACAAAGCACAATCCCCGGTTTCAAAGTGCAGCTTCTAAGTTTGAATACAAATTTTTTTCTGTAACTAGACTCTCAAAAACAGGATGATGCTGAGATATTGATATTGATTTTGATCTTTGGTTGATATTAGATCACATCAACCCACAGAATCTACATTGAACAGAAATAGCCTGCACGGAAACTACTCTCCAACAAGCAACCTCTGTAGAAGACTTTGAGGTCACTTCAATCATAAGTGCATAAGTTAAAAATGCACCCTTCAATTCTCACTGCTGCTTTGAGGTATTTGATTGGGCCTTCTACACAGGTTGCTTTGCATGAAAATCAGCCCTTCCCACTACGTCCAAGTAAACAAAATTGGGAACTTTACACTGACTCAATTAATCGATAAACAGCTTCAACACTGCTTGGATGCAGCTAAGAATGCCCCTGCTTGCAAAAAAATACTTGTGATTCACCGATCTAAAAATAATTAGAGCCAAAAGTAGACCCAATTGTGCCACGCTGGCTGGTCAAGTTTCCAAGCTTTTTTTGGGGGATATCTAAACCCCTTCTCATTACTAGCACACTTTCATGCTCAAGTGCACATATAATATCCTGCATCAAAGAGAAATCGAAGAAAACTTTCTAAAAGCTAAGAAAACACAGCACAGTCTCAGACGAGTGAATAATTCCATAAAATGGACACACCATAAATGGAATCAAGATCATTAAACGCTATCCTATGACTCTCATTTTCAGATAGGCTGCTGTAACAGAAATAGAAACAATAATCCTCATCTCTCGCCAGTCACAATAAAAAGATTACCTGGCCAAGCTCAGGATCAATGTCAAAAGAGTTTATTGCGCAAGGTTCTGCAAGGAGTTCCACAGCCACACCTGCCATAGAGCCATTACATAAGCAAGAAATTTGTATGCTTAGTTGTCATTCTTGAAACTCGAGTTTTTCTCCAAGTACTAGAAGAATCTCATAAAATCTGAAGGGTTTGGGCTCAAGGTTGAATCTAGATAAAAGTGCAAGAATTGGGCTGTTGCTTGAAAATAATACCAAATAAAGCACAAACCTATAAGTTTCAACAATCCATAATTTGTCCATTTTTCTCAATCTTTTTTGCTTAAACTCTCGAATACAACTTAGTTCTTGAAGTACTAACCGTCTTCCAGAACTGCCAGCACACCATCTTCTGAGCATACCATCACGGGCGATGCCTTCCCAGTGTCTGCAGAATGTCCAGAAAATGGGCTGAAATGGTCATACTTCACCTCCCAGACATCACTTTCAATAGGCGGTGCCCCTAAGAGGTTCCCTTTTCCTCTAGCATTGTCACCCACCAACTGGATTGGTTCCTGCTGCCAGCGCAAATCCCATGCTAACACTGATCCTGCGGAGCCCCCTATCTTCAAACATCAAGTCGCCAACAGTTATAGGAAACTCATTAAATTGCCTTTGAAGGTACCGGGCACAATCCAACTCATAAAAATGTTATGGTAACAGAAAATTGCCACAATAGATGTGCACTATCGATGTGAGCTACGAAAGATAGTGAGACACAATTTTGGATTTTATGCAACCTTCCTGGATACGATAATACTTTGTGTGAAACTGTCACGTTCAGATAAACTCACCACACAGATGTGTTTTCTGGAAGGATGAATATCAATAGAGTGTATCAATCCTGGACCATGTCGGCCATTCCTGCGACAGCAGCAAAAGTCATCTCTCTCTCTCTCTCTCTCTCTCTCTCTCTCTCTCTCTCTCTCTCTCTCTCTCTCTGGCCCACTTTTCCTGTTCACTTTTATGAAGCCCTAGCATTTCTTTCAAATTTCTGAGCAATCATATTATGAATGTAATGATGACCGCACAACCAATTATATAGACAGATTTGTCCAGGTTCACTATTTAATTATAGAATAAATGTATAGCTCAAGCCACAGAGATTTTCTATAACAAGACACAATCATATGGTATTTTACTCAGGAAAACCTGACCCTAACTAACTAGCATGGCAACATGAGCATTGAGGAACTAAGGTTGGACATTCATGAGCATGGGTCCTCCAGGATGAGTTATCAATGAGGAAACTCTTAACCCAATCTTCAAGCACATGTTCACGAGGAGTTCCGAGTATGACAAATTTAGGTGCTAGCTGCCCTGATTCCTTGCACACACCTGGCACCAGGTGAGACTTAGGTGCATCATGTAGAGGAGGGTGTAGGTCCACAGAAGCCTCTATCTACGATGAGGCCAAACAGATACAAATCCGTGCAAAGGTAGACTAGATCTACAAAAATCTTATCATCTTGTAGCAGATAATAGTTTCTGATGTGTCATGAAGACTGTCATACAAGTGGATTACTAGGTCAATCAGAAACTATGTGACTACAAGCAACTTCATTCCCAGCAGTATCGTTTATAAATAATAACTAGCTTAGCCATCAACTTTGTTGAATCCTATTTGCTTGTGAATTTCTGAAAACACTTTTCCTTTGAAAACTCTGTGTATCAAATTAGTGCACATGCATGCAGCACGGGTAGTGTCTTCTTGATCGGGCTTGGAAGGTTGAGAACTGCAGGTTAATTGAATGGATCATTCAACCAATGCAGGAGCCTAGTGTTGGACTACTTGCTCCCTGACCTCATGACGGAGAAAGTGCCAAAAATATTGATCTTTTCCTCAAACCACTCATGATGATAGATCAAAGTGTCTTGAACCAGGACTTGGGCTTAGTATAGCATAAGAAGGCCTAAGTTGAAGAACTTTAAGGTTGCCGAAAAAGAACTGCTAGGCATTTGGTAAGTCTACTGTCTTTGACTTGAATTTGATGCATACATGACTTTGAATCACTGGCGATGCAATGCTACAAAACCCCCATGCGTGCTGTAACAAAGCTAATTGCTGCTCAAAGACCAAAAAAACGGAAGGAAAAGAAAAAGCTGATGAAATAATAGCATTTTAGTGACCATAAGAGCTGGTATTCAGTAGCAATTTTGTGGCCGACAAAGCACTCCTGGAGGAAGATGAATGAAAAGCTGCCCACAGCCAACTACAAACATGGACAACTTCTAAGCCGTGTAATTAGATGGTCCACTCAAAATAAGAGAGCACATGTTGAGCAAAACTTAACCATGAATTGCTCTTTATATATCTATATCTATATCAAAGATGAATGGGGCAGACGCGGACGCCCGGGACCCGCGTTTGGGTCCGGACGCGTCCACCCCGGACACGGTTTTTTTTTTTCCTCATAAAATAGCAAAAAACCGAAAAAAAACAAATTAAAAAAAAGTGGACGCGTCCGACCCCGCGTCCGGGTCCGGATGCCGACGAAAATATCGGTCCCGCAGTACCAAAAAATAATTTTTTGTTTTTTTTGCGAAAATAACACGGGAAAAAGTTTTCAATTTTTTTTTTTATTATGGTACCGCGGATCTGAGGGCAGTACCGTACTTGCGGTACCACAGGGAACTATGATATATATACATATATATATATATATCATAGATCCAGCGGTACCGGGATCCGCGGATCCCGGTACCGCGGATCCAGTGTGGTACCGCGGATCCATACTGATCCGCGGTACCACAATAAATATTATTTTTTAATATATAATATTTTTTAATATTTAATATATTAATATTTTCTTTTTTAACCTAATCCCCCCCCTCGCTTCATCTCTCTCCCTGCGCGTCGCCCTACTGTCCGCGCCCTCCTGCTGTCCGCGCCCTCTCTGTTGTATGCCCATCGCCCTACTGTCCGCGCCCTCCTGACTGTCTTCGCATTGCACTGATCGCGTCCTCCCCTGCTATTGCTATTTCGGCCTTTATTGTGGTTTTTTCAAGCCTTCCGACTCCTATCGCACCCACAGAGATCTCTGCCTTCTTTCCCCAGTCCTTTCTACAGAGATGGTGCATTCCAACCTTGCCGATCTGTGGGACGAGGTGGACATTGTCAGGCGGGTTCCCGACAAAGTATAACAAGTCCGGTGCAAGGATAGTGCGCTGTCGATATTGCCTGACCGAGTTCGTTGCCACCCTCACTCGCCTTAGAGGCCACCTACTCGGCGCACGCGCGAGAGATGGTGGCACACTGAATGCTGCCCCCTGTGCCAGCATGTCCGTTCCCGTTAGGCAGCGACTTTTGGATACCTACGGGCCACGTCTTGTGGCGGGGGAGAACACCATTTCGGAGGGTGTTCTTCGGTTTTGCACCGCTCCTTACGTGGTTGACCCCGAGTTGCTGCTTGCTTGGCTGGCACGCACGAGGAGAGGGAGTGCATCCTCGTCCAGTCCCTTTGCCCCTCATCCCTCTCAGACAGTTCCGCCTCACGCACCTTCATCTGCACCCATTCCGGTGGATCCTGTCCCACCGCGTCCGCCAGTTGCCACTATGGTTCCACCACCACCTACTGTTGCTCGCACTCCCCCAGTTTACGACTTTCTCATGGACTCTCCGCCTCCCGAGCAGGAGCAGGCCCCGGATGCCAGTGACGAGGCCTTCCAAGATGTTGAGATCCCTTCCTCCCTCCCTTCACATCCGGATGACCTCCCTACCCAGCAGTTTTCGTATCCCATGCCAGATGTCCACCCTCCACCAGTGTACCCCACTTACGCTGCTGCACCCATCCCGGCCAGTGCATCCCACTCTCCCCATTCCACGTCTACAGCTGATGCATCCACTAGTGCCCAGCCTGTCGCGTCATCATCCATTCCCGTCACGTTTGGTGCACCGTGCTGGAGGTCCGCTACACGTCACCTAGCTGGGAGAGTTCTTAGGCAGCAAAACATTCGCGGCGCGCATCAGCCGCACATGGATAGAGAGGCCACACAGGCCGTGGCCAGCCTGATTTATGAGCTGAACCTTCCATTTGCCATCATCGACTCCGAGCACTTCAGAAGGGCCTTCCGCCTTGCACAGTCTGTCAGCCCTAGCTGGAGAGTCCCTAGTTCAGAGGTTGTCCGCACACACATGCTGAGGGATAGGGTCGAGTCATTGTCTAGAGAGACGGAGCCTCTACGTCGCCACTGGGCCACTTACGGTTGCAGCATCATGTCCGATGGCTGGACTGATGTCAGGAGGCAGCCGATCCTCAACATATTGGTCTCCAGCTGCATGGGCACACAGTTTTTGAGGGCAGTGGATTGCAGCAGGGGGGGGAGAGTCATATCTGCAGAGTTCATGTTTGATGTCATCAGGTCTTCCATCCTGTCCATAGGCCCACAGCATGTCGTCACAGTGGTGACGGACAATGCCACAAACTGTATTCAGATGGGTGTACTGCTAGAGGCCGAGTTCCCTCACATTGTTCATACCCCCTGTGCCGCGCACGGCATAGACCTTCTAATGGGGGACATAGGTGCACTTCCCTGGGTTAGAGCCATCGTCCGTGAGGCCCTCTTCCTGGTGACTTTTGTCACTAGGAAGAGGCGTGTTCTTGCCATGTTCCGGGTGTTCAGCCATCTAGACCTCCGTAAGCCAGCCCCCACACGCTTTGCATTCGACTTGGGGGTCATCGACCGTTTGATCAGGTGTAGGGCGCAGCTTCTACAGATGGTTGCCAGTGATCTTTGGTGTGCCAGTACATTTCCGCGCACTGAGGATGGGGAGCACTTTTCTTCCATGGTGAGGGGAGACCAGTTTTGGAGGGATGCACAGACATTGTCAGGATTGCTTCAACCACTTTACATTGTGCTCCGCATGGCTGACAGCGAGGGGTCGACACTTGGACTGGTATATGAGCTCATGGACCGGATTGGACATGCAGCTGCCCATCTTGCAGCCAGAGAGGTAAGCGGTATAGTAATGTAATTGGCCTTTATCTTTTTAGTAATTGCTAGTTTGTTTTTTTGTCAATGTTAAGTTTTTTCGTAATGCCCTACACCACATGCCTCTCACCTGCAGGATGACCGAGCTGAAGTTCATCTGGGAGACGCGGTGGAACTACTTCCACAGGAGTATCCACAACGTTGCACACATACTGCATCCCCTCTTCCTCTCTCCGACACAGATCGCAGACAGGGAGCTCGAGGCCGATTGGCTTCAGTACATTCACAGAGTGGGTCCACACATTGGTTTGGATCCTATCAGGCTCATGGAGGAGCTCGCTGCATTTCCTTTTGGCATGGGCACATTTGGCCACCCGGCTGCTCAGGATCCAGAGAGGAGGCAGCTACCCATTACTTGGTGGACCATGTTCGGTAGCACATACCCATCTATACAGCGTCTTGCACTGCGTGTCCTTTCTCAGGTATGCATCTCATTTTATCCTCCATTGCTGTGTTTCGTTGAAGACAATGTGCTGAAGTATTTCAATGCACGTACCACAGGATTGTGCTGCCTCCGTGTGTGAGCGTAATTGGAGCACATGGGCACTCATTCACACGAGGAGAAGAAACCGGTTGTCAGTGAGTCAGTTGGAGCAGTTGGTGTTCTGTAGCACCAACGCACGTCTCGCCAG
This sequence comes from Diphasiastrum complanatum, assembly GCA_029204225.1. Classification (NCBI taxonomy): domain Eukaryota; kingdom Viridiplantae; phylum Streptophyta; class Lycopodiopsida; order Lycopodiales; family Lycopodiaceae; genus Diphasiastrum; species Diphasiastrum complanatum. The sequence goes on along the minus strand of CM055101.1, from coordinate 40,422,184 downwards.
GAGACTTCCGACCATTATGAGCGCATTGCAGGTGATAAGCTAATCTTTCATAGCATGTTGGTTGACTCCTGGTAAGTTGGTTTCATTTCTTGATAGAGTTGTCTCCCTGACATGCAAATTTTAAACCTTGCAGACGAAGATATATGATTTGGAGCGCCAGGTTGACTTGCCTACGGACAGCATCCATCCCATGCCTGCAGACGACCTGGGCACACAGTTGATGGCAGAGAGAGAGAGGGAGCTTGCCGAGATGAGAGAGAGAGAGAGAGAGAGCTTGGGCTTGAGCACAGAGAGCCTCCATTGTACGAGGCAGATGAGCCAGTGTCAGAGGATGATCAGGATGAGGATGAGCCCATTCGGGTTGTGTTTGCCAGATCGGAGCGGGATGAGGCATATGATACAGGTGTTGGGCACACGCCTAGAGCAGGGGTCACAGGTGCATCACGTGGTAGAGGTGGGACACATGCCACAGATTATACCGGGACCAGTGGCATACCTTCTTATGTTGATATGATGGAGGAGGCTCTTGATAGGGGGCAGAGTGATTTGGGTTTACCTTCCGCAGCTGCTTGGATGCGTGCATCACAGAGCCATAGGCATTTCTATGATAGCACACCAGAGGAGTCACTAGATGACTTTGATTGTACCGATTGGGAGGCCATGCAGGGTCCGCATGGTGCACAGGATGAGGCACGGGATGATCCAGAGGATGGTGCTCATGATGAGTCCTAGAGCCCAGAGCATTTGTATTCGGATGCCCAGCTGGACGACTTGATTGCAGACTTGGATTCAGAGGCCCTGCAGATGCCGAGCGTCAGGGCACCCCCATCCTCTCTAGCCAGCATGCCCTACACAGTCTCAGCCAGAGCAACTACACGAGGTGCCTGCAGTTCCTCCAGTTCCTCAGAGGGTGTATGTGCGCCGCACAACACCTCCAGTGCCACCGATACCGTTGAGGCCTGCAGCCCCTTCATCGCCATCCACTTTTGCAGCAGCAGGTCTCCATGGCAGGCCACCATCTGTGCCCAGATCTTCTCTTGCAGCACCCACATCTACAGACGCTCCTCCAGTGGCAGCACCCACGACACCGGCTCCTCCTTTGGCAGCACCCACAGCACCGGCTACTCCTTTGGCAGCACCCAAGATGTACCAGTACCGTCCACCACAGCGCCCCTTTTAGTACTTATCGTCGCTGTACTTGCCTCCTGCAGGGACGGCCCCTCCACATCTAGTTCCTCCACCAGCAGCAGGCCCATGGGCACACACTCCTTGGACCTATCCTCCACTATCAGCTGCACAGGGACACCCATCTTTAGCTACTCTATCCCAGCCAGCCGCAGCTTGGGCCCAGCCTAGTCAGCCAGGTGATCTGCATGGGGGTGATGAGGCATTGACGGCTCCCCTCGTCCGCAAGAGGCCAGGAAGGCCCAAGGGTGCACCGAACAAGAAAGGCAGGGCACAGAAACTGCCAGGGAAGAGAGGACAACCTCGCAGGGCTCCAGTTGCTGGTAGAGGTGCAGTATTACAGCCAGCTGCAGCAGGTGTTGTTGGTTTAGCCTGCTTGGGGGCTGATGCGGAGGCAGATTGGGAGGATGAGGATGACGAGTCTTCCCCCTCGAATACACAGCCCATGCCAGTACTAGACAGACATAGATACCAGTTGCGAGAGTCAGCTCGGGGCCCTGAATTGTCTTCGGAGCATTCATCTGAGTTTGAGGCAGAGCATTGATTGTAGCTCTATCATTTTATTTTTAGCAGTTTGATATCATGTTCCATGTTTGGCGGCCAGATGGTCGAACACTGTATTCAGACCATTTTTCATATTATATTTAGTGTTGGACGTATTCTATTCACTGCACAATGTGTATTTGTCAATTTGTAATTGTGATGTTCTACTTGCAGTTTTACTTCAAATGGTGTGTGCATGTTTTCAATTAGTTTTCACTACAGAGTTTGAGAGCATATGCAGAACACAGAAATACAACCATAATCACATACATCAGATTGCAATACACAAGGCACGCATTGCACAGAAAACACACCGTACATTAATTCATCAGATGTATCAAAATTACAATACGTATTCCCGCCGCATACAGCTAGGGCTGTTCTTTACACCATGCTAGACACTAAATACTGCCTCATCTACTGATGAACATTACATAACAACAGTCAGCCACATGCGGCTAGACCCCATCTATGCTAAACATTCCTATGGATCCTCCACTGACTCCTCGCCCTCGTCAGGAGCATTGTTATGTCGCTCTCGCTCTGCCTCCCGGTTAGCCGGAGCTGCCTCCTAGTCAGCCTGACGTCTGGCCGCCCTTTCCCTGACCATGATGAGCTGCCGTCGTGTGAAGTTCATCCGATCTGCTCATCCAAATCCAGCTCGACAGCGGGGGTGGGGGCCACAGCGGGGGCGGGGATCTGCAGCTCTGGGTGTCTCTGCCGAGTCTCTCGCAGCATCTCTGCAATGTCTGCCTCTTGCTTCCGATGCCTTTCGTTGTGCCTTTGAACCTCTTCCTTGAGCTTCCTCCTGGCTTCGCCCTCCGCCATCTCACGACCACCTATTGCTCGAAATGACCCTCACAGCCTCTCACAGCCTCTCAATGGCTCTCACTGGCTCTCTCACAGCCCCCCTCTCACAGTCTCTCACTCGGTCTGTGACAGTCCCTCACAATGCCTCTCTCTCACAACCTCCCACTGGCTCTCCCTCACAGCTTCTCACAATGCCTCTCACAGCCTCTCACTGGCTCTCTCACTGTCTCGTGAGTGCCTATTTAACCCCACAGCCTGTTTCCCAATTTGCTTTTGTTGATGATCCCATGTGCTACTGTACCTGCCCCATGTATTGCTCCCCCACATGCTGCAGTTCGATTGGGTCCATAGTCTGCTCCTCCACAGTGCCCATGTGACGGTGTACCTGTCCGGATGTATTGCTCCCACACATGCTGCACTCCGATTGGGTCCATGGTCTGCTCCTCCACAGTGCCCATGTGCTACTGTACCTGCCCCATGTATTGCTCCCCCACATGCTGCACTCCGATTGGGTCCGTGGTCTGCTCCCCCACAGTGCCCATGTGACGGTGTACCTGTCCGGATTTGCTGCCCCCCCACATGCTGCACTCCCATTGACCACCAGGTCTACTCTCCCACAGTGCCCCCAGTACAGTCCCCCTGTACAGTAACATCTTTTTTCTAAACCGTACCCCTTTTTTTTCCTGAATTTTTTACCTACTTTTAGCCTGTTAAAAGGGTTTTTTTTTTTTTTTAAATAATAAAAAATATTATTTTTGTGGTGCCGCCCTGGTACCGCTGGTCTGAGGGCGGCACCATAACCGCGGTACCACCATTATGGTACCGCGGTACCATAATGGCGGTACCACGTGCCACTATGATATATATATATATATATATATATATATATATCAGACATGAGGGTCCGGGCCGAAGTGCCCACGTCCGCGTCCGACGCCCGGACCCGGACCCGGACGCGTTTGACCCCCAGACGTGGGGTCAAATGCCATCAAACCCTAAGGTTAACCACTTACTAAATGTAGGGCACCCCCAAAAGTCAAGATAGGGCCCCTAAACAAAATTAGACCCCTAAGGACCCACGAGTCAATACATGACCAAAATTGGGTCCAACTGATCTTAAGACAAACTTAAGATGGCCTAAATAACTAGATACCCATGGTTACACAAATCTTGACCTTTTGGGTCAAAGTAACCTATGGATTAACTTTAGCATTGTCATTTATTTCTAACATGTGTGGGGAGATGCACTTTTCCCATACATAAACAAAAGCTATAACTAAAAAATGTGTCAAAAGAAGATGTATGGGGTGGGCACCCCATACATCCTCAACCCCCATGCACATGCATGTGTCCAAAACCATAAATAGTTTTATATATATATATATATATATATATATATATATATATATATATATATATATAAAGATATTTTAGAGAGAGAGTGTAAGGGTGGTGTTAACTAAGTCTAGAACCCTATGTCACGCCTATAGCCTACTCTTTGCCCACACACATCAAGCTTGTTTTTTTTACCTCACACACACATTTCAAATTTCTCTCTCTCTCTCTCTCTCTCTCTCTCTCTCTCTCTCTCTCTCTCTCTCTCTATGGATCACGAGCAGCAGGCGGGTCTCTATCGGGAGCAGCAGACGGGTCTCTCTCTCTCTCACCCTTGCTTCCTTTTCTCTCTTTCTTCTGCATTCTCCTCTTCCTAGAGGAAATCGCAAGCGCCAACCCGCCCTCGCCATTGCGCTCTTCTGCTTTCTGTCACCATCCCTGCTGATTTCATTGCCTTTTTAAACTCGCAATATAATTTCATTTGAACTGATTTGCTTCTTCTGCCATTTTGTAATCTATAAAATATGTGATCTAAGAGAGGCTGTAGATCCTAAGCGAAATTTATAGCACGTTGGCGCATTGAGCACCGGGATGATGCCATGTCTACCATCACTACTTTGCAAATCATTCTGTTATGAGATTTGATTGGTGTGAATGAATTAGCTGCTGCAAAGAAAAATTAGTGAGATTATCTTTGCGCTTCTTTCAATGTTGATCACATATTCACTTTTCTTCGATTGATTTGAATTGAAGCTTGGAAAGGGCTTTGCCAAGACGGCCGAGGAGAAAGATAGTGAGGACAGGGGATCCAAAGAACTAACTTCATGCCTTTCCAGAAGGTTCAAATTTATGGGTTGAAGTCTACTTGAAATGGATAGACACAGCGCTGCCCTACAGCTATTGCAGCCTCCCCTTCCGTAAGCTCGCTAATGGTGTAAAACGGCTGTTGAGAATATAATAAAATGCTTCTGTCCGGGGATCAGAACAAGAATTCAACCTACTGTTTCGCGTGAACTAGAAGGAACCCACTATATTCCTCTGCATACAAAACACAGGCTTCTACATAAATTGATGTGAAACCTTGATGCCTGGTACCAAAGTGCATTGCCAGTGCATTAACCATGCATTCTGGTCTGAAACATGCCTTATACCGAGATTAAAGCCCTCTCCACTTGAAAATCGAATTAATAATTGTTTGATAGACACACTAGCAAATAGATCAGCCAAAAAAACCTGCAAGGAGTGGTCATGTGTCAGTTGAATGGGAGCTATTGTAGATCACTCTATGCACCGTCAAGATCTCCATCACTTCATTGAGTTGCATCAAGCCTGAATCAATTTTGAAAATGTTTAAAAGATCATCTTTGAATGGAAAACGCCAACTAAAGCTCCAAGGAAAAGTATGCCAATTGATGGAGACCGTTGTTCTGCAAGACAGACACCTCAACTTTTTCAAGAAACCAATCGGTTTCCTCCAAAGCAATTCTGGCTGTATACTGATTATAGCTCTATGTTAGGGCCTAAATCTACACATCCAATCGAGATATAGGTTTGGATTGGGATTGAATTCACAATAGGCACAAAAGTTCTCTATATTCTCTCTCTCTCTCTCTCTCTCTCTCTCTCTCTCTCTCTCTCTCTCTCTCTCACGTGGATCGCGACATGGGAAAAACAATCTCACTGTATTTCTTAACAAGAACAGGACCTATTACCAAAATATTCTTTTTATCGGGACGATAAGTCTAAATAAAGATTACTATTTTTTCTTTGATATCAGGGGGAATACAATCAGGAGGAGCTAATTCAAATCAAATTGCTGTGATAGCAATTTTTTTGGCTATGAAAACTTTGCTTATTTTTTTTCCCCTTTTTTTTTCGCTTAAGAGAATGCAATCTCTGTTGTTAGAGTATTGCCAAATAGCGCACGCACCCACTGAACTTCAAGCGAAAAGGCTGTACTAAAAATATTTCATCAAGAAGAACGAGACTCCAGAGTAAGAGTGACGACCAGTGGCAACAATGGGCAAGCATGCATGAAGGGGTGGATCGCGACTATGGCAGCAATAGGCAGGCAGGAAGGGGTGCATAGCGACTGTGGCAACAAGGGGCAGGCAGGCAGGCAGGCAGGCGGCTCTCTCCCAGGTATCGGATTTATCTCTCTCTATATCACACACACACACAAAGTTGGTAAGAATCTTTTCTCCTATGGCTCATAGGTGACACCAGTTCAACGATGGCTCAAACTCTGTTAGATAGGGGCAGGGATCAATGGACTTTCAATGAGAAGGTTCGTAGGCAAAAGATTCATTGTCCCTCTTGAGCATGATAGAGAGTTCCCATGGCAAGTTTCTGAAACAAGGATGTAACCGGCCAACACTCAGAATCAGGTAAATCTTCCTTCATGCATGGCTCCGTGGGTCAGAAAAGCATCAAGTTTAACAATAGGCTTCCAGTTCTCACCAGGATATATGTACATTGAGCTTGCTCCTTGAAGGCTTAAATAGATTTCAAATCATCAGTAGGGATAGTTTGTATGCATGAGAGCACTCATGAACTCACAGACATTTCACGTGTCATCAGTAAAGAGGTGCATGAGGCAATAGGTTCACTCCATAGCTCAGGAACAGCGCTCACTCTCAACAACTCTTCTCCATTCTTGAATGGATTTCTCTCAGTTTGATGCCTTATCAATCAACATGTAACAATCAATCTTAGAAAAGCAAATCTCTTCCAGAAAACGAATGGCACAGAAAAATTAACCAGTTCTGCTCTCATAGATAGCCCTATAGACAGACAAAGCCAATCCTAATTTTCTAATTCCTACTTTAGAGTTTACACAATCGTATAAATTTGCAAATAATAATGTGAAGTCAATAAATGAATATTGAACGTATCTCGAAACAGATCAAGAGCACCCATATTTAAAACAGTATAGTTGACCGGAAGAACGAAATGGAAGGAGGACTGAATGAAGAACTAAAGTGGGATAAGACGATTAATACATACAAATTCATCAAACGCATGCGAATTCACCATCACGATTCTATCGTAGGCTCAAAAGGCACAATAATCTCAACAAGTCTGCTGAACTCGAAACGATAGAAAACCCCTGAATTTAGACAATACATCTGCCAATATATCTGCCGATCTGCTAAATAAAACTGTGATCTGCCAAATAATTAAAGGATAAAGAAGAGCGAGAGAGACATATTATTTGTGTGACAAAAGAAAGAGAATTGATGGAGCATTGAGATTAAATGTTTAAGCACACTACTGAATAAACATAAACATTTGCTACTGCCCCGTGTCTTGCATAAATTGTTGCATATTGTGCTCCCCCATATGAATTGTACAAGCTCTGTGTAGTTCAAGTCGGCTTAGATAGTCTTAGTAGTAATCTGACAAATTACTTATCTGAATTGACGACAATGATTAGCAAACACTATTTCGAAGATCATCCAAAACCAAATGCGCAGAGTTCATATCTCCCACTTCATATGAAATCATAGAAGAACAACCTAGCTCTGAAAATCAAATGAGTCGAATGCTGTATTCAGTTGTTGACATATATCTGGTTTCTATGTTTCACAATTTAAGAAATAAAACTACCAAAACAAGGTGGAGATACATGTTGCACATGCTATATTAGATTGTAGTGCTAACTAGATGAGAACAACCCTGTTGTAGTTGCTCACCTGGTGGCAACTATAATCTGGTGAATATGCTGGAAACCTGTGAAACTTGGCAAATCACAGCATACAGTTAGAATGAATCTGATCTATGTAGCATCCTTAATTGAGCAGGCATAGAAGCTATAATGGTATCCATTTAGTTATTGAAGAAGACTCCGTCTTGCAGTTAGTGATAGCTTTATAGATGAAAGTGAAGTATAAACTCGAGGTGTGTGCATTGAGAAAACAAGGCTACGATGGAGCATTAAGGACACATCTAGATATAAATGAAGGAGATCCTAGAAGTGAGACTAACCCGTAATGAGAGGGATATGCATAAAGTCCATGTTGATAGGCATATTGCACCAGGCTGAGCAAACGTTAGCGTAGCAACGTAGCCTCCTGCTGCAGAAGCTGCAGAAATGGATTGAAGGGCCCGAAACTTGGATCCCTCAGCCCTCATCTCAAGTCAGTGAGCTTTTATGAGATGCCTTAGCTCAAGTCTCTCACAGACTCAAGGAAGAGTTTCCTCCTTTTAGGACAACAAGCTCCTCTGAGAATTAGCATGAGCTCAGGTTAGCGAGCTCAAAGAAGAGACGTTTCAAATGATGTCAACACACCCTTCTGAGAAGCTCGAGCTCCAAAAACACATGCTCCAAAAACAAAGTGATCCCAAATCTATACTCAAGTGGGATGGAGCACACAGGCCGGATTTTCTGAGCTCTAAGCTTAGCCCAAACACACACGCACACACACACATCCATAAAGACCCACTCTAACCCGTACCCCAAATACACACACACACACACACACACAAACACAACTCGCACACAAATACACATACAGAAGATCGAAAAAATCCAGTATCAAATTTTTTCAACCCAAAGATCGAAATCAAGAATCAAAATTTTTCGATACCAGATCGACTCAAAAAATTCGTGATTTTCCGATACCTGAAATCAAAATTTTTCGAGTCCAAATCAACTCAAAAACTTCCAATTTTTTTGATACCCCAAATTGGATTTTTGATGCCAACTCAATATCGGATATATTCAAAAAATTCGTGATTTTTCAATACCCCAAATCGGATTTTTCGATACCAGCAGTCATACTTCGCAATATTGGATATACTGGAAAAAATCGTAATTTTTCGATACCTCAATTCAGAAATTTTCGATAATGGAACGACTCGAAAAATTCGTAGTTTTTCGATAATGGGTCGACTTGAAAACTTTGAGTTTTTCGATACCCCAAATGGGATTTTTCGATACCAATAGTTAGAATTCTCAATATCGGATCTACTCGAAAAATTTGTAATTTTTCGATACCAACATTCAGATTTCTTTCGATAATGGAGCCACTCGAAAAATTTGTAGTTTTCCGATACATATAATCGGAATTTTTTGATAATGGGTCAACTCGAGAACTTCAATTTTTTTCGATTCCCCAAATTGGATTTTTTGATACCAGCAGTCGGAATTTCTCAGTATCGAATGTACTCAAAAAATTTGTAATTTTCCGATATCTCAAATCAGAAATTTTCGATATTGGACCGACTCAAAAATTTCGTAGTTTTTTTATACCTATAATCAGAACTTTTCGATAATGCATCGACTCGAAAACTTCAAAATTTTTCGATACCTTAAGTCGGATTTTTCGATACCAATAATCAAAATTCTCAATATCGGATTTACTCAAATTAGAATTTTTCGATAATGGATCAATTCGAAAACTTCGAATTTTTTTCGATACCCCAAATCGGATTTTTCGATACCAGCAATCAGAATTCGCAATATCGGATCTACTCAAAAAATTCGTAACTTTTCGATACCTCAAATCAGAATTTTTCGATCATGGATCGACTTGAAAAATTTGTAGTTTTTCGATATCTAAATTAAATCACGTTTTTCGATTGCGGCCATTTGATGACCATTTCATGGCACTTCCGACCATTTGAGACCGCATTAGGACCATCTGTCACCCATATCGTCCGTCTGTCAACAACCATCGACTTTCCTCCCAAACCATCGGCCATCCAAATCATCGGTCGTCACCTAGATCGTCGGCCCTCCGTCAATGACGGGCATAACCCTAGATCATCGGCCAAAAGCTAGGTCAAAAAATCATCGCCAATCAACGACATACTAAATTTTCAAATCATCAAGTGTCACCTATATCGGCCGCCATTGCCCGTCAACGACGGGCACTCTTTACTAGTATATATATATATATATATATATATATATATATATATATATATATATATAAAGTATCGCACCATAGTTGCCGTGGGGGTGTAGGTATATACATACATATATACATCTATATATGTATATATATATATATATATATATACACACACCATAGTTCCCCACGACACACGCGTTTCTGGGCAACTATGATATATATATACATACATATATGTATATGTATGTATCATAGTTCTCCATGACACACGTGTCATGGGGGTGCAGATATCGTACCAGGTGTCGTACTACGGCACGTGTGCCGTGGTACGGCACCTGGTTTTTTTTTTTAAATGTTGTTTAGGGGTATTTTAACCAAATTTTAAAAAAAAAAATTCCACACGTGTCGTGGGTGCCGTGGAACTGAAGTACCACGGCACCTGTACGGCACCCACGACACATGTATCGTAGCAGGTGCCGTATACGGTATCACGGCACCTGAAACTATGATATATACATATATGATGCAGATGTTATGAGACTATGATATATGATGCAGATGTTATGAGACTATGATATATGATGCAGATGTTATGAGAGACATAAAGTTGTGCTGGTCTCTCTCTCTCTCTCTCATCTTGCACGGAGCAAACCATTTCTGACTAACCATTCAAATTTCACAAAGCTAACCATTTGTAAGCAACCATGATAAATTAGCCATGACACGAATAAACTGTAAAAATATATATACATCTCCTCTGATGCCAGTATACATGATAGTCTGTGTGTATCAATATCTACAAGTCCGTGCTAAACAAATCATCCCTCTGTGTGCTAGATGCATCTGCAGGGGTGTCAAATACAAAGTCTGGCTGGGAGTCTAGAGCCATCTGGGACTCCTCCAAGTCTGGGCCAACGCGTGCCAAGAGGCGACTAGAAAAATCATTGGTGCGTCCCCTCTTGGCTGGCCTGCCTCTGGGTCTGCCGGGGAACCCTCTCTGGTACACTCCTAATATAATTAATATTTCATATTTTTTGAAATTTTTTTAAACCTAATCTACCCGCCACCCTCGCTTCTTCTCTCCCAAATTTTTTCCAGCCATCGTTGCCCTACCTTCGCTACTGGTTTTGCTGCCCTGCCTGCCCTACCTTGCGTCTGATTTGCGTCGCCCTTCGCCCACAGACCGCCCTGCCTTGCATCTGATTTGCAAGAACCTGCCTTCGCCCATTTTCAATGTCTCTCACACAGTGTACCCTGCTGTTTTTTTTCCAGCATTTTGTCCTTAGTATTCTCCATCGCAATGGTGCAATCCGACCTTTCCGGTCTGTGGGACGAGGTAGACATTGTCAGGCGGGTTGCCGACAAGGCCAACAAGACCGGTCAGAAGATCGTGCGCTGCCGATACTGTCTCGTCGAGTTTGCTGCATACCTCACTCGCCTTAAAGGCCATCTGCTCAGTGCACGTGCCAAAAATGGTGCCGCCTTGAATGCTGCCCCTTATGGCAGCATGACCGTCCCCGACAGGCAGCGACTACTGGACACCTACGGGCCGCGGCTCGTGGCAGGGGAGAACACCATTTCGGAGGGCATTCTCCGATTTTGCACCGCTCCTTATGTGGCTGACCCAGAGTTGCTGCCTGCTTGGCTAGCACGCACGAGGAGAGGGAGTGCATCCTCCTCCGGTCCCTTTGCCCCTCAGACAGTTCTGCCTCACGCACCCCCATCTGCTCAGATTCCGGTGGATCCCATCCCATCGCGTCCGCCAGTTGCCACTACAGTTCCACCACCACCCACTGTTGCTCGCACTCCACCAGTCTACGACTTTCTCATGGACTCTCCGCCACTCGAGCAGGCCCAGGATGCTACTGGGTGGGCCTTCGAGGATGTGAAAGAGATCTCTTCTTCCTTCCCTTCCCATCCGGATGACCTCCTCAGCCAGCAGTTTTCGTACCCCATGCCACATGTTGCCCCTCCACCAGTGCACCCCACTTATGCTGCTGCACCCATACCTGCCAGTGCATCCCACTCTCCCCATTCCACGTCTACAGCCGATGCATCCACCAGTGCCCAGCCTGTCGCGTCATCGTCCATTCCCGTCACGGTTGGTGCACCGTGCTGGAGGTCCACCACCCGTCGCCCACCACGGAGAGCCCTTGTGCAGCAGACCATTCGCGGTGCGCATCAGCCGCACATGGACAGAGAGGCCACACAGGCCATGGCCAGTCTGATTTACGAGCTGAACCTACCCTTTGCCATCACCGACTCTGAGCCCTTCAGAAGGGCCTTCCGCCTTGCACAATCTGTCAGCCCTAGCTGGAGAGTCCCTAGTTCAGAGGTTATCCGCACACACATGCTGAGGGATAGGGTCGAGTCCTTGTCTAGAGAGATGGAGCCTCTACGTCGCCACTGGCCACTTACGGTTGCAGCATCATGTCCGATGGCTGGACTGATGTCAGGAGGAGGCCGATCCTCAACATACTGGTCTCCAGCTGCATGGGCACACAGTTTTTGAGGGCAGTGGATTGCAGCAGGGGGGGGGGGAGAGTCATATCTGCAGAGTTCATGTTTGATGTCATCAGGTCTTCCATCCTAGCCATAGGCCCACAGCATGTCGTCACAGTGGTGACGGACAATGCCACGAATTGCATTCAGATGGGTGTACTGCTAGAGGCCGAGCAGTTCTGGAGGGATGCACAGACATTGTCAGGACTGCTTCGACCACTCTACATTGTGCTCCGCATGGCTGACAGCGAGGGGTCGACACTTGGACTAGTGTATGAGCTCATGGACCGGATTGGACAGTTCCTGCAGCTACCCATCTTGCAGCCAGAGAGGTAAGCGGTACAGTGTTGTAATTGACCTTTATCTTTTCAGTACTTGCTAGTTTGTTTTTCTGTCAATGCTAAGTTTTTTCGTAATGCCCTAAACCACATGCCCCTCACCTGCAAGATGACAGAGCTGAAGTTCATCTGGGAGACGCGGTGGAACTACTTCCACAGGAGTATCCACAGCGTTGCACACATACTGCATCCCCTCTTCCTCTCTCCGACACAGATCGCAGACATGGAGCTTGAGGCCGATTGGCTTCAGTACATTCACAGAGTGGGTCCACACATGGGTTTGGATCCTATCAGGCTCATGGAGGAGCTCGCTGCATTTCGTTTCGGCATGGGCACATTCGGCCACCTGGCTGCCCAGGATCCAGAGAGGAGGCAGCTACCCATTACCTGGTGGACCATGTTCGGTAGCACATACCCATCTATACAGCGTCTTGCACTGCGTGTCCTTTCGCAAGTATGCATCTCATTTTATCCTCCATTTTTGTGTTTCGTTGAAGTTCCACCTCTGCCACAATGTGCTGAAGTATTTCAATGCAGGCACCACAGGACTGTGCTGCCTCCGTGTGTGAGCGTAATTGGAGCACATGGGCACTCATTCACACGAGGAGAAGAAACCGGTTGTCAGTGAGTCAGTTGGAGCGCTTGGTGTTCTGTAGCACCAACGCACGTCTCGCCAGGAGACTTCCGACCATTACGAGCGCATTGCAGGTGATAAGCTAATCTTTCATAGCATTTTGGTTGACTCCTGGTATGTTGGTTTCATTTCTTGATAGAATTGTCTCCCTGACATGCAAATTTTAAACCTTGCAGACGAAGATATCTAATTTGGAGCGCCAGGTTGACTTGCCTACGGACAGCACCCCTCCCATGCCTGCAGATGACCTGGGCACATGGTTGATGGCAGAGAGAGAGAGAGAAGGCTTGCCGAGATGAGAGAGAGAGAGCTTGGGCTTGAGCATAGAGAGCCCCCATTGTATGGGGCAGATGAGCCAGTGTCAGAGGATGAGCATGATGAGGATGAGCCCATTCGGGTTGTGTTTGCCAGACCAGAGAGGGATGAGGCAGATTATACAGGTGCAGGGCACACGCCACGGGCAGGGGTCACAGGTGCATCACGTGGCAGAGGTGGGACACATGGCACAGGTTATACCGGCAGACAGGCAGGGCACACAGGGGGGGCCAGTGGCATACCTACCTATGTCGACATGATGGAGGAGGCTCTTGATAGAGGGCAGAGTGGTTTAAATGCCGGTCCCGCAGATGTTTGGATGCGTGCAGCACAGAGTCATGGCCGTTACTACGACAGCACACCAGAGGAGGCCTTTGATGACTTTCATTGCACAGATTGGGAGGCCATGCAGGGTCTACAGGGTGCACATGATGAGGCACGGGATGAGGCTTGGGTTGATTCAGGGGTTGGTGCACAGGATGATTCAGAGGTTGGTGCACAGGATGATTTAGAGGCTGGTGCACAGGATGAGTCCCAGAGCCCAGAACATTTGTATTCGGATGCCCAGCTGGCCGACTTGGTTGCCACATTGGATTCAGAGACCCAGCAGATGCCGAGTGTCAGGGCACCCCCATCATCTCTTGCCAGCATGCCATACACAGAGTCCCAGCCAGAGCAGCTGCATGAGGTGCCTACAGTTCGTCCAGCTCCTCAGAGGGTGTATGTGCGTCGCACAGCTCCTCCAGTGCCACCGATGTCATTCAGGCCTGCAGCCCCTCCATCGTCGTCCACTTCTGCAGCACCAGGTCTCCATGGCAGGCCATCTGTGCCCAGGTTTTCTCTTGCAGCGCCCACATCCACAATGGCTCCTCCAGTGGCAGCACCCACGTCATATCCTCCTCCTTTGGCAGCACCTAGGATGTACCAGTACCGGCCACCACAGCGCCCCTTTCAGTACATATCGCCACTGTACTCGCCTCCTGCACAGCCAGTTCCTCCACCTGCAGCAGCCCCACGGGCACACACTCCACGAGCTCATCCTCCTCGCTCAGGTGCACAGGGAGTTCCCTCTTTTGCTTCCCTATCCCAGCCGGCCTCAGCTTGGGCCCAGCCTAGCCAGCCAGGTGATTTGCATGGGGGTGACGAGGCATTGACAGCTCCTCTTGTCCGCAAGAGACCAGGAAGGCCCAAGGGTGCACCGAACAAGAAAGGCAAGGCACAGAAACTGCCAGGGAGGAGAGGACGACCACGCAGGGCTCCGAGTACAGGTAGAGGTGCAGGTTCACAGCCAGTTGGAGCAGGTGTTGTTGGTTTGGCCTGCTTGGGGGCTGATGCGGAGGCTGATTGGGAGGATGAGGATGACGAGTCTTCCCCCTCGGATACACAGCCCATGCCAGTTCCAGACAGGCAGAGATATCGGCTGCGAGAGTCAGCTCGGGGCCCTGAGTTGTCTCCAGAGCATTCGTCTGAGTCAGAGCCAGAGCATTGATTGTGGCTCTGTTGTTTTAGTTTCAGTAGTTTGTTTCTAGCAGACTGTCTACCATTGTACTCAGATGATTTTTCACATTATATACAGTGTTTGGCCTACATTATTTGTTGCACATTGTGCGTATGTCGCTCTGTACATGTGATGCTTTATTTTATGTCGAATTCTATGTGCGTGTGTGAATCCTGTTTTCAATTAATTTCGTTTGAAGTGAATGCTAGCTTCACATATATGCACCTACATCATGAGCACAACAATCACCCCTACACCCCAAACGACATTTCATAAACACATGTAATACATCTGCATTTAAAAAAATTACAGACATTGCATCTTACATGACCAAACTGCACAAAAAACAACTATGTATATATTCAACCGTTGTATCAGGATAACATCACATATACTGTCATTTTTTTAAGCAGCCATCTAGTTATTTGCTGCACCATAAACTGCCGAAAACTACATAGAGTCTATCGCAGCATCTCTCGGATATCTGCCTCTTGCTTCCAATGTCTCTCGTTGTGCCTTCGGATATCTTCCTCAAGCTTCCTCCTGGCTTCGCCCTCGAGCTTCGCTGGTATGCGCTCTGCCATCTCGATCGACCTTCTCCTCACAGCACCCTGGTCCTTGAACACCCTCTCACAGCACCCTGGCTCTCAAACAGCCTCTCACAGCCTGTCACCGACTCTCGTTTGCTCTCTCACTGTCTATCACTAGCTCTCTCACAGCCTCTGAAAATGCCGACCACAATGGCATTGTGAGTGCCTATTTATCCCCACAGCCTGATCGGCCATGTGGATCCCCATCATCCCTCCATGTGCCTCTGTACCTGCCCCCATGTGATGCTCCCCCCTGTGTTGGTCTCCCATTGGGCCCATGGTCTGCTCACCCACAATGCCCATGTGCCTCTGTACTTGCCCCCATGTGATGCTACCCCCCTGTGTTGGTCTCCCATTGGTCCCTCGGTCTGCTCACTCGCAGTGCCCATGTGCCACTGCAACAGTCCCCTGCATCATGTACTGTATGCTCTTTTTTTACACCCAGAACCCCCTTTTTTTACTTTTTTTTGTCCTTTTTTGGTAGTTAATATGCAAAAAAAAATTATTAAAAATATATTAAAAAATAAAAAAAATATTAAAAATGGTACCACCCTGGTACCGCGGATCCCAGGGCGGTACCGTACCGGCGGTACCACTGATATGGTACCGGCGGTACCATACCAGCGGTACCACGAGGTACTATGATATATATATATATATATATATATATATATATATATATATATATATATATATAGTTGAGGGAGTCATCTTCTCTCAATTTTTGGCATGCGTGTAGACTCTCAAGAGAATTAAATAGAAGCAGAAATAGCTCTCTACATAATGTTCTATGTTTCAGACTTCCATGTCAAAGAGCAATTTAGAGATTTTGTCTGGTCTTGATAGACCAATCATTTTAGCTAGTAATTGTCGTTTGTTTATGAAGACATTTATATGCTCCTTTTCAGTATCTATCACACTTGGGATATATTTATTTGGCCTTATATGCCTTGTGGCATTAAAAGACGTTAATAAAGCTCTCTCTCTCTCTCTCTCTCTCTCTCTCTCTCTCTCTCTCTCTCTCTCTGATCACAAGAAACCGAACTGAAATCACAAAGAACCATAGTAAATCATGGCTGAAACCATAATGTACCATACTGTTTTTTGGGTGGTTTTAGGGACTAATAGCTTCAAAATCTACCTTAAACATCATAGTGTACACATGCAAAATGTCCTAGTTTCCATAGATATGTAATTGTGAAGATCATTCTTACATAATTGCCCACCATGCACATGAAGTTCGTAATAAGTTTGCAAACAAATCTGCAATCCAACGCAACCACGTTTGTTGATATCTATGAATAGGAAAATCAATTCCAAGGTTCCAAAAAATTTGTAATTTACTATTTATAGTTTAGAGGAAAAAAATGACATCTCCAATGGTTTTGAATTTCACAATAAGATCTAAATGGTCATTAATCAATCATTAGACTACTAGTGGTATTTTGTACACAAGTGGTACATAATCATTGTATCAAAGATGTCGATCGTATACTTGAGACTTATTATTAGTAACATATTAGAATCTACAAGGATTATAGAAAGTAAAAAGGAGGCCCTTGATCTTGAATCAGAAAAACCGTTTCAAGCCCTTGTAGAGTGCAAACTCTAACCAATGGTAGGTATGTACAAACTCTCAAGATTGAATCACGATTGCCATTCAAATCGATTTGGGGGCAGCGCCCCCCCTGCTACTTTCGTCGGGGGGGGGTCCAGGGGGGCAGGGGGCCAGTGCCCCCCGGAGCGAAAAGCGAGGTACAATTGCTCTACAATTCTCTATCTCTATCCCACTGGAACCATTTGTGATCGTAACAAACAAACTAGGATTTAGTTTTGAATTTTTATCTTTTTTTATTTATTTTTTATATTAAAAGGAACTAAGGCGTAAACCAAGGAGTTAATGCACCTAAACTGGACTGATCCCCACTACACTACAAAGTATCATACCGAGCTAAAAAATTCCAACGTAAACAAAAAGCTTTCTTACGCGTAAAATAGAGCACCAAGTCAATTGAATACCACGTATATCGTAAGCAAAATTCACTAGATCTCTAAGCTACAACTTGGTTGGAAATCTTGGTCATAAGTTCACTCGATTTTAGCCCTTCTTTATAATGCTCTCCTTTCAATAATGGAATACACAGTGTAATACCAAAAGATATCCATTTTCAACTAATTTATACAAGTTTTACGATACATTATGATCCCTACATCAAGGAAGGTAGACAATCAATATTCATTTCCTAGATTGAAAGTTGTGTCATGCATTTTTTTTAAAGAAAAAAAGTTCTAGCTTAATCAATAAGCAACCAACCTAACCCTAACCCTAAGGTAGATGCACAAATAGACAAATTTTACAAAAGGCTTGTAAATCAATTGTCAAATCTGGATCCAGCTTGTTCGGCAACAATTGGATAGATTTTACAAAAGACTTGTAAATCCATTGCTAAATCTGATGTAACTGCGGAACTTATAACTTAAAACCCTGACCCTATTATGAGCATCCAAGTTGTCCGGCAATTGGATAGATTTCACAGAAGACTCGTAAATCGATTGGCAAATATGATATGATGCTGCAATTTTTAACCTAAACCTACTCAAATTGATGAAGAGAGGAATGATAGTGAGCGCACCATTTTGTGAGAGCTTTTGAAACAGCACCGCCAGGTCGTCTGGTGTCCCACCACTGCAGTGAATAGCCTATTCCTCCGGTCACAAACTCCACAGGTGATGCCCATCGAACGGCGGAAAACGACAAAAGGCCACGATTGTCATAGAAACACATGGGCTGCAGTCCTGACTCACCGAAACTGATAATGTTGATCTTTCCATCCTCACCGACAGAAACACAGCTCTGGGAGCTTGATTGCAGATCCAAGCCGCACATCGAGCCACGGTGCAGCGAGGGGCAGATCAGTGGAGCAGAAGGCCGCGAGGGATGCAGCGAGTCGATGGCAACCAGTGACAGCGAGCCGACGACCGATGCAGCTGCCACAAGGACACGCTCGTGCGATAGAGCAAGGACTCTGAGGGCAGATGCGCGGGCGGGCTGCGGCCATGAGACCTGAAGCTGCAACCAGGGGGTGCTCTGTCCTGCCTCCGCCTGCTCTTGGTGGCAGAGGGAGGTGAGATCGATGGAGGGGCGACACGGGGTGGCATCCCATAGAGCGAGAACCAGAAGCCTGTCCATAGCGGCTGTGGCATGTGGCAACCATCGCACTGCATCCACTGCTCGCCCCTGGGGAAACCTCCATTCCTCCATCGCCATCGCCATCGCCAAAAGCGCCTGTGTGTGTCTGAGTGTGTGTGTGTGTGTGTGTGTGTCTCTCTCTCTCTCTCTCTCTCTCTCTCTCTCTCTCTCTCAACTCACGTTATTAGCCTCTCTCAACTCACTTTATTAGCCATTAGTGATTTTCCTTCATAAAAAGAGGACGCTTAATATGCCATTATGCGCTTCCCTTCATGCTTAGTAGTGAGGCTGAAGGGCGCCTTTCGTGACTGATCCTTCTTCAAGACTCCTCCCATTCTTTTTTTTCTGGCTCTGTTTTTCTCTGGCTCTTCGTAGAGTTTGTTTTTTGGAATCGATCGATCTCTGCCATTACGATATGCTTGAATGCAGTAGCATACAGATGATCATGCGGATTGAGAGCCTTACACTTCAGAGAATTCAGGAATCTGCGCTAGATCCTTACTCTCATTTTGTCTTCCTTAGCGGTCTGATAGTGAGGCTAATGATAACTTACTACCGACCAGCAACCATCTGGTGTACCTGATACAGGTAATCGTTGCAAGTGCATGTATGATAAGGAATAGTCGAGGCTGGACTTTCCTTATGCGAGTATCATCTTATATGATTTCGTGCAAATCACAATCGCAGGAAAGCAACCAAGATGCCCATACCATTCATTTTGACACTGAGCTAGCTGCCAGAAAAAGGTCCAAAAGGCAATCCTCCGTAACTATAGTGCACGATCAGGTAGTATCAGACCGTCTTCCTGAAGCATCTCAGAGGAAGCGTAAGCCTTTGAAAGCTTGCTACATAATGTGAAATTGTGAATCCAGATCATCTTCAATCTTCACACTCCAGAGAAATTTTCCGGGCTTCCTCTTCTACATTGAAGAACATGAAGGGCAATGAAGGGACGAAGTGGCTAATAACGCCACATTTAGGGCCCTAGGCGGCCCTAAATGAAATTGAGGCTCACCCTCCCGGGCTTGCCCAAATTCCATTTAGTACATTACAAGCAGCAAAACTGATGGTCAAGTAAGTCAATGGTCAAGATAAGTTAAAAACCTAATTTTGGACGGACGAATCAAAACACAAGCATCGTGTTTTAACCATCATAGCCTACATTCTACATTCTCTCTCATTCTCTCTCTCTCTCTCTCTCTCTCTCTCTCTCTCTCTCTCTCTCTCTCTCTCTCTCTCCCATCTTTATTCTCTCTTCCTTTTTTTTAATCTAACGTTACCTATGGAAGGTCAAGGTCACCTCCAAGCCATTTTTTAGCCACCCACCAACAGAGAGCCACTTGGATACAATCTCTAATCCAATACACACATATGTGATGTCTTAAGCAATGCACCATTGTCATCTCCTAATAGATGTATGAATTATACGTGAGTGGTTGACTCAACAGATTCCAAGGATAGATCGAGATGAGAGTATCACTAGATCTCTCGAAGACTCGCAGATTGCCACGTTGTCCTTTCTTAATCCTCTTACCCCATGATATCTAGATGTAATATGTCTAATAAAAATAGATAGTTCGGTTCGTTCTTGTCTCTACTCGCACTTTTGCTATGCTAGATGCGCCCTTCTAGAACTCTTCAAGAATTGCATGCTGCTCTCCTCTCCCTTCCCCTTGGCAAAACTCCTGGCCCTGATGGAGTGATCCTCGAGTTTTTCATCAAACTCTGGTCGCAACTGGGCCCTTCTCTTCTCCATCTAGCCCTCCAAGCTTTTTCCATTGCTTCTTTGTTGCAAGAGGTCTTTGAAGTCTTGATCAAACTTATTCCTAAAAAATATCTTCCCCTTGCCCTTTTTTATTTTCGCCCCCTCACCATGCTCAATACCTCCTACAAGCTCTTGGCCAAGGCCATGGCCTTGCATCTTTCTCTATGTTGTCATGCTATGTTCTTCCCACTTCTTTCTCCAAGTTTGTGCATGCCTATACTCTTCTTATTCTTTTACTATCCTTTTTAACAATTGTCTCTCCGCCCCCTTCTTCCCTACATGTGGAATTCGGCAGGGCTGCCTCCTCTCCCCTTTGCGTGCCACATTTGTGCCTATGCATGGGGTAGGATGATGCACCCATGGTTGCATGGGTGCATCCTCCTACCCCATGTACTTTTTCAAAAGAAAAAAACTAAAATTTTCATATGCATGCACGATGCATACATCCTCTCCCCATGTCCTAATTCAAACCTACCTATCCTCCCCCTCTCCCTCTCCTCTCTCACGATCCTCCTTCCAAGATCCATCTCTATCTCTATCTCTATCTCTCTCTCTCTCTCTCTCTCTCTCTTTTGTTTCACCAATTTGAAGACACGATGGTAAGGTCCAGTTCTGTCGACGTGAAGCCATTTGGATCAGCCAGTTTACGCCGCTTGATTTATCTTACTCGATTTCATGTCCTGGAACATACAATCTATGCTTGTTTACATTGATTTTTATTTTTCATTTGATTTGATTACGCTTTTGCATTTCAGAGCTTTGGTCTGATTTTTCGATTTGGTAGGATTTGTTGAATGCAAAGGATATTGGTTTGGACTTTTTTAGGGATGTTCTACCAGATGCTGAGAAAACTGATATTAAATCGAGGGCTTCTAGCAAGAGCACCTCTTCCATCTTTCACCCAGGCACAAACGAGACCCACATCAACTAAAACCCTTTCCCTATCATAGAAACCCCCAGACTCTGAGAGATGTGTCTGATCAGCCCATCAGCAGCATGCAGCTGGGTCCAAAACAATCTCTATAGCAATGATGCAACAGAAGGGAGAAAGTGAAGTTGTCACCATTTGCACTGGAAGCCATTCTGCTCTTAACAAAAGACCCCACAGTATAGGTACAATTTCTCACAGACCAGACCCAAATATCAGAAGAGTATTGTGCAAAGAAATACAGAGGTTAAAGGCCATGAAGGGTTGGATCGCAAGCAGGTTTGCTAGGCCTTTGAGCTTCCAACAAGATCGCAAGCAAATTTAGCTAGATGTTTGCCTCCATGCACTGTAACATAGTGATCCAAGGCCTGCGCTAAGAGGATCTAGGGAATTTTGGTCGTCATTTTTCTCCACCATCCTTGATCATCATCAACATTGCACATATATGTTTACGTGACTCGCGCATATTCTCTCGCTCTAGACAATGCAATGCTAATATCGACCATATTCTCCTTTCTTAGGGGAAAAGGAAGACGATGGAGTCAGCAAAATCTGGACGGGACATGTTCGCCTCATTGGCAAGGCTGACTATGTTCAATGTGTCGTTGCAGAGGAGTGGAACACGAATAAATTTCACTAAGATTTGCCTCTTTGGACAACTTTTCATATTTGAGGCAGATTTTGAGAATCTTGCTTTTTCCTACCTCTTCTTATTTGAACTTTGCTATTTCAGCATATTTGGTGGATATTAACCGGGATCGCAATAGGAGGGGGATCTGCTAAATAATCAAAAAACATTAATCTATTACAGTTGTGAATTGTTTTCTCTGAAAGTCAGATAATAGTTGTTTCTCTACACATTACGGTTTATCCTATACAAGCCTTAAATATCTTTGTTGTACATCTTTTTAGATGTAATTTCTGGTACATCGAAAAGCTTGAGGCTTTAGTGCACTTTTTTCCCTTTTGGGAACTTCTTGAGAAAGCTTGAATCGAGAGAAAGTTCTTGCGCTTCCTTTGGCAACTCTATCTATGTAATATAAAACTCTTTCGTTGCTTTAAAATTATCTTGTGTGTAGCTGTCACGTCTGCATGACCGCCTGTTGGGCTTTCGTTTGTAAATTGGAAAGTTCAAAACTACGCACGTAGGTAGTTCCTCTTGTGTGCATAAATAGCACAACGACCATTGCCTATTGTAATTTGTGGCACAAACTGCCCTTGCTATTTTTTTTTAATGTGAAAAAAAAAGTAATAAGCAGACATTTATGTAGCTTGCAGCAACACGGGCCGTTGCAATAGACATTTGATATGGTTTTCAGTAGCATAGGCAGTGTACTGAGCAGTTGCACGACCTATTGTGGCAAGACCTGTCCAGTTTGGGCAGATTGTTCCCTTGCAGGCCATGATATTTGCAAATAATCTGGTGAACTGGGTACAGTTCCACTTCTGCCTACCCTCCGCCCAAAAATCAGCACAAGGTCTGTGTTTAAATGAAAAAAGAAAGCTTTCCCCCCCCCCCCTTGCCTCCATGCAATTTGTTGAGCACATTTTTTTTTGTGTCTATGGTGGTTGAAAATGGAGCCCCAACAATAAAAAAGCACATCATCTTAAGCTCGTCTCTCCAAATAACAAGAGAAGGGTTGAAAGAGTTTCTTTTTACCCACCTTTCCCACAAATCACTCACCCCCAGTCAGTCGAAAAGAGAAACTTTTAACTCCTCCTTCGAGGTCCCTCCCCTTTTTAATAAACATTAAATAGGTCAAAACAATTTTTATAATTTTGAGGACGCTTAGTGTCACAATGCACGTTATGCTTAGGCAAAATGGTGTTACTCCAACTTTAAAATTTTTATGAACAACCAATGTCAAGTTGGCCATCAAGGACAACATGATGGTGCCCAAAATTTTAATGTATGGGCTAAAAAATGAATGATCACACATGAGTTGAGGGGCCCCTACCATCTTGCCTCCTTAATTATTAAAATACGGGAATAATAGGTTCATTTTTTGATGTGGGGCCTGAGAGGATTAAGGGGGTGCCCCCCTTCCTCTGTCAACAAAAAAAGTCCTTGAAAAAGGACATGTCTTTATTCTCCCAAACCCCCCCCCAACACACACACGCACACACACGCGCGCGCGCGCGCGCACGCACGCACACACACACACACACACACACATGCAAACACACAAGGCCTTCAAAATATGCCCTTCCACTAAAAAAATGAAAGTTGAGGGAGGGACTACTTATGGGCCCTGCCCAAAACGTAACCCCCTTCTGCCATGTTGTGTGAAATAGGTGGGTGGGGGGGGGGGGGGGGAGAGAGAGAGAGAGAGAGAGAGAGAGAGAGAGAGAGAGAGAGAGAGAGAGAGAGAGAGAAGTTGACAAGTTTTAAAAAATACCTATCTCAATGTCTCACAAGGAGTGAATACGAGATTTTAATATGAGGAAAGTGTGATGATTTATAGGGGAAGACAACATGGAAGGACCTTAGAGAGAATATAAATGGCATGGTTAGAGAAAGGGCAAGAACCCACCCACCCATTCCCCCTCGGCCAGTTAACCCACCTAACCTACTTCATGTCCAAACCACCCCTTCAAAACATGGGCAAGAACATCCACACTACACCCACCCAACACGTTCCCTCCCACTTGTCAAATTGCCCCAAAAAATACTATTGATGAGCATACATGTGCTCCACCCACCCCAAGTGCCCCCCCCCCCCCCTCGATCCGCCCAAAACACCAAACCCCAAACGGCCAATTGGCTAGCATTTGGGGGGATCTAATTTCTTGCCACCATCGGCGTACACACCCACAATGCGAAATTCACATATCAAAATTGTAAGGATCACCTAATGAAGATCGAAATTGCAAAACAACCAAAAGGACACTTGTGGAGCAAAACCACTCAACCAACTGGAAATGGCTAGTCAATACCCTAACCACTTCACCCCCATGCCATGGTGAATGAATGTAAGAGAGGAGAGGAAACATGGCTCAAGAATCTGAAATTCCAATAGGGAGATGGGCGAGTTTCCATGGCAAATATTCTCTCTCCAAAGAGAGCCTATTCTCCAAAGGATCCCCATGCAGCCTATATTAAGCTATTAATCTTCAATTCTTGTATTATAGCAGTTAAAAACCATGCAAGTGCTCCTACGTCCAATTATAGGTCTGGGCCCTCATATGATTATTAATTATCTTTACAGGCCAAGCCCAGAATGACGAGGCATAACTAATAACCATATACACTGGAGTGACCGGCCATCCATGTCAGGACTTATTCCGAATCCCACATATTGGACATGGACGTAACATTCTTCCCCCCTTAAACCAATTCTGTCCTCAGAACGAGTAACTAGGGAAGATCCAATTTTTTAACTCTTTCCCATGAATCATTATCCTCAATTTGACCAACCAACCTAAGCAAGCACTCAGAGATAGAACGATGTCTCAATTGTTCATCTCTGATTCTGAGTACTCTATCAGGGTCCAAAGGTACATTGAGCGATAAGTCCTCCAAATGGGTAACATCTTCAATACATCTAATTGTCATCATCATATAAACTAAATTTACATGATACACATGAAGAGCAGTCAACCAAACCTGAAGATTAAGTTCTAAAGCTAACAAATTAATCATTTAACTTTCACTTTTACCCTGAAAATCAATCCTTAGCCTGACTTCAATATCAAATAAGTACTTAGAGATGGAATAATGCTCAAATTATATATCTCTGCACTGAAGTACAATATTGACCTTGCTAAGAGAGATATTTTCCAATTGGGCCTGATTCTCTCCAATCTAGTAACATCAGGTTCATGTAACCTCAATTTACATGAATCTGTGGGTGAAATGTCACCATCCATTGGTTATCAATGTTCAAAAGTTAAAGATCCAAACCATTGTAGTCCAAGACTATCCACAATTACTTGTAGACCTTTCATAAATGCTTCTTGGTACAAATACATTCAAAAAAATTTCAGAAACTAAGGTACAAAACTCATCCTACCAAAATCTCTTAGGAGATCCATCAAGATAAAAATGACTTTAACTCAGTCCTGAGTACTCCAGGTACTCTCTTGAGTTAAGTGCACTTATCCCTAGCAACATAGGCAAGAAAATAACAACCTCAATCTTGGTAGACTTGTCCATCTCCTGATTAACCAGAGATTTAGGTTGAAAATAGTACACAAGCATTTCTTAACTACAATCTATAGTAGAATTTCATCCACTAAAATAAGCAATTTTTTATAAGTAAACAAATTACTTAAAGAACATGCCTGTGAGATCCACAAATCTCAAGTAAGTACAAAAGTAAAGAAATTTAGAGTTCAAATAACACATCTCAATCCTTAACTTTTCCAATTAATCAAGAATTACTCACTATCTTAAGAATCATCATATTCTCATATAATCTTCTAATGTCCACTAAGTATCCATTTATGATTTCTCAATCATAACATTTAATCATAATTTACAGGATTTCAAAATCATAATCATTAAAAGATATTGGAGTATATGCACAACATACACCTAGGAAATATAAGAAACATTCTGAATTTTTTTCACAAAGGAAATTACTAGATTTCAAGAATATTCTTCCAACCCGATTCAGTTAGAAATCAGAGTTAATATGATATACATTTTATGAAAGCTCTAAATGTGATGATGTAATTATTGTACAGTTTATTTGGTTTACTGTATATGGTTGTGATCGGGACGTGACCCGTTAGGATATATTGATCGGGCATTGATCCCGTAGACAGCTACTTGGGTTAGCTGGGTAGCCACACATAGGAAGAATTAGCCTACAAAGTTATTTACAGTACTTGCTATACTTGGGGGCATGTCCCAAGTTTGTCGATCGAATTTGGCCATATTGGGCCCGACCTTAGTTTGACAGGTGGTAGGCCAGTTTTAGGACACCTGCCTTTTCATGCAGTTTGTGAATACTCTATATGTACAGTGTTTCTTTGTAATCTAATAACTTTTGTTGTGCCATCTTTGAGATCTTGTGAGGAGTGGCTATGGTGATTGTGTGATGTGATTTGCATACTGCACTAGATCCTAACAAAATTTCAACTTGGTATCAAAGCGTCAAGGTGCTGCAGGTATGCACGATCCGGTGAAGCTATGGAATAGCATCTTTCACCAGGAGAAATAGCACTCAGAGCATCTCAGGAGAGAGGACTCCATACGGGGTATAGGCAGTCCGGATGGCAGGAGACAACAAAGCTCCTTCAATCGGAGCTTTGGGGAAGATCAGAACGATCGTCGTAGGTGAATTCCGAGGAGAATTAAAAATTGCTCAAAACGGCTTCATAACGGCTTTTAGGAAAGCTGGCCAAAACTCTCTCAATAGTTCAGTGATTGCTGAGTGGATTAGATCGTTAGGAAAGACAGGATAGTGGTTTTTTAGTCATGAGAGAATTTTGACATCCATTTACAGTGGGAGGAGGAATAAGCAATTCTGGGAATTGGCAAAAAGCGGCTAGTTGATGGAAAACGTAAAGCTGCGGATCTTTCTCTCTGCTTGACAAAAGTGGACACTGTAAATTGCTACCCAGTATCTTATAGTAGAGGCCAAGCTTATGGTAAACTGTCAGGGATAGCCAAGAAGTAGGAGAGGAGCAATTGTACCTTCTTCTTAGAAGCTATGGAAAGGGTCTGCTAGGGTTTACAGGTGGAAAATCACAATTCTCTCATTATGGAGGATGTTTTCAGAATCTGTGAAAGGCTGTAGAGGGGTGCCCTAGCACTGGTAGGAGGATGTCAGAAGGCCGCAAATGGTCGTGGATCACAGAAGGAGCTAGAACCAATTCTTAGTAGGGCGGCCATATCCAGCAAGGAGGCCATAACAAAGAGGAGGAAGAAGGAGATGGAGAGGAGCTCAAGGGAGGATCGTGTGCGACACTGATCAAGGCTATAGAGCTTTGTTTACTGCTAGCAGATGTACTATTTTTTATGGGAACTCCAATGAAATCCTCTTTGCACACAGAGAAGAAAATTTATACATCCTGAGTCACGATTATGCAGTTGAGAATTAGACTGGTCAGAGAATCAAGGCCCTACGGTCTGATTCAGGAGGAGAGTACCTATCAAATGAAACTTATCATCATGTGGCGTGCACCATCAGTTCACAGCCAGCTACAATCCACAACAACCAATACAGGAGTTTGTCACAGCAGATCCATTCTCCATCAATAGGCATCGACCTACGAATGTTCAAATGCAGGAGTTTGTTCCAACAGATCCACTCACCATCGATGGGCCCAGACCCATGACTGTTCAACCACAAGCTGCACTCACATTGATCACATATTCAGATTCAGATTGGGTAGGAGACATGGATACCAAAGCCACATCGGGATACATTTGTTTCCTTGCAGGAGGACCCATTTCATGGAACAGCAGAAAGCAGAAATGCATTTCATTGTCCTCTACAGAATCCAAATATGTTGCAGCTACATTAGGGAGATAATTTGACTTAGAAGGCTACTACAGGATCTGCAATTCCCACAGATCGGTCCAACCATACTCCAGTGCGACAATCAGAACTGCATAGTTCTATCTCTGAACCCATGAACTCATAATAGAACTAAGCATATAGAAGTTTAGTTCCATTTTCTTAGAGAGAAAGTTCAGAATAAAGATGTTGTACTAAGTTACTGTCATATAGACAGTATGTTGGCTGATATTTTGTCAAAGTCATTGTCTAGAGATAAACATTTTACTTTAGTAGATATGATAAATCTCAATTGCAGTTCAGATTCATAGCAGTAAGCTTAAGGGGGGAGTGTTGGAGTTTTATCTTACTCCTACTCTCCGTAACCCTCCCTCCTTCTCTCAATTTTACTCTCTCAAATGAAACCTGCAAAAAATGAAATGTTTTTCAATAGTCTGCATACTTGAACTGTTTGTCGCAACAGTCTACATTTTTCTTTGCAATTTCTAACAGGTGAAAAATTTGACACTCGACATTGTCGCCTTTCCACCTTCGGGCCATCATGAGCAACTAAGTGATTTGCGACCATTTCCACCTTCAGCCATTTCAGGCACTTTCAGAAATGCGACACTGCTTCGTGAAAAATGCAAAAAATGTGACAATACATTTTTACATGCAATTCCTGACAGGCGACAAAAGCAAAAAATGCGACACTACATTTTTATATGCAATTCATGACAGGCGACAAAAGCGGAAATTTTGACACTGCATTTTTACACGAGATTCCACACAAGCGACAAAAGCGATAAATGCAACACTTTTTTACACGGGATTCCACATAGGCGACCGTCTGCAGATTTACATAGGATTTCAAATTGAATAATGCAAGATCTTCCAGTTGCTATATATATGTAAATGAGTGATTGAAGAGTAGATGCATGTGGATACTCCAACAGAGATCAAACGACTATTTCTACATTCTCTTCATATAAGGTTATCAACCTTAGAGGATTGCATGGCTGTCTCAGATGCCTAATCGTTTCTATAATCTCTCTTTCACGACAGTTTCAACACAAAAGAATAGCTCACAATTTCCAGTCTCTAAGTAATCCGAGATCCTTTAATAAGATTTTTTTTTTATCAATTGGCATCAACATCTAAACCAACACGAACTTGCTCCACTATCAATCCACGATGGATCTAGATCTCCATCAGCAAGCATACATGAAGACATCACAAAAGCATCATCATTTGCATCTTGAACATCCAAACCATCCTCATCAAGAATAAGATTACCTTGCTTGTCTCCTTGATCTCTCTTCTTCTTGTACCACTCACTTGCAAAGTGTCATTTAATGCCACAATAGAAGCACTTGAGCTTTGATCTATCCTTCTTTTTTCCATTTGAAGAAGCCTCCCCTTGATCTTGCCCTTTAGACCACTTGCTTTTGCTTTTGCCCTTGAATGTGCCCTCTACATAGCCTCCTCTTGAAGTGTCAATGTAGATCCACCTCTTGCTTGAAGCCTATATTTTTCATTGATCAAGTTCTCTTGAAGATCCATCAAACTTGACAAAGTCTTTTGAATAGCTAAACTTTGAACAATATTAAGAATTAGCATCCAACAAGCCATTAAGAATCACTTGAACAAGCTCTCCTTTCTTAATGTTTTCATCAATGCAAGCTAACTCATCATTCAATGCTTTCACTCTCAAAACTTTAAGTGTTGGGACTTTATTCACTCTTTTGCAAACAAGAAAAGATTTGTCTTCTTAGAGTCAACACTCTAGAATTAGACTTGGACTCATAAAGCTTCCCAAGGCTCACTTGATGAAGTACACTTATCAACTTCCTTAAGAAGCTCATTGGTAACATTCATCTTGATCATGTGTAGAGTCCTTTTGGTATCATACCTCACTTGATCTTGTTGTGTTGCTGGTCTCTCCTCCAAACCTAAAACAATATCCAAAACATCATTCATGCCAAGAAGTGATTCCATACTCACTTTCCACAATGAATAGTTACTTGAGGTAAGTCTATCATTGGCTTTCAACATGACTCCACTTGATGTTGCCATGTAGCAATGACCTAATCTTCTCTTTCAAACTATTTCAATGCACAAAGCACTCCTTTGAACAACAACAAATATTTTTAAAAATAAATCACAAGATCAACAATCTTGCCAATGTAGAAAAATCAGCATCTACTCTATGAATGAGATGCAAACTCTAATAGAATTTGATTAAAACTGAATCAAAACATAAAAAGAAATTGTTATCCATACAAAACCATTTCTATGCTATCTATATTTTTTTAATCTTTATTTAGTATAATAAGATCATCAGCACCGCCGTCATCAACATGGGGTGGCTGAAGTCTTGCCCTCGCCAGTATGCTCAGGATAATTCCTTGCTTGAAAGATAGGTATGCATAAGATCATTGGTATCCCATTTTATATTGAGGAGGTGTATGAAACTGAAGGAATATCAATATCTTATAATTCATCAAACAACTTATTTGTTGATCTAAATCACGTGCTAAGATACATGGTCACATTCTATGATATAACCTTTGAGAAGGTGAATGGTAAAATAATCATAGTACTTAAGTAAGATGAGTTAGAGATTTCAAAAGGGCAGAAGATGGAGAGGGGAATAACTCTCATGAATGGTGTAGTCAAACGTAGTGGACCAAGGAGATTTTAGATTCAGTGTCCAGTCCAAAAATGATATATGGTGGTTGGCAGCTTTTCAAATAATTTTTCTCATTATTACATTAGATTCAATGGATAGTATTAATTCTTATTTAACTAGGTCTAATTTATTCTTTGGACAGGTACTAAAGGAGGATCATGATATATTATCATGGATATTCTCTAGGACATCTTACCCTAGCATCATCAAGGACCATATGGATGGAGGATTTTTCAATGTTCCAAGAGTTGGAGACTTCAATGTTGAATGGCACTTAGCAGGTGATTTGAAAACATTGAAATACATGTATAATGTCTCTCACGGTGCTACATCTAAACGTCCTTGTTTGTACGGCATGAAAATGGCAAAAGATGTTACTAGGAGCAAAGAATTAATAGAGAAAATGCAGACCCAAAATAGAAGCCTATATTGCCTATTCCCTTGAAAAATGTGCATGTTTGCACTCTTCATGCAGAAGTTAGGATAATAGGAAAGCTCATTTATCTTCATATAGTTTTTGCTTCGATTAGTAAGCCAACATCATCAGCGAAGGAGACTATCTCTTGATTAGAAGATGTTCTATCGAAAGCAGACTTCATAGGGACATGTCAGAATACAGAAAGATGAAAAGCTTTCAGGAAAGTCATGAAATATGCCTACTAAGCCAAGCATAGGGGGAGCAAAAGCACGTCGATTCCTATCAAACCACACTAGTAAGGCTTCCAATATTCAACACTCCTTCTGGAAAGATATCATTGCTGCCACTCAGGACTTTGAGGTGAGCAACAAAACTAGATTACTAAAAGTTGATGTATGGATAGTATGATTAAAATCTTAAGAAAAGATAAATTTTCTGATATTGATAAGAAACTCTACAAAAGACTTTTGTCAATTTTGTTGATGCAATATCAAAAGCATGAGAAGCATATCACATCATTCATTACATGGTTAGTATAAATGATTAGAGCTGCTTTCAATTCAACTATATATTTTGATCCAAGCATAAGACTGACATTACGATTTTGACATGTGTAGCACATACTAAGAGATCATACATCATTTTTTGCAAACACATATGGAAGCCTGAGTGTCTGGTCATCACAAGGGATGGAGAAGTCACATTGGCAAGCATGGGCAACATTTCATCGAAATACACAACATGGAGGAACCAATGAAAAACGAAACTATATTTGTCAATTATTTCAATGGTTCTACCGCAGAGTTCAGATTCGACACATAACAAAATCTACAGAATACAGCAAGTTTAGAATAGCATGCAAGTTATACAGGAAGAGAGAAAATGGAAAATTGCTAAACAGCAGATTACATTCTTCTTCAAAATGTACCATATACAAATGATTTTATGGAGCAAGAGAGAAGAGCATCATAATCAAATGATATGTATTCACTGTATATGTATTGATTGTATAATGACATAATAAAAAAATTTCACTCTTCATCATCAGTTTTTGCATCTACTTCAATGGTTGTATTGTCATGAAGAAATTCTTTGCTTGAGTATGCATCTAATAGATGCACATTATCCTTGTTTCCACTAAGTTCAATATATGTAGAGTACAATGAATAATAAGAGCTCCTTAAAGGAACATTTTCATCAGTAAAACCTAGAATATTCAAAACATAAGATCTCTTGACGAAAATGATCTTATTTGTCTTAACAAATTAGATAATAAGATAAAGCTTTAACAGCCATTATGAGCATCTCCCTAACTGGGCTGAACTTGGAATGAGCAATACAAATCTCATTCTTTCGAAAATGTCTCAGATAGTAGCCAAGTCCACTACCACTCTGGAACGAGAAAGCATGTTGTATGTACCCACCTTGGCGTGCAGCAAAGTCATCAATTACGAGCGGCATTCTGTAATAGAAAATAAGAGTTAAAAAAAAAAAACCATTCACATGCAGGAGATAACAACATTCTTAGGCATTGAAGTAAAAACACTTATACATTCTCCATCATCGGCTGCAACCAAATCCAGATGATCAATATTATGGCCTCCTACTGAAGAAGAGTCATCAGTGAAATGCATTAACGATGGACGAGGGAAGCCCATCCGGGATTGAATTGCCGTGAATTCTTCTTCAGATGGCATGCTTCGTCCATGTTCAAAAAAATCTGACAAAGCTTTTGTCAGGCATTCTTCACCCGTCAGAAGTCCTTCCTCATCATCACAATTAATTCTAGGCACCAAGTCTTTGGTTTCAAAATCTACAATGTTGGAGAATTTAAAAATTGTGTCGGATAATAAACAAAGCAACTCATCCTCATGATAGTGAAATAACTTACACAAATCAGTCCCGATATCTATGTATTAATAGGAGAAAGCAGACAAAGAGAGTTTTTTTTCTTTGCGAGCTCTTCCTCAGGGCCTCCCGTTGCCTTGAATCCTCGAAGATGAACGAGAAGGCGTAACCGTTGTAGGTGGCTATCAAAAATATCAGAGGTCAACCACTTCTTATTCCCAAAGCTCCATTTTATCGTAATATTCGTTAGATCACTAGGGATCATCTTGGCAGTTTTGTTAGATTCACACCCGTAGCACTTCAGTGTTGTTGGAGGGTTTGCGGATCCCAAGGCAACCTTAATTCTAGCTAATAAGTGAGAGGGATTTGGCATCCTGCGTGTGTAAGTCCAACCCGATGATCACATAGAGAAATTACAAAGTTAATAAAAGGACTTTAGGCCTTTTTGCGAGACTTTTAATTTTGTAGGGCCTAAAAGTCAAGTTAGTGAATATAATAGGGGTTCCCACCAAAATTTGTTTTCAAATTGGGTCCTCCAATTAATGAATGGGTTTCCTCCACTTTTTAAATGCTTAGGTTAGAATTAGCCAATAGGAATTGGGGCACCCAGATCCTCAATCCACTATATAAGTGGTTAATTCGAATCATTGTACATGTTCTCTCTTCATTTCAATACAAGCATGTTGGCCCTATTATGGAATGGATGTGGAATGTCCTTGCTCTCTATCTCTTTTCCTCCATCTCTCATGCTTTCTTTGTGTTTGTTAATTGTTGGATTTGATACTTATTGGGATTGCTATTTCTTATGCTTTTTGTGAGAGAGAAGAGTAAGCTTCTATCATTGTGGATCTAGTGTTAATGGATGTAGGGTTAATGCTTAGTGTTAATGGATCCTAGTGTTATATTTGAATCTTATACACATGCTGGAATTTGGAATATGCTATCGCTCTCATGGGAACGAACCCCCGCGTGACAACTCTTGCTGACCATATTTCAAGAATCGAATCATCACCAATTAATAGTGAAGTGGATGATAAACTACTAGATGTTGTGTTGTTTTATGTTGAAGCAGTGCCTAAGTGGGCAATAGATATTGTTGAATATCTGATGTTATGCCAACCTAACGACTCTCTAACAAAAGTACAAAAGAAACAATTAATTCTCAAGGCACAACCTTATCAATTGATTGCGAGCCAATTGTATCAACGTGGAATGGATGATATTTTGAGAAGATGTGTGTTGCCTCACGAAGTACCTGAACTAATCATGTTTTCACATGATGGAATGGGAGGAGGGCATTTTTCAGCAGATATCACTATTCGCAAAGTTTTACAATCAGGGTGTTGGTGGCCGACACTTCATAGGGATACTGAAAACTATATTCAGTCATGTGATGTATGTGAATGAGCACGGTGTCCTACGAAGTAGAATTATGAGCCTTTGCATCTGGTTTTATTATGATGGCTATTTGTTAGAATCCATCCGAGATCCTACCATCCATGCGGCTGCGCAATTGTTGAATAGCTTCTTGATGGATGGCAACCTCAGGAAGGAACGCCTTTCCTCACAAATCTTGCACCGCATAGTAGAGTCGAATCATAAGTTTGATAAGAAACCATTGGAACCTTATAACTGGTTCAAAATGGTTTTTGGTGAACTCAAGAGAGCTATCAAGGAGAATACCAAGCAACAATTTGTCGTTGGCCCTCTTTTGCCCACCTTATCCACTTCCTACCTTGTTAATAAGGTCCATGGTTTTCTTCTTGAGTCAGTCTTGTCCATCTATGCAGATGTGGCACCTACCAAATCTTCATGCCAGACATCTAGTCGTCGACCGATACGCAGTGAGGTCGTCAAACCTGACTCGCCCCCCCGCATCTCGTCATCGTACTAGGCAACCAACGCCAGTCGCGCTACCACCCCCCGCTACCACTCACTCTGCAATTCCCATTCCCCCATCCTTTGATGCATCCTTAGCCTCTGCTTCCACACAAGGTCATTCTGTGACCGTTGGATCCACAATTCTCATCACAGCTGCCTAAGCTGCCTCTCTCCCAAACACTCAAGCAACATCGCCGGAAACCCAGTAGTTCATGGATCTGTTCGATGATTTCGATCCCTTGGGAAAATGAAATTTATGTGATGCCCCAAGGCCTAGTGCCTTATGACCTCCAATCCCTCAAAAGAGGATTCGACCAGTTCCATGACACCACCAATACTTTTGATTTGACGTTGCAGACAGATCAACAAGATGCTAATGGGGGCGATGGAGGATAGAGAACGCGAGCGGAGAAGAGAGCAGGAATATTTGCGGAACAGCTCTCTTGCTACAATGGGCTGCTAGATGCAAAAATAGTCTAATAGAATGTTTATGCTAATTATAATCACAGTGTAAGTGTTCTATTGCCCAACAAGATCTTATAAATTAGTTCATACTCACAAAAATAAAAATGAGTACAGTCCATCAAAGAGATTAGAAATGGTTTGTGTGTGGTATTACTCATAATGGATTTAATCAAAAGTTTAGTTTTGAAATAGATTGAAAGAGTAGTATGACAGCGCAAGTTCCTCAGGCGTCAAAGACAACCATCGTCTGATCAGAAACCGAGAAGTCGTAGACGTCCGTGCTCTGATCAGATGAGTGAACAAGTGTGATCAAACAGCAATGAAGTGCATTCAAATCACAACAAGCATTCATCTACGTTATACACAAATAGAAAAGCGTATTGCTGCTATATTACACCGAAGCACAACAATGACAGTTACAACCAGAATGACGGCGTAATTGGGAGACTCAAGATCATTCATCTCATGGACGGAGCATCATGTAGAGTGTGTCTGGATGATCCATTTATAAATTGCATTCATATTAACTACAGTAAATGTTTGTCACCTGATTAGGTAGGCCATTGTACTTGGAAGCATTTGGCTTTTGTGCAAATGTACATAGTATATATGGTCAACAAATCAGAAAATGTTGACACGGAAGAGGACATCGCAAATTCTCTCACTTTGCATTTTATGTAAAGTGGCTTTCTCTCACTTCGCATTTTTGGGAAGTGGCTGGGAACGTTCCCCATTGAGAATAGATGACTGTCGGGATTTTTCTATCTTCGAGATTTGGCGAAAAGGCCGACAATGCCCTTAAAAAAGCCAACAGTGCCCTTAAAAAGTTTAACTTCTTCAAAGTAGTTGAAAGGAAAAAGCTGAAGGCAAGTGTCACAAAAACCGACACTTTCGCATTTCGAGGAAATGCAAAAAGACATTGTTGAAAATAGTTGAACTGTTGAACTATGCTGAAGTGTCGCATTTCGGAAAAAGCCAATACTATTAAAAACATAATTCATTTATGCAGATTGTAGTGACACTTAGTGTATTTCTGCAGACTGTTGCGACACTTGGTGTATTTCTACAGAGTTGTTCTAAATGCTAATTTGTGAAAGTCCTTGAAGATGGCCAAGTCTTCAATGACCTTCAAATATTTGAACTTAACATTTGAAAATGAAATATGATAAGATTGGTTACCCTTTGCTGGAGATCAGCTGGAAGCCTATTATAGACGTTCTTCAAATAGGTTGGCTAAGTTATGATTCTTATAGGTATCCGATGAGCAGACGTTGAACCAAAGTTGGTTTCACTTGACCCTAGATCAACGATCAATAAACGTGCCGGAAGAATCTTGAAATAGAAATAGTCATTCACCAAGGAGACAACTATGAATTTAATTTCCAACAGTCCCCCTTAAGGTCACGGTTGGTGCCTTGGTATCTTTGTCAGGTTCAGCATGTTGAAGAACTTCTGGTGCTTGATCCTGGGAAGCACTTTGGTGAAGATGTCTGCGACCATTTCTGTTGTGGAGTTCTAGTTAGAACTAGGACACTTGAAAAAAGTAGGTAGAGATTCATGCATGAGATGTGACAAATGTCACATAGACTCTAGTTTTCACTTTAGATGTCATTAATGATGGATGGATGTGGTTCTATCTCGAGCTACCTCAAACTCCATAAATATGTGTAGCTCTCCTCATATTTTTTTTATGAAGAACCAAAGCTTTGTAGCTATCTCTTGCCATTTTGGATCCACACAAATTTTGCTTGTTGTCTCTCTATTTTCTCTCTCTAACTCGTGTTGAGGCTAATGCTAATACACTAATTTCTTGTACTTTTGCTCATTTACGATTCATTGCTATCATTCTCTGTTGCTTAGCATGCTAGATTGTGGTTAACCCATAACTTCTGTACTAGATCTTGCTAATCAATCTAGAATCAGGTTATTGTGCTAATCATAAAGCTTAATTAGATCTATCATACTTGTGGATCTTCCCCACACATGTGAATTCTGAAAATTTTGTCATCTTCTGCTGTTGTTGCTGCTACCACAACACCCTTGGATTCTGGTGACGTCCCTGGAATCCATTCCCACCTTGGACGGATGATCTTGACAATGTTAGATCAGAAGAAAGATATGGAAAAAAGAATAGCTGATTTGGGATCCGAGAATACTCTGATCAACCAGAAAGACATCCAGCTGAATCGGGAGTTGAAGATCGCCAAACAACATGAAGCCAAGTCAGAGAAGGAGATGAATAAAACCCAACAATCAACTGAAACTCTGGAAGGCTATGTGGCGACTCTCTAGAATACATTGACGACTGCGCAGGATCAAGTAGATCAAGCCGTCCAGGGATGCCAAACAACAAATGTTGCTGCTACATGGGCAACTGAACATGGCTGCCCAAGATAGAGAAAGGCTTCAAGGTGAATTGGATGCAACCACCCTTGAAAAAGATATGTACTTGTAGACACAAGTTCCAAATCATCCTGTCTCAATAGAGGAGATTGAATACTTGTTCAAGAAAGTCAAAACCTATCGAACCTCATTGGTCGAGTTCCAGGAAAGGTTCAATAAGTTCAAGCATACAACCTCGACTGAGTTGGCTAAGGCAAAGACAATCATTAAGGATTATGAAAAAGCAGCCACTCAGGTCTTGGAGTCGAACCCCCAAATCCCAGTTCCACTAATGTCACAATTCTCACCGACGCGGCAAGATGAAGGAATGGATACATGATTGGATCAAGGGGCTGATACCGATGAGTCACAAAACCGGAGGCCACAGAAGCAGGTCCATCCAGGCCGTTATTTCAAAAGTCGATCATCATCGAGGACCGGATTCAAGCATTTTTACAGCAACATCTGCATGAGTTCTCGAGGGCTGGACGGGTGAGTGATATGACCTAGGGATAGGGACTTTTCTAATTCGAACTTGCTTAAAAGCTTTTCTAATAAGTTGAAATATTGTTGCATATGCTTCTCTGCTAATACCTGCAAAATCACAGGCACCCTGAACTATAGTCTTATTTAAAAAAAATTTGAATGTCCACCATCAAAGACTCTGTAATTTTTCACTTTACATTGGAACTCCTATTGTTCATCATAATACACTTAGTGGATTTGCTTGTCAATAATAAGCAAAACAATATTCCAAGTGAAGCATTGTCCTTAATATTTTGAGGAGCTACTGATAATTTTTGCTTTCCAATAATATTTGTATGCCATCTTTGCCCTTTTCTTTAGTCGAAGATTGCCCTTTGATGATGGATGCAGCAAATCCA
Organism: Diphasiastrum complanatum; assembly: GCA_029204225.1. Classification (NCBI taxonomy): domain Eukaryota; kingdom Viridiplantae; phylum Streptophyta; class Lycopodiopsida; order Lycopodiales; family Lycopodiaceae; genus Diphasiastrum; species Diphasiastrum complanatum. The sequence goes on along the minus strand of CM055101.1, from coordinate 40,383,674 downwards.
TGAATTCTTCATATATTTTGTTGGCTTCCAATCATCAGCATCATCTTTCTCATTGTAAAAAATCACAGACTCAACTATAGATCTTGGTCTCCTTTCCATTGTTATTTTCAAAGCTTCAACGCCAGAAATCTCTCTAATATGATACACAATTCAATTTTTCTAGTGGATCATTTTAACATGTTTTTGTATCATATAAACTGTAATTACAAAGTTTCAAGTTTGGCATGCTAACTGTGCATCAAGGGCTGAGAATCAAGGAAAAACTTATACAAAGCTTTTTTTCTTGATTCTCAGCCCTTGATGCACTACATGACATGGTGCATTGAGTGTACAAGGTGGTGAAAATAAGTGAAGGCATATAAGTACATGTAACTTGAAATTTCTTACTCTTAAGAAGGACATGTGCTCCCCATGGAGACTAACTTGGTCTAATGTGTCCCATCCTGAGATATTTCTCGATTTGCCTAGCCACTTCCTCCTCTTCCTTTGGACCAAACCGATGAGAATGCCACAGTAGTCATAGTTACTGTGCATTAAACATCATAGTTAAATAAATTTAACTTGAGGTATTGACGTCGGGCAGATTAGCACGTGTCGGGCAGGAAGAGCGAACCAATGGGATATGTCCATGCTGCTCGACGCAAATTACAAAGTTTGCTATAATATATTTTTATTTTTCAGTTTATTTGAGCTGTTACATAGATTTGAAATTTGTGCATTTTGATTGGGCCAGGTGGTGGTCGAAACTAGAGAAAGAATAATAAAAGTATCTTTACAAAAGGTCTTTTTTTATTTTGGAATTCCTCTAATGTGTCCATAGTGTGCTAGTGGCTGAAGAGTGTAGGATGCTCCTTGCAAAAACAAGGATGGGTTCCTTATCAATGCAAGATGGAGATGAGAAAGTAAATTTCTCATTCAAGGGCAACAAGAAGACCAAGGGATCCAAGAAAGATCAAGCAAAGGATGCGAAGGAGGAGGGTCTAGCATCAAGTTCCAAGGCAAAGGACAAGTCAAAGCAAAAATGTTTCTTTTGTGGAAAGAAGGGGCATTTTGCATCTGAATGCTACAAGAGGCAAAGAGCAGAAGAGGAGGAGAACAAACAAGGAAACTTTGCACATGAAGAGGAGGATGAAGGAGATCTCTTCTTGATGGCATCTACGTTCTCACCAACAAGCAATTGCAATTCAAGAGACACTTGGGGGATTGATAGTGGGACAAGTTCCCACATGACCTATGAAAAGGACCTTTTCCTCAAGTTGACACTCTTACAATGATGCTAGAAAGTTTGTCTTTGTTAAAATATCACTTCCAACTTGTTGTATCTTGTAGATCTCAAGTTATTTGATCTTGATAAGATCTCACACGTGTGGAGTCTGTTCCCATGTGTGAAAGAATGTACATAAGTTAGATTGGTTTTAGCTTGATCTACACTAGTGTGAAATTGACCTTTGAGTAGAATCTTGAAAATGGTCAAATTGGTCAAACTTTTTGTAAATAGATTGGACTTCCATGTAAATGAGTTATTACTCACACATGTCAAGATACCATTCACACGTGTGGATAAGCTTCTAGAAGATAAGATAGGAAGATTGCACTAGATCCTATTTTATAGGGAATATTCCTATAAATGTGGAAGACTAGCTTTTTTGTTTTCTAGCCAAAGAGAATAGTCAACTTTGGGAAATGAGCACATATGGCTCCCATTGGTGGATCTGGATGACTAGGCACTCTTCACACGTGTGAAGGCCTAATGGACAGTACACAACTCGTGGATGTACTTGATCTATAAAGAGATCAACCAAATCAATAACAAGTTGATATGACATTGTCAAATTCTAGTTTTGTTGAGATTTCCACATTTGTCTTGAGTTTTGATGAATGAAATGCATTTGTAAGTTAATGTACTTTACTCTCTGTAAACAGGCCGTACAGGTACTGTCCTCCACACGTGTGAGGCCGCCCATCCATGTATTTGATCATTTGATCCATTGCTCTTGCTTAAATCATAGTGTAAAGCATCTCGATCAAGATCTAACATCTAGAACTTGATAGATCTTTTGATTAAGCAATCAATAACTCTTAATGATTGATAGTACTATCAATATTTGTCCTTTTTCTCTGAAAATTGACAGTCTTTACTACAAGTGATGAAGAGTGTAGGATAGATTGTGTTGATACCATCTCTTTGTGTCTAGAATCCTCAAAACGTTTGGATCTAGAAAATGTTCTTTATCTACTATCAATCACCAAAAACATGCTAAGTGTTGGTCAACTTATGGATAGTGGTTTCGATGTCCACTTCAAGCATGGTGTTTGTTCCATTTTGAAGAATGATGTTTGCATAGCAAAGGGATTTAAACATGGAAGATTGTTTAAATTGGAAGCTAATAGTGCCTTTGAGAGTGTGAACTTGGCAAAGGAGGAGATCACTCAAGGGGAGACCTTGTCAAAGTGTGATCTTGCTAGCATTGAGAAAGAGCATCGAAGAGAGGAAGATCTTGAGGATCAGCCTCAAAACATGAGAGTTCCAAGGAGGTCCTCAATGACAAAGGCCAAGTCATCAAATTGCATGCAAATATTCCATTCAAGTGTGCATCTTGCAAGGGTGCAGAGCATTGGAGAGTCTACTATCTTTGATTACTTTTTGAATAGTATTAGTAGACATGAAATGGCTTGTTTTTATCTTTAGGATTGATGGTGTTTAGCACTTTGTATGACAAGACAATGGAATTGGATGCTTTCCAATCTACATTTGTTGTTGATAAAGCAATTTCATTGGATAACTATTTTTGTAATAGTTTGAATAGAGTCATGAAAGATGAAAGATCATTTGTTTAGGAAATCTTTGTGTCCACATGCTTTGTGGATGATCATTTCAATGTAAGGACCAAAGATTATCCTACTTCAATAATAGGAATAATGGTAGTGTTTTGCTCTTCAAGTAGAGATTATATAATCTACATGTTTTCCACCAAAGAAATTGTCCATGGTGGAAATCTGATCTTTCAAGAATGGAAGATTTGCAAACTTGAAGAAGCACCTTTGGATCGATACCTTATTCAAATCATTGATGGTTTGGAGTCAAACCAAGTGGAGGAGCAAGCTCAAGACCCAAGGACTCCAAGAAAAACTTGGAGTATCAAGATGGAGCCATCAAGGCTCAATTGCACAAAATGCCTTGGAATCCATGGCTTGGCATGATGTATAGTTTTTGAAGTGTGCTACATGTATATAGATTATGGAACATCTTGTAAGGGATCCTTTAAGAGGTGGTGAAAGATCCTTCATGGACATCATTCTCTGTATGTGTACAGACTCTACAATACAACCACGAAGAAGGTTGTTTCGAACAGAGATGTGAAGTTCGACGAGTCCAAATTCCCTGGACTGAAAGACGAAAGAGGCCATGAGATCTTCACACTGCTGCCTATTCAAGAGGGAGATCGAGGACATACATCGAATCAAAATGCAGAGCCCCAGACTCCAGAGCAGCAGGAAGCAGAGGATCGACCTCACAAACAAGAAATGTTCGAGCAACGACGAAACGAACCTCGAAGGTCAACAAGACAAAGAAGACCTCTAGACCGCTATTCTAACAATCTTCAATGGAGCAAAGACACGCAGTTCGAGTACTGCAGCTTCACAGAAGAGCCAACAACATAGAAGAAGCTATCAAAAGTCCAGAGAGAGAATTCTGGAAGCAAGCAATGTCAAAGGAGATCAAGTCGCTGAGGCAAACGAGGCATGGACATTAGATCCACTGCCAGAAAACAGAAAAATAGTCGACTGCAAGTGGGTGTACAAGAAAAAACTAAAATTAGATGGCACTATTGGCCGCTACAAGGCAAGGCTTGTCGCAAAGGGCTACATGCAGAGATATGGTGTCAACTATTTCGACACATATTTGCCCATGGTGAAGATGACAAGCATAAGGCTACTCCTTGCATACGCCACAGAGTACAATCTGGAAATTCACCAGATTGACGTGAAAACAGCCTTTCTCCACGGAGATCTAGAGGAGGAAATCTTCATGAAACAACCTGAAGGCTATGAGGACCCCGACAATAGACAATATGTCTGTCGATTGCAGAGATGCATCTACAGTCTAAAACATGCATCACGGGCTTGGTACAAAAAGCTTGATGGTCTTCTGAAGTCTCTAGACTTCAACCCTACTCAACCAGACTGTAATGTCTACATCAAAAGAGTAGGAAAGGATTTTGTGATACTGACCATTTTCGTGGATGATTCGTTGATGATAGGAAATTCCTTGATGCTGATCAAAGACATGAAGAGTCAGATTTCTGAAAGCTACGAAATCACAGATCTTGGAGAAGCAACAAAATGCCTAGGGCTGGAGATCAGAAGAGATCGAACAAATGGCGAAATGCACTTGAGTCAGTCAGAATAGGCCAGAAAAGCGCTGAAGTAATACCACATGATGGACTGCAAAAAAAAAGCCACACCAATGATAGCTGGAGCCAAGCACATAAAATAGGATTGCCCAAAAACAGAACAGGAAGAACAAAAGATGGCAAGTATACCCTACCAAAACTTAATAGGGAGTCTTATGTACTTGACAATTTGTACCAGACCGAATCTAGCCTTCTCTGTTTTTGCATTGAGCCAGTTCTGTTCCAATCCTGGTCTAGCACATTGACAAATGGCCAAACGAATCCTACAGTATCTGAAGGGTACCCAAAATATTAGATTAACCTACAGAACTAGAAACGAGGAGAAAGGAGTTGCATCACTACAGTGATGCGAGCTGCACGAGCTGCAAGGATGACAACAAGTCCATTACTGGAGGATGTACAATAGCGTGCGGAGCTGCAGTCAGCTGGATATGCAAAAACGAAACCCTGGTAGCTCAATCCTCTTGCGAAGCTGAGTATGTCACAGCCTCAAAAGTGGTGAATGAGGTAGTGTGGCTGCAGATGATGTTGGAGGCAATCGGGATACCACAAGAGGGGCCAAACACGATGATGATGGACTCCCAGAGTGCCATCTATTTGTCCCAGGATCTTGTCTTCCATTTAAAGATGAAGCACATTCCTCTGAAGTACCATCACATTCGAGATTTGATCTCGAAAGGAGAACTCCAGGTCCGGTTCATAAAATCAGAAAGTATGAGTCCAGATCTCCTCACGAAACCACTCGACAAGCCACTCTTCTCCAAGCAAAGAGAGTCAATTGGATTAAACGAACAAAGCTGCAAGATTCAAGAGGGAGTGTCAGAAATGGTGAACTCCTGCAACTTTGTCGCAGCACGAACAAGACACAAAGGTCGAACGAGAACAATTCGCGACAGTCAACATGTCTTTGACTCAAAGCACGAACGATTTGCGAATCAATCACGAATTGTAAACACACCTTCAAGATCGCGAAACAAAAAAGAACAAAACAAACGAAGAGAAATCTTTCGCACTGCCAGCTGGCAGCTCAACGGGCTTCATGCCCAGCTGAAATGAATAGCAACGACGGAGACTAACTAGCTAGTTGATTAGCGTTAACTAGTCCTGTGATTCTACATTTTAGCTATCTTGTAAACTCCACATAGTGGAGGTATAAACGATCCTCTCTAGATCATAACAATAAAAAAAAAAAAAGAGAAAAATAAGAGAGATAGTGAATACAGAGATCTGTAAGAAACAGAGAGAGACGTAGCGAATAGAGTAAAAAAAGCAAAAATACCATAGTTGTGCATGAAAGTCTGCCAACGAGCAGAACACAACGAAAGAGCAGAGAGTCAATCTGCCAACGAGCGAGACACTGACGATCTCGCTCTGAAACCAAACTGACAATATAGTCGTTCTATTTCGTGTATCTCTTGGCCTTGTACTGTGTCTCTTGATTGCTAGAATAAAATATGTTCTGTGATGCGTAGTCGAGTGTCTGGGATTCTGTAAGAGCTTTCGCACGAAAAGAAAATTCAAAGATAGAAAATTGTTCGCGAATCAGAATAGAGGATGAACACGAAAAACAACAAAGAAAAAGCGCTTCCGCGACATGTTTTTCAAGCATATGATAGCAAAAACCTTGTAAATCTTGCCTCAAATAATTGTTTATGCTGGAAACTAGTAAAGGAAAGCTATAGCAACTGTAAATCACTGATAGAACAGTGGTAATCTGCAAAAAACAACAGATGGGTTATGTTCTTTGCTTCCTTGCAAGTTATAGGTTAAAGAACTATGCAAAAAAACTCAAAAATCATGATGAGATCCGTTTGTTTTCTTCCTCCTGGTCGCCTTGTTATTTACTCCAAGACAGATCAACATTTGATGAGGGAGGCCGCGTCTTTTTTTCGCCTGATAGTGCTCTCTGAAGCGCGATCTCTCTCTCTCTCTCTCTCTCTCTCTCTCTCTCTCTCTCTCTCTCTCTCTCTCTCTCTCTCTCTCTCTCTCTCTCTCTCTCTCTCTCTCTCTCTCTCTCTCTCTCTCTCTCTCTCTCTCTCTCTCTCTCTCTCGCGGGTTGATCTTCTGGAATGGGTGATGAAGCCCGAGAAGGGCGCGATGGGGAGGCCCGAGTGGCCGTGTGCTGTCGTCCGAGGGTAAGAGAGGATCCAGGGGTGGGTGGGTTAGGTGGCATAAGAACTCCAAGTTTTATTTTTAAAACTTGATGTTATGCCATACTTAATTGAAGTTGGTGGGGAGGGGGTGGGAGGCTGACCATCATAGTTATTTTTTGAGTTTTTTGAAGACTTGTGGTTTTTCTTCTCAAAGTGGGTTTTTCAGTCTTTTGGAACTGATATTTTAATTTTTGCAGTATCTTTGAATTAACAAGTTGATAACAGATTTACGTTGCATTGATGGTTAATTCCAATTTTATTGTGTAAACGATCCATTTGTTGATTCATTGGTATAATTGGTAAATAAAAGCACGTATGGTCTGTAAATTGGTTTTTTGAAGACATTGTTTAGTTTAGCAACTATTATACCTGTAATGAATGAATTAACTGAACAATTTTTTTTTATTTTCAGTTGGCAAGCAAATGGATACTGATGAATTTTTGGAGGGGAGTGCTACCGAGGTTCACCCGGGAGCACCAGGAAGTGATGGGCAAAATATGGAAATTCAGCCGGCCTCACCCGGCAATGATGACACCCTAGACTCAGAAAAACTGTTGCAAACCTTAGGCAAGGCAGTTTTAGAACTTCATCAGAGCAATAAATAACAGGATAAACAAATGCAAAATCTATTTAATCAACTGCAAGCTATTATTAACTCTAACAACTTGGGCTACCAAACGGAAATATTTTTCGGCGATATTAAGTTTAAACGTTCGAAAGTTGTTGAAGAAACAATAGAACTTTTGATATTCGTTTATTTTCTGGGACGTTGAGCAAACTAAAATAGCTTGTCTGATGGAATTCCGGAAAGCTTTTGTCACGATAGACGATTTTGAGCTGTATATTCGGTTTATCAACTGCAAAATGGGCAATTTTTTGCACAATTTTTTGAATGCTCGACTTGTGCAGAAGCTCCAAGTGCCCACCATGGCCAGTGATCATCGTTACGTGGTCCATCTTGCCTCAGGGTCGGACACTGAGATTTGGGATGTCAAAGTCTCAAACTTAGAGCTTCAGATGCAGGACTATGTTGAGCCGTTGGATTTCCATGTCATGAATCTGGACCAAACTGATGTAATTTTGGGCTATGAATGGTTTTTTGGCAAATTAGACTCTTTAGAGATAGATTTTAAAAATCATTCTATGGTACTTAAAGATAAGTTTGATCAGACTGTCTCTATTTCTGGTGAGACCGATGTACTTCCATCGCCGATGATTTCCTCGGCTGAATTAATTGAGAAACTTCATGATTATGAGTATGAACTCTTTCACTTGCTTTTGAAATCTCGTATGCATTGTGATGTTGGGGATGTGAATGTGTTTTCATGCTTTAACACCAAAAATTCGCATCAGGAACAACAGCTTTTGCAAGATTTAAAGCAAGAGTTTAATGAAGTTTTTCCAAAGCGACTACCTTATGGACTACCACCCGCTCGGTCAGTAGATCATAAGATAGATCTTTTGCCCGATAGTCATCGCATCTTCAGACAACCATATCAGTTTAGTCAGAAGGAAGAGGAGGAAGTGGCTAGGCAGATCAAGGAGTATCTCAGGATGGGGCACATAAGACCAAGTAAACCTCCATGGGGAGCACCTATCCTTCTTAAGAGTAAGAAAGATGGGAGTTTTCGGCTATGTGTAGATTACAAGGATTTGAACAAACTAACAGTTAAAAATAAATACCCGTTGCCCAGGATGGACGATCTCATAGATCAATTGAATGGAGCTAAATACTTCACGAAAATTAATCTATGTACGGGATACCATCATATTAGGATACATCTGAAAGATGTATCTAAAACCAGTTTTAGGACCAGGTTTGGCCACTACGAGTTTCTTGTATGGACCTTTGGTTTGACAAATGCTCCGGCTACTTTCCAGCAAATGATGAACGATTTGTTTCGTCCATATTTGGGGAAGTTTGTAGTACTATTTCTGGATGATATTCTGATCTATAGCAGAACACTCAAAGAGCATGCTAAGCATCTCCGTACTGTCTTACGTATCTTAAGACAAGAGAAGCTTTATGCAAAAGAATCAAAGTGCGAATTCTTTTAAAAAGGAATTTCTTTACCTAGCATAAGATCACCTCCTTTGGGATCAAGATTGACGAGGAAAAGGTGAAGACAGTAGTGGAATGGCCAATTCCTAAAATGGTGCGTGAACTTAAGTCATTCTTAGGTTTCACTATGTTTTTTCGTAGATTTGTTGAGGAGTACTCGAAGATTGCTGCACCTCTCAACAATATGTTGAAAGGAGTGAAAAGCCGCAAAGGTAGGCCAAGTCCTCCTATTAGATGGAATGAGAAATTAGATGAGAGTTTTAAAAAACAAACTCAAGCTCAAGCTTCTAATTGCCTCAGCTCCAGTTTTGAGGATAGCGGATCCAAATTTGCCGTTCGTCATTAACACTGACGTGAGTGATATGGCTATTGGAGCTGTTCTCTTACAGGAGGGTCAGCCCGTTGCCTTTGAGAGTAAAAAACTAACCGATGCACAGGTCAAGTACACCACTCAGGAAAAAGAGCTTTTTGTTGTGATCCATGCTTTGAAATCATGGAGGCATTACTTGTACGGTAATAAATTCGTGGTTAATACGGATCATCAACCTTTAAAGAATTTCTATAATCAAAATGATTTGCGAGGTCGTAAGACCAAATGGGCAAAACTCATGCAAGAATTTGACTTTGAAGTGTAGTATATCAGAGGCTCATCTAATCAGGTGGCTGATGCACTTAGTCGAATTGGTGAAGTGAATGAACTTTCCTTCATTGAGATTAGTATGGACTTTTATCTCTCCCTGAGAGGTCTTTATGAGAAAGACCCACATTTTGGACCAATTTGGAATAGGGTTCTAGTAGTTTCATCAAGCAAGACTGATGATCATGGTGATCAGTCTGGAGGGAAGGATATAAAGGGTACTGATGACTTTTCTATCCGTAATGGACTTTTGTTCAAGAAAGGGAAGGTTTGTGTGCCTGATGTGGATGTTGTTAAGAATAAAATTCTTTATGAATGTCATGACTCACCATGCACAAGATATCCCGGCATACATTGTACATTGGATTTGGTATTATTTATTGGCCAAAACTTGAGCCCTTTGTAGAATCTTATGTGGTCAAGTGTGACCAATGTTAGTTGAATAAAGCTGAACGCCATAAGGCTGGCGGTTTGTTGCATCCACTGGATATCCCTGATAAGAGATGGGATAGTATTTCCATGGATTTCGTGGTTGGGTTACCGCAGACGAATAAACAGCATGATGCAATTTGGGGTGTGGTTGACCGTCTTACCAAATTGGCTACGTTTATCGTCTGTTTAGGCTTTACGGATTACCAAGTGATATTGTGAGCGATCGCGATCCAAAGTTCACCGGTCATTTTTGGTCGACCGTATTTGCTAAACTAGAGACGACACTGAGCTTGAGTTCTTCTAATCATCCTGAGACGGATGGACAGACGGAAAGAACAAATCAGACGATGGAACAAATGCTTCGAGCATATGTTTTCAGACGACAATCTGATTGGGAAAAGTACCTTCCATTGATCGAGTTTGCCTATAGTAGTAGTAAGCATTCAGCTACCGGTTATAGCCTATTTATGCTTATGTACGGTTTTGAGCCTAGGTCACCCATTGCGGTTGAGACTTGGACGATCAAGTTTCAGAAAGTAGCAGATTTCCTACACGATATGCAGGAAATGCTACAGATTGCACATGAAAATGTCCAGAGTGCCCAAGATAGGGATAGACATTATGCAAATATGAAAAGATCACCGAGAGACTTCCAAGTGGGAGATTGGGTATATTTGAGATTCCCGAAGGATTCAAGTGTAATGCGTACCGGCAAGCATTATAAGTGGTCCCCTAGATATAGAGGACCGTTTAAGATCTTGAAAAAGATCGGATCCTTAGCTTATCAATTGGAACTCCCGGAAGGATCGCAAGTGCATCCCGTATTTCATGTTAGTCATCTCAAAAAGAGTCTACGTGAAGGAGAACATCTTGGATCTGGAGATCAGTTGGACCTGTTGGATGAATCATCGGGTGTATCTCATCTTGAACCCGAAAAGATCTTGGATACAAGAACTAAACGATTGAGAAATCGTATAGTTACCGAGCATCTGGTTCGATGGAGGGGATGTACAGACGATGACGATTCCTGGGAACAGGATGGAAGCTTAAGGAGGAACTTTCCCAGTTTAAATTTCTAAGGACAGAACTTGAATAAGGGGGGAAGAATGTCATGCCCATGATTGGTCTCAGGTAGCGTGTCCACGCTAGGGACCGGTAGACCAACAACCCGTAAGTTAATTGTGACTATAAGGGAATTGGGGCCCTTATGAGTACATGGTCATAATTAATGGTTGTAGGCCTAAACACATGGTGGTGGAGTTGATATGGGTCTATCAGTGAGTCATTAGGGAACTGGATGACGTGGCCCAAATAGGCTGCAGAGGTGTCTAGTGAGGTTTCACAGTGCACTACTAGTGGTGCGTGGGCCTTGGAGGGATAAGTATACCTGCTAGGCTCTCACTAGTGTATGATTGATTTGTGATGAGTAGCTACATGCTGCTGGTGTGACTCCTCTTTCCATGTCTCTGATTGATCCATAGCTTGGGGGCTAGATCCATTCGATCTAGGTTTGGTTGGGTTGGTTTATCCACCACCTGTGCCCTTGTGTTGTTGCTTTGTATGGTATGCTTAGACTAGAATCTTGTTGTGAGGACTTTATAGATACCAATAAAACGTCCCCCAGGACTCCAAACCAAGATAGATCACCTAGAAAATCAAGGGAGAATGCAATAGACAAAACCGTCCCAACCAAACCTCGACCCCCCCAATACCAGTCTAGCCCCTTAGAAATCCAGGAAAAATGCAAACCCTAAGAGAAGCGCGAATTGCTCATTTCATTTTAACGGTACCTTTTTAACTGATTAATAATTTGTAAATGGTTTTGAATACTGCAAAAAATTCTAGATCTACATGATACTATTAGCTTGGAAGAAGATATGCAAATTTATTGATTTGTTCAAAGTTGCTATAAATGAGCTAGCTACATTGTGACTATAAGCTGTTTGATTTAAGTTGCATTGAGATTCTAGGACAAGTGATGTCTCCTGCTTACACACCTCTTCTGATGCTACAATCTAATATACTCTTTCTCCTCCAAACGATTAAATTCCTCCCCATATTGGTTACAATTAAATTGATCGAAACAAATTATTTAAAAAAAAAAAACTATTACCAATGCTCTATGTTATGAGCCATCAAGTGCAATTCCTACCAGTCGTTAGTCAAAGTCCATACCACAACCATGAGTTATTCAAACCGCAAATTGAGATTCTAAAACCCAGACCATTAGGGTTACCAATTTTCCACCGACTAACTATGGTGATTGTAATTTAGCTATTTCTTGAAGACAAATACATCTAGCTTTAACCATGCACTTGACATTTTGTTTTGCTACTGCATTTGGCAAATGCTAAAATTAGATCAGGTAGCTTGAGTAGTGGGTTAGAGCAACCTCTTGTCATCATAATCTTTATTAATTGTCAAACTCCGCAAAATTTGCAATTGTTTATAAAAATTTTGTCTGTATGTTGAGTGACTGCAGATTGGAGCAACCTTTTGTCATCATGTCAGTTATCCATTGTCAACTTCCGTAAATGCCAATTTTATAAAAACTCCTTCTCGATTACAATAATGTGCTAATAATCTCATATATCTGTAAAGGATCAAGTTGTGTTTATGGTTATCGATTAGGACTCGGTGGGCAGGAGGTGTAATTGCATGCTTCTCTATGTTTCTAGCCTCTACGTGTGCTATTTCACATCTTGACCTACGTGTTCACTGTTCGAGGTAACGGTAGTAAACCACAAGCTGCATATAAATTCTTTCGGTTGTCACCCAAAAATAAAAGATTGGTTCAATCCAAATATACCCTTACAAGAAAACGTTGATGTGCCTATTTTGAAAAGATGTTACTATGCCACAACATACAGATAGGAAATGCGAATACATAGGAAGCTCGCGATTCATGTATTTAAGTCTTTATTTTGTTACCTAATAAAATGATGGTTATTATTAAATGTATGCATGTATTAATAATGCTATGAATTTTTTTTAGAGGCTGTTACAATGCAACAACTTAAACAAAAACCCGGATCCATTACAAAATTTATCCATTTTTTATTTCGGAAATTGGTAGACTACCTAGGTTCCAAATGGGTTATCTCATTTTTTGTTAACTTTTTTTTATCACATTTGAATCTACCGGGTAACAAATATTAAAATGACAATTTAAGGCAAGGGCCATGTGGCTTGCCACACTCCCTTGTTTTATTTTTATTTTTATTTATTTATTTAAATTTAGGTTAAAAAGTTGGACTCCTGAACTGGGTGAAGCTAACCTCTGAAATTGTTGTCTCACATGAATTGACATGACATGACATGACAGCAAATGCAATTTCTGATGCCTCAGACCAGAAAATAATGGCATGTAAAATTGAGATTAAAGAGCTCCAGAATGTGTTAGATCGTTGCATTCTGATATAGATATTGCCAATAGACAGTAAGAACAACCGCTTCGATGCATGTCTGAATTTGTCCTCTTAGAAAGCAATAGATATGGATGGCTCCTCAGTCTAAACTTAATGTTGTCCAACAGCCTAAGTGATGAGTTTCCGTATGTGCAGTGCAACTGTGGCACGAAACTATGCACTTGCATGCAAAGCACCTCTAAACTGATCGCTGATGAGAAAGAGATGGTTGTGCCACGAAACTTGTTTCTCTGTGTGCAAATGTGGCACGAAACTGTGTACCTGCAGGCATAGCACCTCTAAACTGATCGCTGATGACAGAGATATGGTTGTGCCACGAAACTGCTGGTAGTAAAGGTATGATCTAAACTTTTTGTGTTGAGAACTGCCACACTGAGCTTTTTCAGAACGTGGCAAAATCTGAAAATTTCCAACGGTATCAAGCTTTATCCTTCCTTTGAGAGACGAGGGGGTGCAGACGCTGCTCGCAAAGGCGTGAGAAGTCAGAAGTTCCCGAGAAAGCTTGTAAACTTGTGAAATCGAAGTTAGGGTTACTCGCTGCCACAGGTATGTCCGAAACGCGGAAAAAACCAGCCCAGAGCCTTCCAAATTCTTGCAAACTGCATACAGTTGCAGAAAAACCAGATAAATTACCAGCTGCGAGCTCCTCTGATGTACCAACGCTTCAATCCAATTCTTCCGCAACCAAAAGATGCTGATGGTCGTGTCTTTGCATACTTCCTGAATGCACTTGAGCAGGATCTCTTAAGGGCCATAAGCTTTGTGCTGGCATGAACAGACTCTCACAACCTACCCATGAAATTATCAATAATTGACTGAGGAAAGCGAGCATACATAGTTTCTCCTCTTGAAATTGCATTCTCTAGAGCATTCTCATGAAATTGGATGTATCTACTTGGTACTAGTCTTTCTATGACATGTCTCAACCCCAAAACCCCATAAAAACACATAAAAAAAAAAACCCTAAAAGAATTTACATCTCATTTGGAGCTGGCTAGGTGAAGAACATGTAAGAAGGTTTGCTAATTTTTCATGGGGGTTGGCTTTTCAGGTATTAGCACACAATACATGATTTAGCACCAGGCTTGATGGATAATCTGGTTGTGGTCGCCCTCCAAGAGATAGCCTCAGAAGGCATCAAAGGTAAGAAACAAAGGTATTTTCTCTTGATGTTGTTGGGGCTAACATCAATTTTTGTTGCACATGTCCATACTTAGCAAAGTACTTAAAACAGATGCTCAAGAAACTTTGAAAATTTTGTGTAGGTTGCACTCTGCCAAAGTTATGGAATGAGTTGCACGGTACTGCTGCAGCACTAGATTTGCCGCTGAACTTACGGGTGAAGCAGATTCTTTGGAAACGCCTAATTGATGTGCCTGGATTGCAATATAAGAAAGCAAACTTGGCATCCACTACTCCGCTGCTGGTGTCAGACCCGTCTATTCAAGATATAGAGAATGCAGAAAAAGCTGGAGTGATTCTCTTAGCATCCGAGGACCTTCGAGACAGTTCCCTTGGAATTTATGATCTTAAGTATGCAGATTGTCGATTGTCGGATCTGCAACGTGCAATCCTGGAACGCCTCGCAAGAGCAAGGTTTGAACTTTCTTCTTTTGTAGACATTTGAATGTTTAGTTTGAGTTTTCCTCCAGCAAGAACATAACGTGGTGAGGTAACAATTACAACCAGAATCTTAAACTCTAAACAAGCATGAGGTTTAACATTGCATGCAGGAGTAAGGGTGTACCACAAAATCGGCTCGGGAAAGAATTTGGGGTTGAAGGCAATAAGCTTTTCTATGTCTTGAGAGGCTTAGAAATTCGGGGACTTTTGGTCAGGCAATCTATTATTTTGCGAAATGATGAAGCTATTAACAACGAGAATAAGGGCATTGTTTCCACAAATCTAGTTCATCTGTCCCGATATGCAAAGCACCTTACTCTTGGTGCTCATCAGAGGTTTGAGGTTCGGAATGCCTCAGATAGCTTTTCATGTGAAACAAATTCTTCAGCTGTGAAAGGACCCGATGCAGAAAATGCTGCCACTTCAAACGGAAACAAGATACTAATAAATGATGATCTTCCTGCTATCAAAGCCATATGTGATAAGCTAGAGGAGGCAGAAGGAAAGGTACTTAGTGCTTGATATGTTGTGGAGCTCTATAAAGAGGTATTAAATGTATGAAATGACAAATTTTTCTTTGCGGTGGGTGGCAAATGGTTTAGAGTTTGCACATTTTGTGGTCGATTGAAATAGCTGCTGGTCTGGTCAAAGATGCTTCCTTCTGCCACCATTATTTGACATATTGTCATGTAGGTGCTGGTTGTCTCTGATATAAAATTGGGCCTAGGTTACCGAATGGCTGTTGGTCATCGTGCGTGGCGCAGGGTATTCCTACCTTTATATCTGTAGCTTCAACATGCTATTTAATTCTATATTCCATATGCAGCATTAACAATCTTTATCGTTGTGTCAGAATTTGATTCTTCACTTGGTTTGGACCGTTTAGTTTAATATTCGTCCATTTCTTGTCTTTTTGATTTTTTCAGCTTGTCAAGAGAATGCAGGGTGCTGGCTTGGTCAAAATATTCAATGCTGAAATTGATCATAAGGTTTGAATTCATCTATTCACATTGAAACTGTCATTGTCTAACACATTCTTAAATTTAGTGGACACAATCCATTCTTCGGGTGGTTGAACAAACATTCGACATTAAATGGAGTACCTTATTACTGCTTGTCAGATTGTATGACTCAACTTTTGGTCCTGTTTACTGCAGCACTGAAATCTTGCTTTACAAAATTTACTTCATTTTATGTTGGAGAGTTGAAAAAGAGACTTAACACTTCCGTCTTTTGACTTTTGGGTCATCAAGTTTTCTCATGTATGTTCTTTTAGGCGAATCTTCCTACTTGGGTGTTGATCTGGGTTAAAATAAGTTTCAATTTTGAGTCTTAGAATTGAAAACTTTGGGAGCAGCAGGCCTTTTTAGAAGTTGTAGGATCTTTGAATTAAGCAGGGCATCCTCAAGACGATGATGGCCTATCAACGATCAAGTGCTCAAACTGTGGTATGTTAGTCTACTTTAGGATTGGGAATTCATGTGCATTTTGTTGCTGTCATCTTTCAGGTGGTATCCTGCATACGTTTATGCAAATCGTTTGATGTGCAAGCTTTTGATCAAACTGATACCGAAAATGACCAACTACTGAAAGGCGGAAAAAGAGGGCAGATTACGGAGTTGGTTATGGAGCTCCCAATCGATCAGCAGATTTTTGATATGATTCAAAAAGAGCAAGCCGAGGGTTTACCGATGATGGATGTGAAAGCCCTAAACCCTAAATCTTGTACTTTTATCACAATCAGTTATGGAACGAACGAGTGTCTGTTACAATGCACTTGTAGAAGTAGTGGCAAGTGTAATTGCAATGCTTGCTTAGTTTCACATAGTGCTGCTTTTAGTATGACCTGGTCAAGTTCAGCTAGCTGAAAAGTGAGCTGTTTGGATAGCAGATTTGGAAGCGTCTTGGCTTGAATAATAAGCGAAACTACTATCGTGTTCACAATATGATAACAAAGCATGGCATTGTTTTTGAAGCTGAGAACCACAAAAGGTGCATGATGTATCGGCTTAGGACCTCAAGCCATGTTTCTAGTGCTAGGGGCAGTAAAGCAGCAGGTTCACATGCACAGGAACAAACAAACATATCTAGTGATACACATATCCTGGACAGAGACAAACCACAGGGGCGTATAAAGAAAGGTTCATTATCAGACAGAAAGAGGGCCCCTGACATGCGACCATTGAAAAGAATCAAAACAAGACATTCAGGTCCATCAAGCACTCTTGATCATGCAACTGTGCCCATTGTCAAACAGGACTCCGAAGAAGTTGGGATGGAAACTTTGGAATCTGTCTTACAGGCGGGAGTTGACATAGACATAGAAACTATAGAAAATGTAAAGAATTCTTATGGAGAGCCCGAATGTAATGATTTATCTGAAATGACAGATGTAAAGCATTTTTCTGCAGTTCCAGCAGACGTTCCCCTGTCTGGACGATACCCATCACTTTATCGAGTTGGGCAGCCTTACCCATGTGTAACTGTGACTACCACAAGTGTCCAGCGAGAGAGGCGTATCCTAGAAAGACTAGAGGTAAACATGTTCTTTCAGTCCTTGTGAAAGGAAAATGGGTTTATGAAGCTGGTTGTTGTAAGCATAGTCAAGTGGATTCATTATTTTCCTTTTACAATCTGAAAACAACTCCAAAATATCCTTTTTCTTTTCAAAATTTCAAAAGGAAAAATAAAAATGCTAAACAAATATATATTCTTGAAATTTTTTTTTCTCTTAAGAATATGATTTGAATTGCGAATTGAGTTCGCCGTTGCTATAGTTGTGAGGCAGGCATCCTCTTACCTTAGGATCTTACGCTATACACAAAGTTCTGAAGGTACACACAGCTATTGTTTGGAACTTTGTTACATCCAGTTGCTAATCTGATTTTTGCTTTTTTGGAGCAAAGTGCTGCTTATAGTATGTAAACCTGCAGCCTCTATTATTAAGTTGAGCATGTTGATTTTGTCATAGGACTTGGGTGTCGATACAAGTTATTCAGTGATCTCTCTCAAATTGTAATCGAGAATTAGATAGTATGATTGACATTGACTGCAGAGGGAGCTGTTGTGATGAAAACTTTTATGGTTAAATACTCTGCATTGAAATGGAGGTGTGCTTTTTTTTGCATATTGTTGGGACTGCTATGTTTAATCTTTGCTAAAAGTCATGATCGAAACTGGGATAGCTCAAATCAATGCAATGATAGATTGATAGCTTATCAAGCACACTGATATAATCAAGGTCATACTTGCTGAAATTTGATGTATAGTAGCAAAGATTATGTTCTACAATGCTCGATGTGAAGCAACCTAATTTTCTGAATAATCACCCAAGTAATGGAGGCACAATCATTATTCAACTGTATAAAACTCTCAAGGTAGTATGTTATGCAACAATAGTAAAAGAAATCATCCTACATAAGATCCAACATAGATCTGAATTCACATGAGCTTGCCTTTTCAAGGTATCACCTGCAAATTTGAGTTCCACAGCTGCATACCATATAGCTAGTATTCTCGTGGACAAACTCAACAATGTCAGGATAAGGGTAGAGGTACATCCATGTGGTACTAATTAAGCTAGTACAATCCAGGCAACAAGTAGGCGAAGATTCAAGAAACATGCAACAGATGCCAACACAGGCCATCAAAATGCTACAAGGACATGCCGCACTCTGTAACTTAGTGCTGTTGTGAACTGGAAAGATATTAGCTCCAAGTGAGAAACCCATAACAGTACATTTGAGTGAAAGATCCCATGCAAGAATCACTGCACCTAGAGCTTAATCTCCACCATGAACAGTTGTAGGAGGGAGATCTTTTGCCCTAAGCCTCAACATGCATCTCCCATAAGAAGTACATAAACATTATGGAACCACTCATTCTTAATCTTATTGACAAGATCAACATGCACTGCTTGAGAGAGATGGAACGATGTAAGTTGCAGGTGGCAATCTGATTGCTTGGTACATTTAACAATCATGATGCACAGTACACTTCATACCTGAATGAAGGCTCCGATCCTTGGGAGGAGGGAATCCTTAGATTAAAACATCAAAAGCTGACATGGAAATTGGTGGAACTTCATATTGGGAGAGGAAGAGAATTTTCTTTCGTACACCCCTGCAAACATTGCCAAGCAGACGATTAGCAAAGGAGTTATCCCCAACCAGATAGGGCATAGCACCTCCAACACTTATTGGATGATCACCAAGGAGACATGGATGTTCTCCACACAAGATCATTGCGAGATATCAGCAACAATGTTTCTCCTAACATCCAACGCACTTTGTCGTCTCACCTCTTAGAAAGCACTTGTAGGAATGAGTCTCCATCTTTACTCTCTCTTGGATTCATGGGAGCTGCAGAGGAACAGGGGAGAGACCACAAATATAGATGCTTTTTCTATTTAGGAAGGTGCATCATACTCTTTGCTCTGAAATTATGCTTCAATCTTTGGAGATAGTGCCCAGTCTTCTGATAGCCATGCTTTTGCTTTTCGAGTTATAAAATCAATAATTGTTGATTTCTTTCAACACAAACAAAGAACTCATGAGTTGTACCCTAGACGATCAGATTTGATTATATTGTCCTAATCATGTTACTTTGGCCTGACACGTATCAGGACTCAGGAGATGCCAAATCTACTCCTTTTGTTTGACTTATAGTTTAACATGCTAAGAGATTTTTGATCTATGATAGAAAGCTATGCCCTTATTGAGCTGAAATTCTAGATGCTTTTAGCCTCAGATCTGATTCCACTGACCACGATGATTGTTTTTTAGATGAGATGTTGCAACATTAAAGAAATGCACAATGAAGGATTGCCGGGGACTAAGAAAACATAACGAAAGAGAAGACTATTCACTGTGGGCTACTTGTACTAACTAGATGTGCCTAGAAAAGGCAATCAACTGTGCATCCTGTGGTTGGTTCCTCGTGCGCCCAAACCTCTGACATGCAATGAATCTGAGTGGGTCGACCACCCTTACTCATTCAACCATCCAACAAGTAACAATTCTGACCAGAACACGTGCAGAGAAAAAATCTATATCGTATCAGATTCAAACCAAAGAAGGTTTTCATTTCCTACAAGCAAGAGTTGTGCATTGAAGAGGTTTGACCTTACCGTGCTCCTTTATGCCTATGTGCCATTAATATGAACTGGCATGCTTGATCTGATACAAATAAAGGGTCACTACTAGACTCGCCACCCAACGATCAGCTCTCTTCAAGATCTACCTTTCAACTTTGAGCCCGCAACCTCAACCACCTTTGAGCCTAACTCCATGCAGTTAACACCCATGTCCATACCTCACACTCTGACCCATGAGGATGAATTTGCCCGACCAATTACTTCTGTACCATCTCCGCAGTTTATGATCCTAAAAGCTTTGCATGCCTTGACTCTACCAAGCTGAAGGAAAATGCTCTTAAAATTCGGTGAACGAAAGTAGTGTAATTGCTGGCATGGGCAAAGACAGGCTGGATTTACAGACTAGATACCCATTAGGGACATAACAGAACTAGACTCAGCTAGAATGAACCAGTGAGACACAGGAGCTTCTACTCCGCATGCTTATGTAAAAAATGATAAAAAGGTAAGATTTCTGCCAAAAAATTGATATATAATTGATTATTGCATCCATATGCCCCAAGTCTTCCAGTATTAGGTCTTCAACTGAAGGGATCCTTGCCCTTAGTTTGTCTTTTTTGCTGCTGATTGGATGCTTGATGTGTTTCAGAGAGAAAAGTTTATTGTACGAGCCGAGTTGCACAGATGGCTTGAAGATCAGGAAAATCGCACAACTATGATGGATAGGAAAACATTAACTCGGGTTCTTCAAAAACTACAACGAGAGAATAGATGCAAGTGTGTCCTACTAAACATGCCAGGTTCAACCAATTGTGGAAGAAATCGCACAACTGAAGTGATCCTCCTTCCATCCATTGTGGTTCAACCTGACTTATTATGCAGAATACACGAAAGTGTAAGGAAGTTTGAGATCCAAAGTCGAGCAAATTGTGTAAGCCGTGGGAAGAAATCCAATGGTATGTTTCCAGTTTTGACAGGAGTAAAGAGGATGTCTCCTTCCAAACCCTTGAAGAGAATACCAACACCGTCAGGATCCACATTGGAGAAAGCTGGATCTATGCAGGCAAATGGATTTGTTCCTGCTAAAATGGTTCGTGTACGTATGCTTCATTTGTTTTTGTGGGACTATGTAAGTGGTCTCTGTGAATCTGATGGTAAGACTAATTTGGTACAACACAATATTACAGAAGTTACTACGGGTAGCTATAAGGTTTTTGCATTGGGTGCTGCTATGCAAGCAATACCCCTGGAATCCTTCTTACAGATTGTTGGATCAACCAAGAAGTTTGAAAATCTGGCCGATCGAGTCAAACGAGGCCTTCGTCTGTGTGACCTTCCTGCAGCAGAGCATGCAGAACTAATGGATGGCAATGCTAGAGGTCGCCTATCATGGCTTGTGGACGTCTTGCGACGTCTAAAGGTTGGCAAATCTAAATTTTAGGTTCTTTGTTATGGTTGGGTCTTGCATATTGCAAAACCCAGTTTCATTGTATTTTGTTTCTACAAAGATGTGACTGAATAGATACTTATGTGAATTATGCCATTGTCATGTTCAAGCTCGTTCGGCTTGTCGTTGGCTCTGGACCAATCCTACAGCCTCGGAAGCAGGTTACAAAGACATTCTTATCCACAATAGAGGCTGCTTTAACCTATGCCATGGAGATACATCCGTTTATAGAGGAACCTGCTTCAGAGCTTCTTCCTGCTTTAAATCCAGAGGTCTTGGATGTGACTCCACGAGCACGACATGAATTTAACTTTTGCAACAAAGATGATGTGGATGCATATTGGCAGACCTTGGAGTATTTCTTCTCCGATGCAGAACCTTCCATAGCAAGGCAAGCGTTTCCTGGCTCAAATGTACCAGAGGTAGTGCATCTTTTGCAAGATAAACCTTAAACCCTAAACACTAAACCCTAACTAGAAATGAGGATATTGATAGTATGACATTATTATGATTAAAATCTCCTCAAAACTGCTACTGGGTATAGTCCAACCGTGTCTCCACCACTTTACTTGAATGGTTTCCTGTGGAGTCTAGTACAAAAATTAAATCTCAATGGTTTTTCATAGGAAACTCATAGACCTCTTTATCTTGTTGATTTCTCTTGACAATCAACTCATTCTCTTCTCATTCAGTAGTTGATTGTTCAAAGATTGTTTGTTGTAGGAGACTTTGATAGCAGCATTCCTTTGTAGGAGGGCTGGCCTGTTTTGACCTCTGATGTACAATTTGAAGTCCATTATTTCTTTTTTATTTATGTTCGTGCGGGAAAGTATTCTTAGTTTGTATAAAAATTTGTGAATGAACATTGGGAAGGCTGTATCTGCATTCTTGACCACTCACTCAATTCAACCTATAATTGATTATCATTGTTTTAATGTAGGAAGGCCAAAATTATCACAGCTTAGTCAGCACTATTCTGGAAAGAGCTGAGACCTTTAGTTGTAGATTAGACTTGAACAGTGCTGCATGTTCACATATCACTAATCATGTTACTGCAAATTGAACCGAGGGCTGTAAGACACACAGGCATGAACCAAGAGATGTAAGACGCATAAGCATGAACTGAGGATTGTAAGACACATATGTATAATTTCTGCACCAATGTTTTATGACTCCTTATTTTGATCGTGTATTTGATTTAATCTTATGCTTGCTTGATGAAGCTTTTCGGTTTACGTTCTTGGACTTCACTTCGCGTCATGAGTGTCGACCAGCGGAATGAGCTGCTGAAGAGAATTGGTGCTGGTGGCGTTGAGAGGCGTATCTCAGCTCAAGAATGTGCAAAGATCGCCAAGGATCTTAATCTTACACTTGAGCAGGTACTTGCCTGTGAATCATCTAATATTGATTTTCGCTTCACATAATTTACAGTCAGTTCAATCGCAAGCTTTATAAATAACATTTTCATGTTTTGGTAAATGTTTTTTCTTGATGCAAATGTTGTGTGCTTTTTAGGTACTAAAGGT
The DNA here is from genome assembly GCA_029204225.1 of Diphasiastrum complanatum. Lineage (NCBI taxonomy): Eukaryota > Viridiplantae > Streptophyta > Lycopodiopsida > Lycopodiales > Lycopodiaceae > Diphasiastrum > Diphasiastrum complanatum. The sequence goes on along the minus strand of CM055101.1, from coordinate 40,360,855 downwards.
GTCCTATGAGAAAAACCAATCATTTCGCCTACAATCCTTGCAAAAACCTTTCTTGACAGCTTCTGATCTTCTTTTTAAAGGAATCAGCAGAGTGGGAGCTGCCGTGGCTGAGGATAATTGTGACAGTCCTAGGGAAGTTGTTCCGTCAGTAAGTACTTGCTCAGGTCTGAAATCTGACAAATATCTAAACTGTTTACAAGCTGAATTAGAATCAAACCGAGGGCAACCTGATTATAACGTCTCTGGAGAGCAAGAAACTGTTGGTAGAGTTACCCAATCATTTTCGACTGAACAGAACAATGAGAGCAAAGATGATGCCGAATCTGAAGAAGAGATGCAGGAAGAATATCGTGTAAATCATATTAGTGTTGTCTCTGGATTGAAACCCTTCAGAAGGAAAAGGTTCCCATGGTCAGATAAATTGGACAGGTTAGCTCAACTTTTTTTCATGCCAACATAAATACCTACGGTTTGAGGTTTTGACCCATAACATTGAGAGTATCTACATTGACCTTGTGATCAATTTAGGGTATATGGTCTATGGTATAAATAGCTGTCTTTAGACTTGAAGGTTTATGGCTCAAGGTTGAGGGTATCAGGAGCATTCAAACCTGATTTTCAAGCTAAATAGAGTGTACCGATTTGTCATCATTTTTGTTGATGCTTAGGATGTGTATCATGTAGTACAATGTAGAGCTTGACTTTCTTTGTTTGTGTCATTACAGGACCCTTGTTGTGTCTTATGCTAGACAGCGTGCGTTATTAGGTTCTCGATACAATCGCGTTGATTGGGCCACATTACGAGATCTCCCTGCTCCTCCCGTGATATGCCGACGAAGAATGGCTCAGTTAAAGTCGGAGCCAAGCATTAGATTTGCAATAATGAACCTGTGTCAATTATTTTCTGATCGTTATGAGAAACATCAGCAACATATTGAGTCACTGCGGAATGCTGGCGCAATATCATGCAATACAGCAACTTGCCCAGAAAGTACAGACATTTCTAAGGAACATCAAACTGGAATTCAAAGATATGGATTTATCTGGGATGATGTTGAAGATCACTCCATAGTTGGTGCTGTTGAGGAGATTATAAAGGGTAAAGCACTGGCTCGTCGAAGAATAATTGCATACACTGGTTCTGGTTTTGATAACTTGCGGTCTTCAAAGGAGGCAGAGTCTTTCAAAGAACAAACAGGTATGAATGGAAATACACATTTAATGTTCTCTTTTAGATGGGTTCAGAGGGCACTGGGTCAATATCTCGATCTAATTTCTAACCCCAAAACCCAAAACCCTGCCGGTCAATATCCTGACATAAAATATATGCATTCGATCTGGAGTGAACATCCAATCTGCTTGTGTTAATTTAACCTCCTCTTATGGCAGATCGTCGGAAGCTTTCCAGCTCTGTAGCAACTGTGGAAGCAACATCAGATGGAGAATTATCCATTCTGCATCATCAAAAACGTTCTGGATCTGTTAAAAAATCCTTGGCCAATTATCCATCATTGAAAAGGATAAAGCGGAAGCCATCATTGAATGATAGACTGGGTCTTGAAAAACTTGTTCGGAAGTCCATCAGCGTTGCAAATGCTGTTGAATTTATTAAGCTTATATATTTGAACATACCTGCCAGTGAAGAAAATGTCCGATTACCAAAGCAGTTTGCTGATGGTCTACGCTTGTTCAAAGAGCATGATGTTTTTGCAGCTTTCAATCTTCTAAGGCAGAGAGATTTGGTGGTATGTTCGACAATCTGCCATTTCTCCCTCATCTGAACCTCCTAATTAGGATTACGAAGTAGTGTTTTGCAGTTAACAGGTTTTTGACCGATATGAGTTTTTCAGGCATTCCAACAAAGCACAAGAGCTTTCACATTGTCTCCAAAGTTCTACTTCAACGTTTCAAAGTCGCGCTTTCCAGAAGGAACTTTTGAGGCATGTGCAAACACCTCAAGCTGGCTGAACCAAAAGAATACAGAGCTTCAACAAGATTGGATACCTTTTCCCTTGGAGATTGGTTGTGGTCAGCTTCTGCATTTATTCCAGTTAGCAACTGCTGGTGAGTTATCACTATCTCCGTCAATGCCAAGAAATGGTATTGGTGAGAGTGACGAACCCACAAACTTAGGCTTTACTAAGAAAAAGTTGGAGATGAAAAAGTTGGCTGCACCAGTTGCCAGATCGAAGACATGGGATGCGGAGGAGGGTTGTGAGACATCCCGCCGAGAGAGAGGATTTCCTGGCATCCAAGTTAATTTACATCTGGCAAGCATGCCAGTACCTCAACTGTTGTGCAACAACTTAGAAGCTAATATGGATGCTGACTTCACAAAAGAGTGTGATAATGCTAACTTCAAGGGGTCTAAAGTGTTTTCCACTTACAATTCGAGTTCACTTTCGGTGGGTTATTCATCAGAAGAAACTGGGGAAACTTCTACTGTGGCCTTCACTGAGTTCAATCTTGCAACTTGTCTTGAACATTGGTCTATTGCCCCAAAAAACAAGGATAATAATTGCGTAAATTGTGACTTGCTAAGGGCAGCATATCAGATTGTCGATCAGGCTGGTGAAGATGGTGTAAGGATTGAACAGCTAGCAGAAAGCCTCTGCAATGGTAAAGTTAACTTAATTGCATCAAGCAATGTCACCCTTTAGTTATGTCTTCACTCATTTCTTTCCTAGAGATCTTTTCAAATAATGTCTGTTTTTGAATTTTCCCGCCATCTACCTTTGCTTGTGTGGCTATCAGATGGACGCTTTGAGTTCGTGAATTGTGCAAAAGTATATGCATATATCGAAGCGTTGCAATCCTTAAACCTTGTAGAACAGGTGGGAAATCTTATCTTCTGAAGTATGACCTTGAACGTTAAACCTTATACCCCAAACGCTAAACCTTAAACCCTAGATTTTTTCTATCTGATAGCTGAATAGAACTCCAGAATTTTTACAGTTTGACAGATGTTGGTTGCTGTGATAGGTGAATGCATACGACCATGTTCGTATTGTTGGAATGTCTCACTGCCGGCACTATTTCTTTCACATCAATTCTTTAGAGAATGAAATGCCTCATTCTCCCATTTATTTAGACGCAAGCGCTCATACTGGAGTTCGAGTTGATGGCAAAACTGCTCTTTTAATGCTAGAAGCTCCGCGGCACACATCGGACAGTCCTAAGCAGAGAAGCATTACGAACCTAGATTCAACTTGCCAACATAATGAAGCAGCTTTCAGTGCCAAAGATTATTCAGATATTTTAAATGAAGGTGCTTCGGAAAAGGAAGCCAACCCTGTGCCCATGTTACCCTGGTTGACAATGGATGGCTGCATAAATTCGCCCTTATTTACTGCATTGTTACATCGTGTTATCGGCATTGTGGTCCTTAATCCTGGTATCATGGAGGTAAACTTTTAATGCCATGTCCTACTGCACTGTTATCTATGTCCATCTTACAATTTGACTGGTATTGGATTTTTTTGATAGCTATCTGCACTTGTTTGCAAAATGTCTTATAGAGTTATAAAATTCTCTTTGCATGTACATAACTGTGAGAATATGTCCTTGTCATTTAGGCTTCAGGGTTTATGGTTTATGGTATCATCAAGGAGTTTGGGTTTATGATTTAGGAGGGTTCAAGAGATTATAGATCTTCATTATAAGTAATTGTCCCACCATTCAGCTTATCGTTAGCATTTCATACAAGGGATGAGCTGGATGAAATTAGTCAACGTATATTTGCATGAATTACAGAATTATTCCATGAAAATAAGCTATTCTGTTCCAGTTTTAATGTCAGTATGCTTTTCTTCTGTACAGGATGACCTTGTCAAACAGTTGGATGTTCTAAATCCACAGGTGAGCAGCAAATTCATTTGCAGCATGAACAGTAGAGAAGATCTAATTTCATGTTCACACTCTTAGTTTTACATTGGACTGATTGCTGCCATCAAACTTAAACTTGCTTTTTGTGGTTTTTTTCACGCTGGCAGACGTCTCGGCAGTTGCTCCAGGTACTGGAATTGGGAGGTTATTTGCATGTCCGTATGACACAAATCTTTAAAGCAGAGGCTCCTTATCTTTTACAAAACATGATCAAGCAGAAAACGACAGAAGCAAAAACAAGCATGGAGCGCAGCTACTATCCATGTTCTTCATTCACATCAATTCTGTCACCTATCACAATCAGTTTGAAAGTGTTGATGGATGATTGAAGGTGAAAGTAACCAAAGTCAAAACCTTTTTCTTCTCTAAAGCAGCCTATCCCACATTCTCAGTGGTGGCGATAAAGCTTATCATGTTATACGTAAGATAAAATGCTGATCTGTCATCATGAGATTGATTTAGCTGCTGCTTCTGGAGGACATTATCAAAAACATTGTAGGCAGATCGCACGAATTGTACTTGTCAGTTTGATGCACCCTTTAACCCAATTTGTAAAATGTTTTTTGACCATTGTGCCGTTTGTGTGAATAGTGCCATATACGACCACGAAGTTACTTTTATGTTTTTGGAATTGAAATCATATATCTGTCAAAATAATTTATTTTTCATCTACTGATTGGTTAGTCATTTTGCATTCTTCCTAATTGTTATAGGTAAAGAGTTATGAGAGGCACAAATCAACATTCACTCAATGATTGTATTAGCAATTGGTGAGTAAATGGAACAAATGGGTAGATGAAAGCAGTATATGAAAACTATGTCTATAGAGAGTATCCAAGATTTTGACAACTCAAAAGTGAAATTCATGTAAACCACAACTTTGCATCAGCAAACAGCAACATAAAATCCTATAGCTCTTGGAATTTATACTTACAATGAATTTTTTGAGAAATGTCTTGAATGTTGTATTTTGATGTTGCTTCTGACCCCTAATGTCATGCATCTTATAAATTGCAAAACCATGGTGTTTTAAGTATTAGTTCTTTGACAATGTTGAAGGTATTAGCATTTTTGGAACCCTTAAAAATTCAACCCTACTGCTAAGAATTGTTGTGTGTCACAAGTTGCAAAACTGTGTTAGACCTCTGAAAATTTTAAAATTGTATCTCAATAGAGGGTTTGTAACCGTTGAACTCTTGCAATGTCTGGCAATGAGAGGTGACTTGTTAGTTAACAGCACCTTTCCTAACATTGAGGTCTGGGGTTTGACTCTATGGGGGTACTTGTGGACATGCACCTTTAAAACCAATTTTTTGTCAAAATCTGCATGAGTTTTGGTTAGAAAGTAGCCTTATGCCCTTTTTGTTTAGAAAATTTTAGAATTAATGTTCCAAATGGCCTAAATTTAACTCATGAAATTCAGTTATTTTGATTTTTTGAACAGAATTTTTTAAACTAATGAGCTCTTGATTGGAAAAATTGAAGTTTTATGATATATTGGTGAAGTGGAACTCGAAATGTACTTAAAAACTGAGTTATCTTGTTGAATCTGCTGGAGTGTTTGTTCAAAGAATTTGTAGTTATGAGGTGATCGTTTAGGTGGTAGATTGAGTTGATAAGCTAAGACGTAAATTATACATGTTGAAAATGATGGTTTGATTTGGTAGATGTTGAGCTAAAATGATATCGTGAACCATTCAAAAGACTACAGTTTGTTGTAGAGACATTAATGTTTGTGACGGAAAAGTAAATGAACTATATCAATTATATATAATATTTAATTCACTTGCATGAATGTTTGACATGAACGACAAGGCAAAACACACAATAACAATAAGAAATGACAATCGATATTTAGGCCAAATATTGCGTTTGCATGGTTAAAAGCATTCATCTATCTCAAAGACTTATACTTAGGTAGTCTAACGTCTTGCTATGGACAATACATGAAGGAAATCATGCTTGTCAAGTACAGGTTGATGAATGAACATGTTCTATTTACATCCAATCCTTTGAATCAAGTAAACGTAATACAAATGCATATCACATGACACATTTAAAAGTTGCAATGCATTGTTGGAAATCCAATATAGGTGCATGATGGCTCTTTAGAAATGGTCATGCATAAGGGTCTCTTGCTTCACTACATCAGAGTTTTCAATAATATTCACCTCCTCTTGGTTTGGCTCATTTGGTTGATGTATATGTGCTGGCAAATTTAGGCTCATGGGGAACCAGTTAGTGTGGAGTGAACATTGGGAGTATTGTGAGTTGAAGGTTTTGCATTGACAAAAGATGGTTGCTTCAACTAGGTAACCCCTAATATTTTGAACATCCAACTCATCTCATGTCAGAGATACACCTTCTTGAACCAACCAGTCGAGTAGTCAACCATGATTGTTTGTTCGGATTTGTCATCGAGCTTGTTTCTCTTTTCCTTTGGAATGTGCTTGTATGATGCACATCTAAACACTCGTATGTATGACATATCAAGCTTTCTGCTTGTCCACATTTCATATGGTGTTTTGTTGTAGATTTGTTCTGCAGGTGTACAGCTGCAGCTATTGCCTCGGCCCAGAAACAACAAGTTGAGCGAAGATCGTTCTGATCTTCTCAACGTGTTGATCTAACTAGTTGCCATCCCACCGTATGGATTGCAGCTGATTGTGAAGGTGCATGACTGAAGCTGCAGTCCTCACTTCATACTTCTGCTTTAATCTTTCCCACACTGCATGGCTGCTTCTTTCGTAGTCTTCAATCTGCATGAGTAGATCTTCATTTATGGACAAAATGATGATCGCCATTGCGTGCTCATCCTTTTTGATCCATTCAGCTCTCCTCGGGTCTCCCTCTAGGGGCTGCACCTCTGAGAGCTCAGTCACCGACCAGATGCCTTCGCCCTTCAAGAGTGTTTTGATTTTGAATTTCCAGATTCTATAATTTGCACCATCAAGACTGATTGCTACTCTGGTCTGGATTGTCATAGCCATATTGTGTTGTCTGGAAGAATCACTGCTGGGATATCAGTAGCGATAACCTGGCTGCTCTGATACCATGTCGCGAAAGCGCTTTTTCTTTGTTATTTTTCGTGTTCATCCTCTATTCTGATTCGCAAACAATTTTCTATCTTTGAATTTTCTTTTCGTGCGGAAGCTCTTACGGGATCCCAGACACTCGACTACGCATCAAAGAACATATTTTATTCTAGCAATCAAGAGACACAGTACAAGGCCAAGAGATACACAAAATAGAACGACTATATTGTCAGTTTGGTTTTAGAGCAAGATCGTCAGTGTCTCGCTTGTTGGCGGATTGACTCTCTGCTCTTTCGTTGTGTTCTGCTCGTTGGCAGACTTTCATGCACAACTATAGTATTTTTGCTTTTTTTACTCTATTCGCTACGTCTCTCTCTGTTTCTTACAAATCTCTGTATCCACTATCTCTCTTTTATTTTATTTTATTTTTTTATTGTTATGATCTAGAGAGGATCGTTTATACCTCCACTATGTGGAGTTTACAAGATAGCTAAAACGTAGAATCACAAGACTAGTTAACGCTAATCAAATAGTTAGTTAGTCTTCGTCATTGTATTCATTTCAGATGGGCATGAAGCCCGTTGAGCTGCCAGTTGGTAGCGCGAAGTATTTCTCTTCATTTGTTTTGTTCTTTTCGTTTCGCGGTCTTGGAGGTGTGTTTACGATTCGCTATTGATTCGCGAATCGTTCGTGCTTCGAGTCAAAGACACGTTGACTGTCGCGAATTGTTCTCGTTTGACCTTCGTGTCTTGTTCGTGTTGCGACAAAGTTGCAGGAGTTCATCATTTTTGACACTCCCTCTTGAACCTTGCAGCTTTGTTCGTTTAATCCAATTGCCTCTCTTTGCTTGGTAAAGAGTGGCTTGTAGAGTGGTTTCGTGAGGAGATCTACAGTCATACTTTCTGATTTTATGAACTGGACCTGGGGCTTTTGAGATCAAATCTCGAATGTGATGGTACTTCAGAGGAATGTGCTTCGTCTTTGAATGGAAGACAGGATCCTGGGACAGATAGATGGCACTCTGGGAGTCCATCATCATCGATTGCCTCCAACATCATCCACAGCCACACTACCTCATTCGCCACTTTTGAAGCTGTGACATACTCAGCTTCGCAAGAGGATTGAGCTACCAGAATTTGTTTTTTGCATATCCAGCTGACTGCAGTTCCGCACGCTATTGTACATCCTCCAGTAATGGACTTGTTGTCATCCTTGCAGCTCGCCCAACGTTGGGTCTCCTTGAGTTTCCTTGAGTTGGGTCTCCCAAACGTTGGGTCTCCATAGTTGCAGACGGACCGTTGAAATTCCACTAAAGTAATGAACAACTTATTAACTAGGTGCAATTTGTGTGCTAGTATGAGTCCCAGACAGAAAACAAATTTTTTGGTCCTTTTGTTTCTAGAAGGGATAGCTTCCTTTGGGTGACGGACATCCCTTGGAGACAGGCAAAAAGGCTAAATTCTCTGTGGAATTTCAGTTGGCTTACGTTGTTGTTTTGGGCCTGAAGTAATTATCTATTTTTTGATTGCTAAGTGGGCAATCGTGAATTGGTGACTAGGGTCCAAGATTTCACAAAAATTTGACAAAGGTACTGGTCAAAAAGGGCAAAAACTTTAAAATAAAAAATTAAAGTCCAAATGAATGAAGAAAAAATGATATCAATAGAATCATAAACTCTTTTTAGAATAAAAAATTTGAGTAGAATCAATCTAATCAAATTTGTTCTGATTGGATCTTGATTTTCCATTCGTGCTTTCCAATTTTTAAATCTGTCAACTTAACGGGATGTTATGGCATGACCTAAAATTCTTTCTAGTGACTGAAAAGATTCAAAAAAGGGTGAAAGTATATATGAGTGGGAATTTAGTAATTCCTAAAAACTTGGTATAATACCGATAAATGGGACTCTAAAGTTATTTGAATCACTTATCGAATCTTGAGATTTTGATTAAATCTTTGAAGTAGTTGTGGTTTCAATTAAATCGATTGATTTTTTTGGAATGATTGGTCGGAAAGTGGATGGTCTTCTTGGAGGATAGAAATCACTGATGGATAGAAACTCACTTATTATGAATCTGATTGCTTAGTATCTGGACTAGGTGGTTCTATTACAAGAAAGGGTTGTTTAGATGGTTGTTTGCTGGTTTTGATCAACTTGATTTTCGTGAGAACTAAGAGTTGATGCAAAGGAAGAAATTCTCGGTTAATAATATATTCTTTTGGAAAAAATCTCCGACTAAGATTTCGCTTTGTTATTCAATGAAATAGCACTCTTTGAGAGTTATACTCTCTTAGGATAACTGGGTTACATGATTCTCAGTTAGGCATATAATATATACAGATTGGGTGTGACCTGTGGAGATATGCTATTAGTGATTCATAGTGGCATCATGTGTTTTTTGCACAAATTCTTAATCATGTGGATCCACTATGAGTTCATTGGACTGAGTTTATTTGCATGCACAAACTAGTCAAGAAACATAGACATATTGTTGAGAAGTGTCTCATGACAATTTCTCATGTGGCGTATAGATTTGTTACAAAGGGACTTCTTTTGGCCAAAATTAAAGCCTTTTGTAGAATCTTATGTGTTGAACTATTATCAATACCACTGGATTAAGCGGAACGCTTACGGCCGCTGGACAGTTGCATCTGTTGGATATTCCTACTAAGTGGTGGGATAGTATCTCATGGGACGGTGTAGTCGATTTACCGGATATGAATAAACAAGAATAGTGCAATTTGGGTCATAGTTGACCAATTAACTAAAATTGGCTATGGTTATTCTTTTAAAGACTATAGTGAAAGCGTCTGAGTTAGTTGGACGAGTCTACAAGATATCATTATCTGTTGATATTGTGACTAAATTGTATTGATTGTAAGTCACAACCATTATAAGCCATTTTGTAACTCATGTAGTGGGTGGTTGATACATAGGAACTTTTGGTTCTAATTATTTTCCTTTGAAAATAAAATTATCCTGTAAAACTCAGTTGGAGTTGGAGAATTGGAGTAACTAAAAGCCAAGGGCTTCACGTAATGAAGTTCAATAAATCTTAAGATATTCTAGATCAGATCTTGAGTTATTGAATTCTAAAAGTATTCTAGATGGAACCTTAACTTTGAAATGACATGTCATGCTAGGTCTAGAGTGAAGAATTTGGAGACTACAGTTCTCTATTTGCATCGTAAGGTCTTGATAATCCTGCACAAATTCATCTGAGGCAAAAATCTTTTCTTTAGTACTTAATACAGGAGGTACAATAGGTTTTCTGTACACTACTTCAAAAGGTGCTTTACCAGTAGAAGAATGAACTGTGTTATTGTAAGCAAATTCTAGAATAGGGAGATAGTATTCCCATTGAGTCTTTTGATCACTTCCATAGCTTTTCAACAAGTCTATGATAGTTTGATTAGTAATCTCATTTTGACCATCTGTTTGGGGGTGAAAGGAAGAAGAAAATTTTAGAGTTGTTCCCAAGTTATCAAAAAGGGCTCTCCAAAAATTGCTAGTGAATCTTGTATCCCGATCAGATTCTATACTCTTGGGTAGTCCATGAAGCCTAAAAATATGACGAATAAAAAAATGAGCAGCTTCAGGTCCTTTTAGCTTTTTTCTTATAGGGAATCAAATGAGCTTGTTTGCTAAATCTATCAATGACAGTCCATATCATCTCATTTTCATTTTTGGTTTTAGAAAACCCAGAGACAAATCCATGGTAATATGTTCCCAAGGAGATTCAAGAATAGGCAAGGGATGAAGTAGTTCTGGAGTTTTTAATCCTCGCTCATCCTTATCATGTTGACATACTAGACATGCATTTATAAAATGCCTTGTGTCTCGATGCATGCATGGTAGGCCAATAAAAGAATCTCTTCAAAGCTTCTAGAGTGAATGTATTCCCCTATGTCATGCATAGGGTGGACTATGGGTTTCTTGAAGGATCTTGGTTCTAAATGCTATAGGAATACATAGCTTATCTTCTTTGAATAAATAACCTTCTTTCAAAACATAGTCTTTATGACTTTGATTTCTTTCAAGTATTTCATAGATATGCTGGAAGTCTGAATCACTAGCATACATGCTTTTCATAGGCAGGAAATCTTCATGATATGCTAGGGAAATATGGTTGACCTTGGGGATTCTTGATAATGCATCGGCGACCTTGTTATTCTTTCCTAGATGATGAAGTGACTGAAAATGGAAGGTACTCAAGTAGTTAGCCCATTTTAGATGTTTTTCTCGAATTAATTGTTGGGTGAGAAAATACCTAAGGCTTTGATGATCTGTTTTGACTAGGAAATCATTTCCTAGAAGATAATGCTTCCATAACTTAAGGGCATGAATAATGGCCAAGAGTTCCTTTTCATATATATCATACTGTACTTCTGCCCCTTGAAGTCGTCTAATTTCAAAGGCTACATCATGACCTTCTTGGTTTAAGACTGTCCCAATACAGTCAAGACTTGCATCTACTTCCACAAAGAAAGGCTTACGAAGGTTGGGAATGATAAGGACGGGTCCTATGGTAAGGGCATGCTTTAAAGAATCAAAGGCATTCTGCTCTTTCTTATACCAATGGAATTTTACCCTCTTCTTAGTGAGTTCATGTAGTGGTGAGGCTATATGAGCAAAATGGCAAATAAATAGGAACATAATCCTAAGAAAGACCGAACTTGATGAAGATTTATTGGTTTAGGCCAGTCTTGTATGGCTTTAATCTTTGAAGGGTCCATTTGGATTCCTTCCTTAGAAATCATATGTCCTAGAAAGTTTATCCTTTCTAGAAAGAATTCTTTTCTTTTATGAGAAGTGAGTTTTCTTGTAGGGTTCTAAAGACGATATCAAGATGTCTTTCATGTTCTTCTTCATTTGCACTGAAGACTAAGATATCATCAAAGAATGTTTACAAATGTCTATGGGGTCAAAACACTCGTTTCATCATTCTATTGAATGTTGCGGGAGCATTACTAAGACCAAATGGTATCACTAAATATTCATAAAGGCCATAGTTAGTCCTGAAAGCAGTTTTATGGACATCTTCAGGTGCTACTCGGATTTGGTGGTATCCACTTGTTAAATCAATTCTACTAAAGATACAAGATCCATTTATCCTATATATAATCATCATCTATTCTTGGAATAGGAAAACGGTTCTTAACTGTAATCTTGTTAAGAGCACGATAGTCCACACACATCCTAAAACTCCCATCTTTCTTTTGTACCAAAAGTACAAGAGAGCAATAGGGGGAATTACTAGTCTTTCTCTAGAAATTTTTTCTTGTTGAGAATGGCTTACCCTATAGGGAGGTCTTGGTATGGAACTTCTAGGAATAATGTATATCGTATAATCTTCAGGTCTTTCAGGGGGTAAGGACTCTGGTAGCTCATTAGAAAAATAAGAAGAATACTTTAATAAAAAGTCTTTTCTACTTTTGTCCAAAGAATGTGCATTTCCATCAACAGCTTTATCCGTACTTTGAACAAACAATAAATAAGAAAATACTGCTTTCTTTAGTACTTTTGGTACTTGAATATGGCTTACCCAAGGAATTGTTTCGCCACTTTGTCCTGCATGCACACTAATGTCTTTATCTTTATGCTTCCATGAAATCAAATGCTTATTGTAGTCCACCAGAGGATTGTGCATTTTGTGCCAAGGCATGCCTAAGATTACATCTACTCCCTACAAAGGACCTACTATGAATTCTGTAGGTTCATAGTAGTCAGAGATTTGGAGCTTAAGTTTTTCAATTACAGGATAAATGGTTGCATCACCATTAATAAAAGCACCTTTAGCTTTAAGCATAGATTCGGAAAAGAACCAACTCCTATCTCTTGTGCAAGCTTAAAAGAGATGAAGTTGTGAGAGGAGCCTACATCAAAGAGTATTGGGCAGGTTTTGTTATGGACTTGTCCCCATGTTCTAAGAAGGTCATGAGTTTGAGTATCTTCAATGCTTTATACGGCCAACTGCTTTCCTTTGTCTGCACTTGAAGCTTTGGCATCTTTGAGGGGGCATTTGAAGAAAAGGTATCCCTTTTCCCCACACTTGAAGCATCTTCCTTCCTTGAGATAGACCTACATTTGTTCTTTGGACAGATGTTGAGTCTTTTCTTTTGGGTTTTGAGTTGCGGGAGGTCTTTTTCTTTTGTTTCCACCTCCGTTTCGATGATTATCCTGAAGCTCAATCCTGGTAGCATAGTACATGACTTGTTCTAAAGTATCAGCTTGTACTAGATCTAAGCCATATTGTATACTTCTAAGCAAACCCGAATAGAACTTCCTTTTCTGTTTTTTCTTGGAAATGGAATGCAAAGTCTGAACTTCCAAAAGCAACTCTCAAAATCTCTTAACATACTCAACTACTTTCTCATTTTGCTTTTGTCTAAAGATATCCCAAGAGACTAAGTATCTTTCTTATATTCTTTTGGAAAAAAGTGGGCTTTAATTTGTTTTTTAAAGTTGTGCCATGTAGATGCAACTTCGTGATTTGTTTTTATAGTTGCCCACCATAGTGATGCATACTTATCTAGATTTAATGTTGCAAATCGAATCTTGGAATGATTAGAGTATCTACTTTTCTCAAAGAAAGTATCAAGATTTCGAATCCAAGCAAGCAAACTCTCTACATTGCTAGCATCTCCATCAAACTTAGAAAACTTGAAAAGTTTATTATCAATCTTAGCAAACCTCCTTTTCCTAGATCGAGAAGAGGAAGTTGACTTAGAGGAAACATGAGGTGATGACGACATTGATGAAGAGGAGCTTGAAGAGCCTCGTGAGGAGCTTTCCATCTTGGATTGGAGTTTTTGGTAATCACCTGAAATACACAAACTCAAGAGAAAAAGTACGAATAGACTTGTGATTCAGAGAAATGCCATTCTCCAAAAAGAAAGATAGAAGCTCGCATTCGCAAAGTATTGTCTCTAAAATAGAAAGGAAGTTGGAGATCCAATTCTCGAGGATCCCCCAAATGGAGTCTATTAGCTCTAGTATTAAAGAGATCTTGGAGAAAAAAAGAAATTCGAGCGGAAGGGAAGTCTATTCGAAAGTAAACATACAAAGTCCTATGAATTGGCATTGGCTTTAAGTATGAACAAACAAAACCTTCACAACAATTTCACAAAGAAAGAAAAATACCAAACTGTGAACTCGAAGTGTGTCTTAAAAGAAACAAATCAACAAAACACTGATGAACAAATCCGAAAAGAACTCAAAGCTTAACAAAGTAATTTTATCAATCAATCACAAAAGCATTCATTCATGAGACTTGCTGAGGGGTCAAGATGGGGACCCCCACCCCCGCCTCGAAGGATTTTTCTTTTTAAATTATGCAAGATCAAATGGCCCAAGGCCAAATACATATACAATGGTTTGGGTAGATGGATTCTCGAATCTTTACATCATCCAAATGTTAACAAATTTTGGATCTTAAAGAATCTCATAAAAAGGAAAGTGGTTTCTTATGACATGCGAAAACTTAATGATCAAGAATGGAGCATGCATAGTCATTAAGCAATGGATGGCATGGCATGCAAGAGTCAAGTCTGACATGCATGGACATTAGGCAATGGATGGTGTGACATGCAAGCTTCAAATCTGACATGCAAGCTTTAAATCTGACATGCATGGACATTAGGCTATGGATGGTGTGACATGCAGGCTTCAAATCTGACATGCAAGCTTTAAATCTGACATGCATGGACTTTAGGCTATGGATGGTGTGACATGCAAGCTTCAAATCTGACATGCATGGATATTAGGCAAGGAATGGTATGTACATTTGAGAGAGAGAGAGAGAGAGAGAGAGAGAGAGAGAGAGAGAGAGAGAGAGAGTGGTCCGAAAAGGGTTCCAATCCAAGCTTGGTAAATCCTCCTTATGCCATAGCTCCAAGCTTCCTTCCTAGCACCTGTACACATAGAAAGAAGAACAAGAGAAAAAGAGATGAATAATGAGGGAGAGGGGCGAGTTTCTCCTTTATAGGGAAGGGATAGGCTTGAGGGAGTGGATGATGTGTCCAAAACAAGTGTGAGAGGTGGAAGGGAGACTCTAGGAGAAGTAAAGTGAGAGGGTGAGGTGTATAGATGTGAGAGGGGTTTTATCAACTTGTTAATGCAAAAAGGGGAGGAGTAGGAGGGCGCATTTCCTTAGGTGTCTTATGACTTACAAGCCATATGACAAGGTAGGTAAGTTACATATTGATAAGTATGGAAGGTAGGTAGCTTAGCAAAAACACTTGGGGGTGAATCCCAATGTTGTAAACCATTTTAATGTTAGTCACTTTTAAGTTGTATCTTTCTTGGTTTACAACATTGGGATTCACCCCCAAGTGTTTTCATAAAATGGGGAAGGCTTGTATATGTCCATTTTTCCTGCATAATTTTCATCAATTCCTAGGCCATTTTTTCTAGGGATTACCCATTCCCAATCATAGTAGAATGTGACACAAAGGGTGATCAATCCTTTGGTTTCTTCTCCAATTCTTTATAGACTCGATTGAGCCTTCTTAATAGACTTTTAGAAAAAGCCTTCTTATGGTACCATCTTTAAGCTTTCAAAAGCTTTTTTAGTTCATTCTTCAGGCACTCCTTTCAGCACCTACACATACCCTTAAAGTAGAAGGTTAGGTGTCATAACATACCATTTAAATGGTTCATCATTAGATTATACTTGTAGAATCTGCACATCAAACTGTTAGCATTGATCTACAGTTTTCATTTCTAGTATTTAGGTGCTGATACCTGCACAAACATTTCATCAGTTAGAGTAACAAGCTCTAATGTTCAAATATGTTTCATACAAAAAATAGGATAGCCTTCATTCCTTGGTCATATTGGTCTGTACAATTTACATGATGTGTTGGCATCCGTCTAGTTAGGACTTCCCATACATTCTTTTGCTCATATTTAATACAAGACGATGGCATAAATTCAAAACTGAATGTTGATTGCCGCTCTGCAGAAATGAACTGTTTTTTGCGACAGCCGAAAAAGTGGCCGAAGTGTTCGAAGTCTTCAAATTGGTCAAAGTGGCCGAACCAACAATAACCACCTGTGAACCATTTTTTAGTAGTTCTGCAGACTGTGTAAAAATAGGAAGAAAACTACAGGTCTGGATAATCGATTGGATGAAGACTAAAAGTCGATTAGTCGATTTGTAGGAGAATAATCCAACAATTATGTCCTTCAAATCTTCATAAATCCTTTTCTAGGAAATTTATCAGTGGCCCTTCATCCGATGGCCGAAGCTTCATTATTGAGGCCCGCTCCTGTCCGTTTATCAATCATGTCTTCGATCGGACGATTATCTTTGCCCCTGCACACTGACTCATGCTCTTATGTCCACTAGAGCCGTTGGACCACTACAGCACCTCCCCAGTTCGGTGTGCGTGCACTGTCGCGGCCATCTCCTCTTCTCTTTACCTCTCAACTATGGAGAAAGGGTTCAATGCGCAACAGTCTCCGACTATTGATAGGCCAATTATCTGTGATGGGGCATCCTTGCACAATGTTTTATAGCAACAAAAAATGTTGAGAATAACGTGAAATCAACCGCTTTTCAACCCAAAACCCTTGTTAGGAGTTTACTAAATTTGATAGCAAGATTTATCCTTCTCATAGTGAGTTTTCATACGCTCTTCTGTTGAGGTCGCCCTAGTACATGTGATGCACTGCGTCAATCCATTCTTGAAACGATGAAGAATCAAGTGCACATTGACTACAAACGCAAGGTTGTCCTTTTGTGCTTCCGTTTAGCTACCATCATGTTGCGCTAAAAAACTTTGGATCTAGTCCTCGACGCTGATTGGTCTTCTGAACAATGGTGTAGTCCTTGATGAAGATGTATCCGGTTGCACTGCCTGTGAAACTGGCTGTTCTTCTTCAACTTCAGGGGCTCCACCCTGGTCCATGTCCGAATCCAACCATGTATCCATAGGTGCATCAGCTTGGTGCGGAGGGGAGAATTGCGGCATGACCGGAACTGGAATTTGAGGCCCAGCTTCCAACACCTGAGCAGCAACCTTTTCATATGCATTGATGGCTGCTTTAGCCTTTGCCAACTCAGTTGAAGCTTTACCTTTAAATCTGTCAAAGCGGCCTTGGAATCCTTGAAGCGCCACTTTGTAGGTTTCTACCTTTTTAAACAAATACGCGATCTCCGTCGGAGTTACCGGATGATCAGGTATTTGCGTTTGTAGATACACATTGTTGGATTTACTCCTTCTACTCTCCTAAATCCCAATTTTAATCTACGTCCATTCACGCTGCATATTTACTAACGTTGTCACGTAGTCTGTATTTTTACACGCAAATTTGCACAGACGAAGAACAAGCGAATGAATCGTGACACTGTGTTCTAACACAGATTATGGTGATTGACGAAAAGGTGACACTACCTTACTGAATGCCAAAAGTGTCCTAAAAGCTAAGGCACCCTATAAATCTAATCCTAAGGCTACTCGTAAGAAGTGACGCACTTTTGCATCATCATCAATGTTCACCTCAGTACCGACTGATGTCGCACCCTTTTCGCACTCACCCCATGCAGTTTCGCTAACAGAGTGGACAACGATTGTAGCCGCCCACAATCTCCTATAGATAGCACATCCACTCTATACTTTCACATCTGCACACCTATAATATTATGTATATATATTGGATACCATTCGTGTATTCAATACAAAGATAGTTAGATCATGATGATCAGATGATCAAGTGAGAGAAGAAGAGACTAAGAGAAGAGGTTTTATTCCTCATTATAGACAAAATAAGCTTCGTAGGGCATGCGGTTTTGTCCGCTATTGTATTGTGCTCTGCCGCATTATTAACTTGTATACATGATATACTTAATCTAATGTAGCTCTTTGTTCTGCATTCAGATATGTGTTAATATTGCTATCATTGTTTTTCATTTTGTCTGATCTTTCTAGTTGGTCTTTCTAGTAATAGATGATCGACTTTTAGTCTTGTCTTTCGTGAATCATTCACGACTAATTATCAATCGAGCATAGTCTAGCTCTTCGCGAATCATTCGCGACAGATAATTTGTCTTGCAATTCACGACAAATTATTCACCTAGCGCTTCATCCATTAAATGTTTGGCTACGTAATTTAGAATGACTGTGATTTCTATCACTAAAGTTCTCTTCATTCTGATAGGCGTAGTCATGCCTTTGGAGAGAGACGTTTAGCTCATTCCGCTACACACGAACATTTTCTGTTCTCGTTCGCTTCTTGTTCAAGTTCGTTTCTCGTGCGTGTTCGTCATTTATTCTTCCATCCTCTCTCTCCCAACATGGTATCAGAGCCATTTTCATAGCTTGATAAGCTTGCACAGTACAAGACTCTACTAGCCGATAGAGTAATTGAAAGTTTTCAATACTATATAGGCAATATATGACCGAAACAGTGATTTTATAAGTCACTTTCCATCAAAAATTATCTTTTTTGAAAATACTTTCCTTCTTCTTTTTCCATTCTGATGACTAATCTGTCTTTTGCTCATCAATCTTTCCTCATTTTTTTTTCGTTTTTTTTTTGTTACTCTCTTTTTCAAACAAAATTAACAACTAAGTAATGAATACAAAACATTTGAAAAACAAATAAAAATAAAAATCATTTAGATCAATGTTGTTGAACTGGCGGAGCAGGCTGCCAAAACTTGCGTAATCGGTTGCCATTCACAGGAGTATCAAACTGGTTTTTCGTCCAAGTGCTCAAGAATCACTATTCCATAGTTCAGCTTCCCTTGATCAGCTTGGTTTTGTACATCGGTGCGAGATCTCCTACTTTTAGATCTTTTTTGCATAATCGACGATCGTGCCATGCCTTACAGCGGGCTTTCTCTGCTGCTAATGCATGAACTATCATCAATCTTGTTTCACACAATTTGTGCAACGCTTCATGACGTAGTTGTAAAGGCTTATCATTATTTAACCGTTCTTTTGCTGCTATGCATAAAGATGGTATTAAAAATTCAATCGGCATGACAACATCTTGACCATAGACCAGTTGAAAGGGTGTTTGATTTGTACTATTTTTGTAAGCGGTTCTGAATGCCCATAATGTTGCATATAGTTTATGATCCCAATCAGATCGACTCGCTTCTTTGTTATAATAGTACAGAGAATCTTATTGGAAGATTCAGCTTGCCCATTCCCTCTGGGATAATATGGAGTACTAAACCTGTGTATAAAAAAAAAAATTCTAGTAAACACTTTATCGTTTGATTAACAAAGTGTGTACCTCGGTCACTGACAATCTCGATCAGACATCCACATCTGACAATAATATTTTCATAGAGAAACTTGGCTGTAGATTTAGCGTCAGCAACTTTGACAACTTTGGCTTCAACCCACTTGGTCATATAATAAGTTGCTATGATAATGTATCGGGTCTGAGATCCTCGCGCGGCAGGATGAATAGGACCAACATAATCCAGTTCCCATTTTTCAAATGGCGCTTGCGATAAAACTGGATGCAAGGGTTCATAGTTTTGTCTGGTAGCCGTCGTGCTCGCTGCCAAACATCACATGTCTGGATATAATTTTCTGTGTCCTTATGAAGCGTAGGCCACCAACAACCTGATTGCAAAAGTTTGCGAACAATAATATCTGTAGAGAAGTGTCCTCCGCCCATGCCATCATGTGAAAACATGATTAAATCTGGTATTTCATGTGGTAAAACACATCTACGTAGAATATTGTCTGATCCACAACAATACAATTGTCCTACAATCAATTGATAAGGTTGAGCCTTATGAATCAATTGTCTCTTCTGTACTTTTGTCAAAGAGTCATTCGGTTGTCCTAGCATCAGGAACTCAACAATATTCACTGCCCAATTGGTTTGAGTGGGCTGAGTGGGCAGCGGATCTGGTAGAAGATTGCTTGTTGTAGGTTGACCTCAGTGGGATAGGGAGCTGCAAAAAGAATTTTTGAAAAGGACTGAGGAAAGTCTCAGAAAAGATGTATTCCTTGGAAGCCAGGGTTTGGAGGAGTTGTAATTAAGATCTCTCTCAGCTCAAAACCTTTTTCAAAGTTGTGAAAGTGTACAACTGGGCGCCCTGGTGTGGGGAATGATCTGTTAACTAGCCATGAGTAGCCGCACGCTAGCAAGTGAGTTGAACCAAGTTTTTTTTTCAGATCTACCATAGCTCAAGAGAGCTTGAAAAAGTTGGAGATGGCGTGATGGAGGTCGCGGGCCAATATGTGCGGCCAGTCGCGCTAGCCCTGTAGCATGAGGAAGTGTGAAAATTGTCAACATTTCCTAGCTAGTTTGAGGCCTAAATTGGCTAAAATTGTAAATAGTTTTGGTTCTGGAGTTTCACACGTGTGAACCAGGCCACAATGTTTTTATTTACTGTATTTTTTTAGTATGATGAAGTGTCAAACTTCATACCCTTCAAAATGAGACCATTTTGATGTATTTTGGTCATATAAGCCATTTTTAGCTATTTTTCCTATATAGGGAATATCTAGGGTCAAGTACCTTCTAGAGAGAGGAGAGAGAGTCATCTTCCTCATCCATAAATAGTAGGGAAGTCGTGGAGAACAGGTTGGAGAAACCTTTTGTATGCTTCATTGAGATCAATAGATCATTGTCATTGTTTCTTCCTCCATTGAGAGCATTGTTGTGTGTATTGTCTTCAAGCTATTGTGTATGATCTTTGGTGCTTTCCAAAAGTGATAGGCTGATGTATTATGGACTGTATAATGCTATTTTGGGCCGCACTTGATGTTTATGGAAGTTTCCATTTGTGATAAATGCTTTTTGATCAAGTTCTTTGCATTCTAGGTAGCATAGAATGTGTTGCCAATTCCTAGCTTATGTAGTTTGGAGTGCAAGCATTCAAGCCAATAATCTTGGAGTTTAGATCCACTTAGGATCTGTATTTTTCACATGGTATCAGAGCTGGTTGGCTTCTATTTACAGTAAGTATTCCATTTTTGGTGATATTTGGATGTTTGATCAAGTTCTAGCATGATTTTGCATTGCTTTGTTGATCAAATCTTACTAACCTTTGTTTTGTGAGTTGAACTTGTGGATCAAAAGCATATTTCAGGTCTATTGAAGATCAGAGGCTGAAAAGAAACTATTTTGGATCAGATCATAACACCTAATCATTTGTGATTGTGAGGCTTGTGCATATTCAATACTAACAATGTTCTTTTCAATCCTATTGTTGACAATCTCCATTCTTGGATGAACACTCTCCTTAAGTGGATGAAACTTCTCCTTAAGTGGATGACAAATGCTCTTTTGAGTGAGTTGTAATTCTCCTAAAGGCTGAGCAAAGCTCCCATTTGGATGAAAGATCCCCTTTTTTGGGTGAACATATTGTAAGCTCCATTGTGAAGAGCATATTGTAAAGATTGTCATCAATTTTGGCATAAATTTTGGTGTACTTTGTTGAGCATGTAAGTAACTCTCCTTATGTAATTTGATTGGAGCATTTGCTGGAAGGTGTTAACCATTATGCAAGTGTGTTTTCAGGTTCTTAACAGGTTGAGGAACATTCTCATGTGAAGTGATCTTAGATCTACATCTAAACACCAAGATTTGACAAGATAGTGAAGCTAGTCTTGTGATTCACTAAGTGTGCTCATTCATTCACCTCTAAATCTTGTATTTATCACTTGCTGGAGTTTATAAACTTTTAGAAGTGTGGTTTACATGTGGTTTTACAGGTTGAATCAATATCTTAGTGTGTTGATCATATGTTGATCAAGTTTGTTCATTACTAGGTAATCTTGGCATCCTAGTTTTGGGTATTTTCTAAGAATGCAAGTAACTCTTCACACCATAACTTGATTTGGTCACTTGCTGGAAAGTTTGAGAGCTTAAGCAAGAGTGTGTTCAGGTTGGTTTGATTTTGTAATCCATTCTTAGTGTGTGCAAAGTGTTGCATGTGTTTCAATCTTCCTTTCTATGCTTGGAAACCATCTAGGTTCAAGATAGAAGTGTTTTAGGGTCCTAAATCTTCATAGATCTCTTTATCTATCATTTGTTGAGAGAAAAGTGAGTGCTAAGTGCTTTAGGACAGAACCTAAAAGTTGAAGAAACATTAGAATCATGGCTTCCAATGGTGGGATCATGCTAGAGTCTAGTGAAAGGTTGAGTTCATCAAACTACTCTACTTGGAAAGTGAGGATGGAGTCCTTACTTGAGTTGAATGAACTCATGGACATAGTTGCAGAAATTGAAGAGAGACCTCTCACACTTCAAGAGCAACAAAGGTTTGATAAGAAGGCCAAAAGGGCTCTTCATATCATTAAAATGAATGTTACAAATGAACTTCTCAAGGAAGTTGGAAAGTGTCAAAGTGCAAGTGAGGCATGGAATGCCTTAAAGAAGCTCTTTGAATCAAAGTCCACATCTAGGGTATTGACCCTAAGGAGACAAATATTTTCTAGTAGGCAAAGAGAGGGTGAAAGTGCTCATGCATTTATCTTGAGAGTTAAGTCCCTAAGTGATGATTTAGATGCATTGATGAGAACATAAAAGATGGTGAAATAGTCCAAGTTATGTTGAATGGTTTGCTAAATGAACATGCTAACCTTGTGCAAAGTTTTGCCATTCAAAGAGTCTTGCCAAGTGTGGTTGACTTGCAAGAAATCTTATTGGCTGAAGAACATAGGTTGCAATCAAAGCTTGATGGTGCATCCTTGCAAGGTGGAGGTGAAGAGGCTTTCTTCACAAAAGGCAAATTCAAGGGCAAAGGTAAAGGCAAAGGGAAATGGTCCAAAGGTGGTAACTTTGATCATGATGATCACTCTTCCTCTTCCTCTTCTACTAAGAACAATAAGTCAAAGTTCAAGTGCTTTTATTGTGGGATAAAAGGTCATTTTGCAAATGAATGTTATAAGAAGAAAAGAGAGCAAGGAGAGAGGCAAGGAAATCTTACAATAGATGAGGAAGAACATAACACATGTGAATCACTTGTTATGACTTCAAGTTTGTTAGCCAACATAGATGATAATGATCCTTGGTGGATTGATAGTGGAGCCTCATCTCACATGACAAGACATAAGGAATACTTTACATCCTTATTGTCTTATGAGGGAGAAGGTAACATCATCTACACTGCAAATGATGGTCAATGTGACATCAAAGGCATAGGCACTATTCCTATTTCCCTTTCAACAAATAGGAAAGCAAATCTTGAAAATGTTTTGTACATTCCTTCAATCACTAAGAATTTGCTTAGTGTAAGTCAAATGATTGACAAAGGACTTGATGTGGAGTTCATTGGAGATGCATGTTTGATAAGTAAATGTGGATCCTTGATTGCTCAGTAAGGATGAAGTGTTTGCTGCATTTGTCAAGTTCAAGAATGAAATGGAAAACCAATTCAATACAAAGATCAAATGCTTAAGATCTGATAATGGAGGGGAATACACCTCAAATAGGTTCAAAGACTTTTGTATAGCACATGGGATTAAGAGGGAGATGTCTAGTCCTAGGACTCCACAACAGAATGGAGTGGCCGAGAGGAAGAATAGAACCCTTTGTGAATGTGCCAAGGCAATGAGACTACATGCTAATCTTGCTAAGTCTTTTTGGGGGGAAGCTTTAGCATGTGCTAACTATCTATGTAATAGATGGACAAGTGCTTCCTTGGATGGTAAAACTCCTCATGAGGTTCTTTATGGTAGAAGGCCGAGTGTCAAGCATTGTAGGATCTTTGGATGTACATGTTTTGTCAATATCACACTTGATGATAGAACTAAAGAAGATCCTTCATCAAAGAAGGGTGTGTTTGTTGGCTATAGTGAAGTAAGCAAGGCTTACAAAGTGTACATTCCTTCTACAAAGAAAGTTGTCATAAGTAGGGATGTCATCTTTCATGAAGAGAATGTTTCCAATGTTGTTGATGTTGATGTTGATGTGCCTACTAATCATCATGATGTGCAAGATGTCTTGGATGAAGATGGAGATGCCACTCCAAAGCAAACTTCAAGGAAGACTCAAAGGCAAAGGGCTAAGCCATCAAGGCTAACCTATGATGAAAAAGGAAAGCAAGTGGTGGACAACTCTAACTTTGCTTTTCTTACCTCTTTTGATGAACCAACTTGTGTAGGTGAAGCAATTCAAAAGAAGGAATGGATCCAAGCCATGGATCATGAGCATCAAGCACTCATCAAAAGCAACACATGGAGGTTGGTAAAGCTTCCAAAGGACAAGAAGGCAATTGGTTGTAAGTGGATCTTCAAGATCAAGACAAATCAAGATGGATCAATCAACAAGTACAAGGCAAGGTTGGTGGCAAAGGGGTATGCTCAAGAATATGGTATTGACTATGATGAGACCTTTGCACCCGTGGCAAAGATGGTAACTATTCGAATCCTAATCTCTCTTGCAACTCTTTATGATTGGGATATGTGGCAAATGGATGTTACTAATGCCTTCTTGAATGGTGATCTTGAAGAAGATATTTACATGGAGCAACCCGAGGGCTATGTTTCACATGATGAGCCTAATCATGTGTGCTATCTCCAAAAGAGTTTGTATGGGCTAAAGAAAGCACCAAGGAGTTGGTATGCTAAGCTCAATTCCTTCTTACTTTCTCAAAACTTTGTTATGAGTGAGTATGATCATTCTCTCTACTTTAGATTGAATGAAAATGATATCACTTTACTTTTGATCTATGTTGATGACATTATCTTAAGTGGTGGTAACAATCTAGATATAGATGAAATCAAGATGGCACTCAAAAGAGAGTTTGAAATTCAAGATCTTGGTAAACTTCATTATATCTTAGGAATAGAGATTATTAGAACTTCTAAATCTACATTCATATGTCAAGAAAAGTATGTTAACTCTATTCTAAAAAGGTTTCATATGGAAGATTGTAAAGTTGTTTCTACTCCTATGGAATCAAATGTAAAGCTAACTACAAGAAGTAATGAAAGATCCTTCAAGGACATTACTCTCTATAGAAAGCTAATAGGATCTCTTATATGGTTAACCATCACAAGACCTGATCTAAGCTTTGTGGTTGGTAAACTAAGTCAATTTATGCAAGATCCTAGTGAGGCTCATTGGAAGCTAGGAAAGAGAGTACTTAGATACATCTCGGGATCTAGAGATTTTGGCATCTTGTATGGAGGTACTACACCTAACCTTTGTGGATTTTCAGATTCAGATTTTGCAGGTGATCAAATGGATAGGAAGTCAACAAGTGCCTTTGCAATCTATCTTGGAGATGGAGTGGTCTCATGGCTATCAAAGAAGCAACCAACTATCTCTCTATCTTCCACCGAAGCCGAGTACAAGGCATTAACAACATGCACCAAGGAGATTCTTTGGATCAAGAGGATGTTATTGGATCTTCACTTGCTGGAACCAGAGAAGACTCCAATCATACTTTGTGATAACCTTTCAGCCCAAAGCTTGGCAAGCAATCCTGTTTTTCATGCAAGGAGCAAGCACATTGAGATTGCTCACCATTTTGTGAGAGATCAAGTCATTGCCAAAGAGGTGGAGCTTCAACATGTCTCTTCAAAGGAGTGTGTGGCTGATATCTTCACCAAACCATTGGGAAAGGACCTATATTTAATGCATAGATCTAATCTTGGAATGTGCTCAAAGACTATGTTGAAACTAGCATCCAATGTTGAAGAGGGAGTGTGAAAATTGTCAACATTTCCTAGCTAGTTTGAGGCCTAAATTGGCTAAAATTGTAAATAGTTTTGGTTCTGGAGTTTCACACGTGTGAACCAGGCCACAATGTTTTTATTTACTGTATTTTTTCAGTATGATGAAGTGTCAAACTTCATACCCTTCAAAATGAGACCATTTTGATGTATTTTGGTCATATAAGCCATTTTTAGCTATTTTTCCTATATAGGGAATATCTAGGGTCAAGTACCTTCTAGAGAGAGGAGAGAGAGTCATCTTCCTCATCCATAAATAGTAGGGAAGTCGTGGAGAACAGGTTGGAGAAACCTTTTGTATGCTTCATTGAGATCAATAGATCATTGTCATTGTTTCTTCCTCCATTGAGAGCATTGTTGTGTGTATTGTCTTCAAGCTATTGTGTATGATCTTAGGTGCTTTCCAAAAGTGATAGGCTGATGTATTATGGACTGTATAATGCTATTTTGGGCCGCACTTGATGTTTATGGAAGTTTCCATTTGTGATAAATGCTTTTTGATCAAGTTCTTTGCATTCTAGGTAGCATAGAATGTGTTGCCAATTCCTAGCTTATGTAGTTTGGAGTGCAAGCATTCAAGCCAATGATCTTGGAGTTTAGATCCACTTAGGATCTGTATTTTTCACAGAAGGGTGTAGCGATCCCAAGAAGTGAGGTTGGTGCACCTAAAAGTTTGTGATCATTGGATTCGGAGTGACTGTGATCAACGGTTGAAGTCGACTGGCCAAGAAGTGATCTAGGCAGTCAGATTTTAGATAACCATTGGATTTGTTGAATTCCAATTTGAATTTCATAGAAGGGGTCTGAAGTGCAAAGTGCATTGCAACTTCATTAAAAAATCTCAAACTGAAGTAATTGTTGGGTCCCAAGTTTTTGAAGCGTGAAGTTTCTTCACACTGAAGAAATAGTTCAAAAACTTAAAGTGCCCTTATTTTCACTTCCTTTAGCCTATTTTAGCCAAACGAAAGGCTATAGCCTCCAAAGGAAGGGCACCTTGACTGTACCTGCAAGTAGGTATGTCAAAACAGAGTGATTGCCTCAAAGAAAGTGTTCGGAGTGCGTCAAAAGTGATTTCACCATTCTATTGGGCACGTAGTTGGGAGTTGGTGACGAAAGGTATTTCGGAAAGCGACGTCAGTTTGGCTTTCAATTTGGCAAAAGAGCGGCGAGTAACCTAGTAAGCCAAAAATTGCAGGTCATTATTTTTTATTTCTAACATCATGGTTGGCTTCGGCATACATTTTTTAGCCTACATGTGAAGTTTCAAGCAATTTGGAAATGGCAAACATCAATGAGGCAATTTTGGGCGATGCAAGTAAACTTGATGGGGCTTCTAACTACAACATCTGGAAATTCAAAATGAAGAGCATTTGGATGGAGGAGTTATAGAAAATCGTAGTAGGTATTGAAGTCCGGCCAAATACCACTCCAGGTGACATTTGGGCCTTTAATAAAAAGGCACAGAGAGCATTGTCCTTGATCAATCTTTCAGTGAAAGACCATGTGATCACCCATATAAGTGATGCCATGACAACTAGGGGAGCTTGGAAAGCTCTTAGAATGCAATTTCAAACTTGCAATCCAGCTCGAGCCATGTTCTTAAAGTCGAGATTGACCGCAATCAGTATGGAAGAAGGCAAATTGGTGGGATCTTTCTTCACCAGGATAAAGGAGCTGAGAGATCAACTTGTGGCAATTGGAGAACCAATTAGGGACACTGAATTGGTACATACCACTGTGAGTAGTGTCTCGGAAGGGCTACATATGTTTGTGAGCAGCATCGCTTCGAGAGAGAGATTGTCTACTTTTGAAGACTTCCACGGAATCATGTTGCAGGAAGAGCAGCGTCGCGAGGTAGTGAAGTCAAGGCAAACCCCACAGGATGATCAAGCCTTGCTTGCTAAAGGCAAGCAAAAAAGATGGAAAAGAATTCCTAAGAAGTCCAAGGATGATGATGACAAGGGAGAGTCATCATCGAAGGTAAAAAAGAAGAAGAAAGGCAAATGTTACTATTACGACAAACCGGGTCATTGGGCACACAAGTGTTACAAGAAGAAAGAGGACATAAAGGCGGGAAAGGTGAAACAACAAGGCAACATTGCCGAAGATGATGGGGAAGATGACAAAACAAGTGTCTTCTCATCGGCATTGGCATCCCAAGTTGATGATGGTGCCAGATGGTTCATAGATTCAAGCGCCACCTGTATGAGATCGTCTTCAATTGGATCTGGTATAGATTCCATTGATATCCAGGCTACATTCAGCACATTCAGTGGAAACGAGATTAGTGTATCCAAAGTTTGATCTAATAAGAAAATCTCACTCAAATCTGATTGATTATCTCGCTGACACATATATCCTGCTATACAATCAATCGTTGCAAGAGCTTCATTCCAGTTGACCGTATCTATTTGAGAACCATAATGAGCTCCCAAAATTTTCTCTTGTCGGTCACAAGTGTGATCCGTTGTTGATGAATCATCATCCTCTTTTTGAACCACTGGTTTGATAGTCCAAGTTGTAGGATCCACTTTAACTGCACGTTCACGATTTTCAAAAGTGATTTTTTCCAGTACCCCAATTATGAATTTCTTGCGCAACTCGTAACCATGGACGTCCCAATAAAACTCGGTAGACATTCGGTGCTTCTGGTAATTCCATCACTATGAAAGTAATGACGAACTGTACTTCCACAATTCTGATAGGTATATCTTCAACCATTCCTTGTGGACGAACTGTCGTTTGATCAGCTAGCTTAATAGCAAAACATGCAGGCTTAATCTTTGTAAGGCCCCATTTTGCACATAGCTTTGTAAAGATTAGGTTAACTCTTGAACCGCCATCTATCACAGCTGCTTCCTTAGGAAATTGTCTATGCTGTATCGGCAGAGTGATATTCTTTTGTTCACTTTTCCAAGCGGCTCCAACATGGAGTACTTCATTAGCTTCTTCAAATCCAGCACAAAAAAAGTGGCTCCTGATGGACTTCTGGTTTTTTTGAGCTAACTTTTGCGCTAAGACTTCTCTTGCTTTTGGCACCAACATCAGGAAATATTGATCTTGCTAGACAAAATGTTTATGAGCAGCTCTGTTTGCGGTGCTCCCGGTTCAGTCATCTTGAAGGAATCTTCATGATCATGTAACTGATCATTCATATCCATCCGTGAATTTCTTGGAGGCTGCAATGGTGAAGAATGAACTTCTGTTGTTGCTTAAGCAGCTTCAAGCTCCTCTTCTTCTTGCAGATTTTTAATCCATTGTCTCATATTCTGATATCTTCATTTTTCTGCATTAAGATTTGGATAGACTCCTGATGCTGTTGATGTATCATTCAATGGTATAGAATCAGCAGATACTGGATTCGCTACTGGTTCTTTCTGCTTCTGTGCTCTAGTGACCACCATCAAGGGTGCACTTGGTTTATTTTGAGCTGTTGGTCTTCGTTTGATTGTTATCAAATTTGCAGGTGTTGTAGCTGGTGGTGGCTTTGGTCTTGCTGGACAGTCTTTATAGCAATGCCCATAACCACAGTCACGATAGAATGGTACAAATTTTTCTTTATTTGGAAATTCTGCAACTCTGTGATTTTCTCCACGTGCAAAGCATCCAAGTGGTGCTCTGGTCCAATTTCTCGAGGCTTGTTGTTGAGCGACATCATAAATAACATACTGTTCTGAAGATCCACCTTCTTGATCATTACCATAGTTCCATTTCTCAGCACTTCCGTAAGGTTCTGGTTCCATCAAATTGGCAGGAGGATCAAAGTGCTTTGGTGGGGCAGGTAAGGCTAAATGTTTCAGGTATCCAAGAGCAGATTGTCAAGGTCTAGTTGCTGGATTTCCTCCATACTGTGATTCTCAATATCCCATTTGGACATACCGTTGATTGAAGTTGCAAAAAGCAGTTTCATGATCACGCGAATTACACAAATGGCAAACACTGATTTCCATTCGTTTTTTCAATTGAGGATACTCGTTCACTATGTGATTTCCTATACAAATAGAACACCAGACATTTTCTCTGGTAGGAAAAGTCTTCGCAAACTTCTCAGGTTCCTTGTTTGCTTGTCCATGGAAATTTTCCAATGCTTTGATCTTCTCATCAAATTGAGTTGCAACTTTTTAATCTGTTTTTGCTGGTTTTTCTATTTTTGGTATTATTCTTCGTCGACCTGCCAGTAGATAGATCTAAATCACACCTATGCACTAAGAATCGGACGAAGGTTCTTTTTCTGTATTTTTAGGGTTTTGGTGATTTTTTGGTGTTTTTTTTGTGGTTTTTCTGATGTTTCTAAAAATCTGCTTGGAATTAATCTTCGCCCTTCAAAGTTCGATTTTGTAAACAAAACTGAAGGTGTCTGAACTCGGCGAAGGTTTTTTCAAACATGACAAAAAGTTATCAAATTTGATGACGCTTTTTGCCTCTTTTTGACCAAATCTGACAGATTTGACTGATTTTTGTTGTCTTTTTTGATATCTCAGATCCAAATGGATCTTAAGATTGGTGATCTGAATAACTTCCCTTGTTTAACAATCAAATTAAATTTCAAACAAGCAAATCCACTCAAATCAATCCCAAACTAACCCTAAATGCAGATCTAACACTTTTCATGCCACGACAAGATGCCTAATGCAAGCTAACCATCCAACAATCATGCTGCAAACTGAAAAATTGGTGTAGCTCCCCATCAATGGCACCAAAATTGTAGTGGGTTTATTTCCTTGCCTAACCTCAAACCAAGATCTAGTCAATCTAGCATCAAAGAGACAAGATTAGTTGTCACGTGTAGGTTCGTTCCCATGAGAGCGATAGTATAGTTCAAATTTCAACATGAATGGATGATCCAAATCTAACACTAACATCCATTAACCCTAAACATTAACACTAAGATCCATTAACACTACAATTCATTAACACTACACATCCACGACAAAGATAGCTTACCCCTCTCTCCCTTTCTCTCTCATAAAAAGTATAATAACACTCAATCTTAATAACATTAAGATCCAATAATCAGCAAAATCCAAAGAAAGTATGAGAGATGGAAGAGAAAAGAAGAAGAGCAAGGACATTTATCAATCCATTTCTAAAGAGAACCAATCTGCTTTATTGAAATGAAGAAATGAACATGAGGAGCAACTCGAGTTGCATAAAAGATGGTGAAATAGTCCAGGTTATGTTGAATGGTTTGCTAGATGAACATGCTAACCTTGTGCAAAGTTTTGCCATTCAAAGAGTCTTGCCAAGTGTGGTTGACTTGAAAGAAATCTTATTGGCTGAAGAACATAGGTTGCAATCAAAGCTTGATGGTGCATCCTTGAAAGGTGGAGGTGAAGAGGCTTTCTTCACAAAAGGCAAAGTCAAAGGCAAAGGTAAAGGCAAAGGGAAATGGTCCAAAGGTGGTAACTCGGATCATGATGATCACTCTTCCTCCTCCTCTTCTACTTCAAGTGCTTTTATTGTGGGATAAAAGGTCATTTTGCAAATGAATGTCAGAAGAAGCAAAGTAATGAAGGTAGCAAGCAAAACAACTTTTGTACTTCTAATGAGGATCTAGATTCTTGTGATTCTCTCATGATGTGTTCTTCAAGTCTAATGTCAAGTGGAAGTGACAAGGATTCATGGTGGATAGATAGTGGATCTAGTTCACACATGACTAGTCACAAGGAGGTCTTTACTTCTTTGATCTCTTATGTTGGAACCAAGAAAGTTGTTCACATGCCAAATGGTGGTGAGTGTATGATCAAAGGTATTGGCTCAATTCCTATTTGCCTTTCTACTAATAGGAATGTAAGGCTTGATGGTGTCCTTTACATTCCTTCACTTTCAAGGAATTTGCTCAGTGTTGGTCAAATGTTAAAAAAAGGGTACAAGACAAAGTTTGTTGGGGATGTTTGTTTCATTACTAAGGGAGATGTCTTGATTGCTAGGGACAATAGACAAGGTAGACTTTACAAGCTTGATGCATTTGTTATGTCTAACAAGAGGAATGAAATGGATGTTGGTGGTTCTCTCAACTTTCAAAAGTCAATCCCTAGCATCAATAAGATTGGTAGATCTTATGCAAAGTCTAAAAAACTTCCTTATGCTAGATCTAGGTTGAGATCTAATGAGCTTCTTGGAGATAGTTATTGTTGTACTAACTTGGCAACTTTTGGTGAATCTATGATCAATGTTTTGGATCCATTGGATCTTGAAGATGGACTAGTGCTACCTACTAGTCAAATGGAGTCATGTGGTGCTAAATTAGTATCATGTTTGAACTCTTCTACTCATAGATTTCCAAGTCTTGGTGGCTCTTCAATGGAACTACATGGAAAGTGCAAAAATGAAAAAGGTAAGAAGAGAGCTAACTTCATCAATGGAGGTGATGAAAACTCTTCTTTGGAAATGGTTGTTGCTAATGACTTATTTACTCCTTTGGAAAGAGATGGTGCTTTGAGCATGATTGAAGGAAAAGTTTCTTTTGTATCTTTATGTGATGAGTCCAAAAAAGTCATTTGTGAAACAAGTGGTGTCACATGTATTCATAAAGAAAGTAGATCAAAAGGTTCTATTGTAAGACTTGGTGAGGAAGATCTCAAGTCAAAAGGGAGAGATGAATGTGAAGTGTTCAAAGTAGGATGTACTTTGAATGATGCTTTTGTGAATGATAGTGAGGGTTCATTATCACTACCTATATCATTGATTAGAAGTCCAGGTTTGACAAGAAAAAGTACTTCAATCATTCTTATGTTTAAGGACCTATGTATTCTTTTCATGGCTTCTAATGTTCGAGATTCTTCCATTTCTTATGATGCAACTATCAAGAGGGAGATTGCTAACTTTTGTGGTGTGATCATTAAGAGAGAGTCTTGTGAAGGAAAGGGAAAAGGAAGAGTGACTCTTGGGAAGATTCAAGGCATGGATCTTACATCTCTTCATCAACTCAAAGGTTGCTATGATTGTGGTGAAGTGTTCATGCATGATCAAGATGGCAAAAGGTTGGATGAAGAAGACTACATGGAGCAACTCAAGTGGCAATTTCTCCAAGGCAAGAAATATCTCATTGGTGAGCTCATTGAGGTTTGGTTTGAGCTCAAATGGGCTGGTTTGATTAGGTTTGATACTCAACTTCATCTACTCTACTTCATGTTGGATAGAATTGTAGAAATCTATCTTTTGGTTTATGATGGTGACATTGTTTTCACTTACTATACTTTCACTTACAACTTGTTTGCTGCTGTTTTATAGAGAATTCAAAGGTGGATACATGGAGGAATCCTTTCATTATGATTCTATGCTCTTTTACATGTATCATGTTCACCATTCTATGTA
The DNA here is from genome assembly GCA_029204225.1 of Diphasiastrum complanatum. Taxonomy (NCBI): domain Eukaryota; kingdom Viridiplantae; phylum Streptophyta; class Lycopodiopsida; order Lycopodiales; family Lycopodiaceae; genus Diphasiastrum; species Diphasiastrum complanatum. The sequence goes on along the minus strand of CM055101.1, from coordinate 40,327,955 downwards.
AAATTGATGTAAGAAATAGTGAAGCATCCTATATGGACACTATTATCTATATCAATTATGTTGTACTTCATATTGTACATATTAGAACACTTGAGAAGAGATCTATTATCATGATGGAGATCATTCTAAGGTTGGAGCAAAGTAGTGTTGTAAAACTAGCAAGTTAAGTTGAAGAGGGAGTGTGAAAATTGTCAACATTTCCTAGCTAGCTTGAGGCCTAAATTGGCAATTTTTGTACGTAGTTTTGGATCTAACATTTCACACGTGTGAGAGAGGCCTATATACTTTTATTTTAGTATATATTTCATGTTGAAAAAGTGTCAAACTTCAGGACCTTCAAAATGACACCAAAATCATGTTATTTGGACATATAGGCCGAAATTGGCTATTTTAGGCTACTGGTGTCCTAAATTTGGGTCCTAAGTTTTAGAGAGAGGAGAGAGAGTCATCTCTCTCACCTATATTAGACTAAAATCTGTGGAGAACAGGTTGGAGAAACTTATTGTATTGTTGAGAGAGATCAATAGATCATTGTCACAGTTTCTTCCTCCATTGAGAGCATTGCTTTGTGTATTATCTTCAAGCTTTTGTGTATGATCTAAAGAGGTTTCCAAAAGTGGTAGGCTGCTATTGTAGGGCTGGTATGCTGTTGTTTTTGGCTGCCATCAGTACCTTTTATTAGTTTCTTTTGTCTCTTGAATGCTTTGTCAAGTTCATGTGTATCAAAGGTAGCATTAGGATGCTTTGCCATTTCTAGCTTTTGTAACTTGTTGTGCAAAGATCTTAGCCAAGTATTTTGGGAGTTTGGATCCGTTCAAGATCCACTTTTTTCACTACGACATCCACCACTATTGCATCAACGAATGTCAACGCTACTGCAGAAATGATGCTCAATGAGTTCGAGAAACTCGGGAAGAACCAGCAGAAACAGATGAAAAAATTGCAGTCGTAATTTGATGAGAAGATCAAAGCATTGGAAGATTTTCATGGACAAGTGAACAAGAAACCTGAGAAGTTTGCAAAGACTTTTCCTACCAGAGAAAATGTCTGGTATTCTATTTGTACAGGAAATCACACAGTAAATGAGTGTCCTCAATCAAAAAAATGAATGGAAATCAGTATATGCCATTTATGTAATTTGCCTGATCATAATACTGCCTTTTGCAATTTCAATCCTCGGATAATTCAGCAACGGTATGCCCAGATGGGATATCAAGAACTACATTATGGACGAAATCCGGTAGCTAGATCTCGACAATCTGCTCTTGAATACCCAGAACGATTAACCTTACCTGCCCCACCAAAGCAACCCGCTCCTCCTGCCAATTTGATGGAACCAGAACCTTATAGAAGTGCCGAGCAATGGAACTATGGTAATGATCAAGAAGGTGGATCTTCAGATCAATATGCTATTTATGCTACCGTGCAACAACAAGCATCCAGAAATTGGACCAGAACACCACTTGGATGCTTCGCATGTGGAGAAAATCACAACGGTTGCAGAATGTCCAAATAAAAGAAAATTTGTACCATTCTGTCGTGACTATGATTATGGGCATTGCTATAAGGAGTGTCCAACAAAACCGAAGCCACCACCGGCTATAGCTCCTGTAAATTTGATAACAATCAAGCAAAGACGAGTAGCTTAGAATAAACCAAGTGTACCCTTGATGGTGGTCACCAGAGCACAGAAGCAGAAAGAACCGGTAGCAGATCCAGTACTTGCTAATTCTATACCATTAACAGATATACCAATAGCATCTGGAGTCTATCCAAATGTTATGCAAAAAAAAGAAGATATCAGAATATGAGGCAGTGGATTAAACATCTATAAGAAGAAGAGCAACTTGAAGTTGCTAGAGCAACAACCAAAGTTCGTCCTTCACCATTACAGTCACCGGAAAATTCACATACAAATGTGAATGCTCAATTGCATCATCATGAAGAACCCTTCAAGATGACTGAACCGAAAGCACCACAACATCGTTGATAGAGGCAAGCAACGTTTGTAGTATGAGCACGTTCCAGCAACGCTGAAGTACACAAATATGCAATCATTATTGCTATCAATCATCGTTGATAGAGGCAAGCAATGTTTGTAGTATGAGCGCGTTCTAGTAGCGTTGAAAGTGTCTACTATGGTGGTCATGCATAGTAATGAGATGCTTAACAAGCAAAAAAAATTTCCATCAGCAATGGATTGCTACCTAATAGCATGAAAACTTGCTAAATATATTTCTACATATCATCGTTTGATTGTTACAGGCGAACCATAATAGCTACTTAGCCATATCTCAATGATGGTAAAGGAACCCTTTATCATTAAGCAAAGAGTGTAAGCAAAAAAGACTCACCAAACGAAGTGGTAGGTTGCGATCCAAGAGCGTAGGTTGGTGCTCCAAGAGCGCAGGTGGGCGCTCCAAAACTATCATCAGTTTGAATAGGCAAGGAGAAAGAGAATGTGAAGATGTTTGTGGGGAACGTTTTGTTTATATAGCCTTCCATCCTCCTCTTAGGGATGTGGGTATGGCTTGTAGGTAACTTGCTTCTGATGTAAAAAAAACAATTGTAGAATGAAAACTGATCAAATCTTGACCCTTGATAGACCATATGACTCTTTAAGGGGTATATACTACAGTGTTCATAACCAAGTGATTAGTCGAGTAATTTAAAACGAAGAGGGGCAGGTAGAAATTAGATACTATCCATGAGAGAGAGAGAGAGAGAGAGAGAGAGAGAGAGAGAGAGAGAGAGAGAGAGAGAGAGAGAGAGAGATTAACGAAACATAGCTCCTATTGCCAAAGCAATACCAAACTTTTTAAAACCTTTATTCATAACCCAACAAGACAAAACATAGCTGAAAGCATACAGTACTTCATCCACGTTTTAGTTCAACAGAGTCAATAGTGCACGGCTTTTTAAAAATTCAACATCCATACGTTTCCATAGAGGGGTTACCAATGCTGCTTGCCACTCTTGCTTGTCACATACACCGATGAAGCCCATCATAAAACAGCCCTTGGGCAAATCCCACTGGCCATTGAATGGAAATCCTGCATTTGTATTGTTTTGTCGATTATCGTTGGTTTTGAAGGATACCCCGATCATCAATGGTCCAGAAGGAACAAAACAGGTTCGACCACGCTGAAAGATGACCAAGCTGAAAGATGACCACGCTATTCTGCCATGGCTCACTGTCCATGTTTTTTTTTTTTTGCTGTATGTGATGCACAAACGCCCAATAAGTCCTTGCCCATGTCCAGTATCTCAATTGTTTTATCTTTGTGTGTTGGAAAAAGAAGGTCCAGCATCATTCACGTCATTGAATGCCGTAATTGAGCGAGCTGGGGAAGCTGGGGAACCATATTCTTGTGATATCTTAACAACATAGTCCAGCGACGGAGTTAATCCTTGGATTAGTGAGGTGAGCACAGGGTGCCGCTGATTGATTTTGTCGGACAATTAGCATACTCTTCGAGCAACCTCCCACCTTCACGACATCAGCTTCTACCTCAGTCTCTCTGGTTTTCAATTTGGCATCTTCATCAAAGAAGCCAGTACCATAGAACCTGTATGCTTCCTTGACAATGCTAATGTCGTTTTGCAGCTGCTGTAACACAAATCAGCTACGGAATTCGGCTTCTTATGGCATCCACAATGAGCAACTCACAGTTCTTTCCCACTTGGTAGAAGCAGGTGCTCAAACCTGGAACACGCTCGTAGCCCGAGGTCTTGAAGCTCGTGATGAGATGAGTGGTGAGTTCCAAAGATGGAAACTCAAGTCATCTCCACACTCATATCTCTCTGCTCCTCACGCGTTTCTGAGTAGAACGTGTACATAGCAAAATATTCACCCCCTTTTGTTTTGGATGACAAAAAGTGATCACAAAATTGTCCACTTCTTTTGTGCTTGCCAGGATCAAAATTCCAAATCTTCTTTGAGAGGAGAGAGAGAGAGAATGCAATGCACTTGGAGAGGAGAGAGCCACAAAAAGAGAGAGAGAGAGAGAGAGAGAGAGAGAGAGAGAAAGAGAAAGAGAGAACAAAGCTCCTCTTGACAAGTCAATACCAAAACCTTTTAAATTCCTTTATTCATAAACCAACAAGGAAAAACATAGCTGAAAACTATACAATATTAGAAAGCACCATAAAGCAAAACATATTTCAAGACGTCCAGCTGGTACCTGCCACCATCCCACCACACAAACCCGTGCAAGTTAGCACAGTGAGGAAGACAGGTGTCAATGCTGAATGTCAGTTGTTATATGTACAAAATACGTTTAACTTAACTAATCAGCTTGTGATGTAAATAAAATTTATAGTCTGATCTTTCCTAACAGAGAATTGATTATAGCGATAGGCCAAACCATATCGATACCGTATCAGGGCGACTGCCATACTAATCAGTTTGATGGTTATGGTCTCTATATTTAATTTTAACAAACGAAACGTAATGTTATGAAATGTGCGCTGTGTAATATAAAATCAACAGCAAAAGTATAAGTAGCTTGGACCGGTACATGAAATTTGGGGCAAATCCATGCCATACCAAATATCGTACTTGTGAACAAGTAATGCACGGTTCTCGTGACTTCTTGAGCAAATCCATGCTATGCAAGAGTCCGCAAACATTCTTATTTTTATTTAACATTATGAATTAAGATCGTAACCAAAACTGCAATCAAGTACAATACACACACATATAGACAATAGCGTTCATAATCGTTTACTTATGGAATAAATGAGGGTAGTTATTTTAAAAAAAAAACCGTAGTGATACCGCATGCTGCGTTAGTGAATGCTAGAGAAAATGGTGCTCAAAAAATCGAATATAAGCAACATCTTGCAAGTATTATGGTTAGCAATTTCTTGTGCTGCCGAAGTATTTTCTTGTAAAAGAAATCCACTTAAATATGCGAGAAGTACCAATCTGAATGGTAGATGCTAATGACTCTTGTGAACTGGCCATTTTTGCTTTTGAATGCTTTTGAGAAAATGTCTAAATCCATGTCCAAGTTTATACATATCATAACATATCCATATGCAAAACATATATGTTATTGGCATAACCCGGAACGTCTGAAAAAATCATTATCAAAGTTTTCATAGCAGTATACTACAGTGTATCCCATGCGTAGCTTCAGAGAAGGAAGATTGAGGGTAGTATTCATACCTTCTTTTGCGGTAAGTCAGAATCCAGAAGTATGTATTAATAATCGTGCTACATTGCTGCTATACTGTGACAAACAGAAACGATAACAAGTACTGTCAAAGAGTATACGTTCAAGAGGTGCTCATTATGATAATAGCAGTCATACGCAAAGGAATCATAAGTGTAGCTCAACGCTGGATTTCAAGTGATCAAGAATGCTTAGTTTATCATCGCTGAATACATATAACGATTATGAGCAGCGATGGACAACATACTACTACCATTATTCAAACATGGATGTTTTCTGGCCAGCGATGGCTTCATCGAAGCCTTATCCAAAGTGTATGGCCATCGATAGCTTCAAGGTGGATCTGGCCAGCGATGGCATGCGTGATCTCTCATGAATATATATAGTAAAGTCATACATGGATCAGCGATAGGTAGCGAGTAAGCAATCATGCTTCATGCCTAATCCAAGCCATAATGCATTATCAATAGTGCGATGTAATAGGCAGCACTATAGCGCTTTCAATGGATATGCGATTTCTTAACAAATAAACTTTTTCAAAGCAAGAAAAAATAAGTGTATAGGGCACTTACCTTTGGAACAAAGGAGCGAAGCTCTACCGAAATTTACTCTGAAATTACCAATTTCTCCGTTTGCAACCAAACTTCCTATGAGCTGTCACCTGATATTACTGAACACCGATTGGTGTTCTGAACTACACTCCTTGTCTTCCAACACTCATTATTCTCAAATTTCTACCGTTTCCACATCTTTTTTCATTCTCCACCATTTTTCTTACTTTTCCAACCTCTAATCATCACTGCTAACATGGCCTCCTCATCCTCTGTGTTAAAAATTCACAATTCTAGCTTGACTAGTTTTGGTCATATGACTTGTAAATAGTTAGATGGTCATGATGTGGCTTGTCACACGTGCCAAATAGCATAGGATTCCATTCATAAGGATGTTCTCAAGTATACCTAAGTGTTAGAACCTTTGGAATGAGTCCAAATTATGCTTAGATACAAGGGAGAAAAAATAGGAGCTATTTTTGGTAATTTTTGCATTGTTGAGGGATCTCCAAGATTCCAACCCTAACTTGGTAGGGATGAAATATCCACCAAAATTAGCATTAGGGATAGGTTTAGGGCTACTCATACCTGCCCAAAACCGTGATGGATCATGTATATATAGGTGATGATATCTCACCAAAATCAATCAAGCAATTTCATGTTTTTTCTCTCATAATGGTGCAATTGCTCTCTATGTTCATAATTGTTTGAGTACTTGTGATTACTAATGATTATAGGATTGAATGTAGGTCTGGTGTACAGTACTCAGACTGTGGGAGGCCGTACTTTCACACGTGTGAAGCCTTCTTCAAGGATTTGGGCCATTTAGTGAGGTTCAAGCATAGATTTTTGATGGATTTTGATGGTTCAACTTGTGCTAATCTTATGAAATCATAATCTATTGTTTCCCTCATCATTTCAAGTGTTTTAGGATCCTTATTTGCTGTAATTTTTACATGGTATCAGAGCCTAAAGGCTGAAATGAGCTAAATCCTTGGTTTGCATTCAATTTTATCACAATTTTTGATCTAAATCTTGTGTAGATTGGATCTTAGCATCTAGTATTGATTCTAGAACTCAAAGTGAGTCAAATACATTGGAGATTGGTGTTGTGTGACTTCATTTGCAGGTGTTTAGGTGTCTAAAACCAGAGGCAAAGTTGAATTCAATTCACATTACCAAGATAGCAAGTTTTGCTTGCTCCAAGCATTGATTTCTAAGCGAGTTTTGGAGGTGATTTCATAGAGAAGGCTTTCTAGCATTCAAGGAGAGGGAAGATCAGAGTTTTGGGGACTCTTCAAGGCTGTTCTAAGGTGTAGTAGGCACCTCCTAAAGTGATTTAGATTCAGTCCAACCATTGCTTGACTTATGCACCAAATTAGATCAATTTTTCATCAATTTTGATCATTTTTTGCTTGTGATTGGATAGTAGATTGTGTTGCATCCTCATTAAGTTCCATTTAGATCTTTTACAAGTGATTTTGGAAGTATATTAGGTTGCTGAAATTCACTCTTGATCAGATCATTTGGAAGCTTTAATGTTCTTTATAGAAAGAGGGGCAATTCTACTAGTATTGTCTACTTCAATCAAGCAAGTGCATTGTTTCTAGTATTCTATGATTTGATTTTGTTAGAGATCATTCTTAGATCTTTATAGGAAGTCTATTACTGATCTTTTCAGGTCCCTAAGAAGTGGGATAAGGTAGACCTTCAATCAAATCAATAGAAGTAACCTTCATTTGTGTCAAGTCCTTGATTAGGAGACTAGATGGCATCTATAAATGCATATCTTTTGGATACTAATGAAAGGCTCAACAAAACTAACTATTCCATATGGAAAGTTAGAATGGAATCTATCATGATCATGCAAGATCTGATGGAAATTGTAAATGGTAAGGAGGGTGAACCTATTCATCCTCAAGAAAAAGCCAAATACATCAAGAGGTGCAATGTTGCACTACATTGCATAAAAATGAATGTTGCAAATGAACTCTTAAGAGAGGTAGGAGATTGCACTTCATCTCAAGATGCTTGGGAGACTTTGCAAAAGGTCTATGAATCCAAGAACCAAACTAGAATGTTAGCTTTGAAGAATCAAATCTATAGAAGCTATCAAAAGAAAGGAGAGAGTGCACATACTTTTGTCCTAAGAGTAAAAGAATTGAACAAAGAGCTAGCCTTTATAGGTGAACCTATCAAGGATGAAGAGCTTGTTCAACTCATATTGAATGGACTAAGCTTTGAATTTGACAATTTGGTTCAGGGATATGCAATTATGGGTAAGCTACCCATACTTGAAGAACTCCAAGGCACGCTCATGGCCGAGGAATCAAGAAGGAGCCAAATGCAAGAGAGGATGGATAGGCTTTCCATCCAAGGTGGAGATGACCAAGCTCTCTTCACCAAAGGCAAAGGCAAGTCCAAAGGCAAAGGATCAACATTCAAGAAGTCTACAAAGCTTGAGGATCAAGAAGGACCCCCAAAGGCATCTCCATCAACCACCAAAGTCAAGAAGGACAAATCAAAGGTGAAGTGCTTCTATTGTAGCAAGATGGGGCATTATGCCTCGGAATGCTTCAAGAGGAAGCAAGATCAAAGCCAAGCCAACATGAGCAAAGAGGAGGAGGAGGAGAGTTCACATGAGGACTCTCTCATGATGTCCATATTTTCTTCAACAAGCTTCAAAGGAGAAGATCCTTGGTGGATTGACTCGGGTGCTAGTTCACACATGACTAGTAAAAGGGAGTTTTTCTCTTCTCTCTTATCTTATGATGGACCTATAAAGTCTATCTATACAGCAAATGATGAAGCTTGTAAGATTGAAGGAGTTGGTAGCATTCCCCTTTGCTTAGGATCTTCCAAAAAGATCAGCATAGAAGGTGTTTTGTACATTCCTACAATAACAAAGAATCTACTAAGTGTTGGCCAAATGGTAGACAATGGTTTCAATGTTGACTTTGCTTCAAATGAATGTTTCATCAAGAAGAAGGGTAAGATAGTGGCTAAGGGCACTAGACTTGGCAAACTTTATAAGCTGGATGCATTTGTGGATACTAATGTTGTCATGTTGGCCGAGAAGAGCAAAATATCTACCTTTACTTTATGGCACAAAAGACTTGGACATGTCAACTCGGGTTCCATGGAGGCTATGATCAAGGAGGAGTATGCTTTAGGCCTACCAAGATCTATTGGGAAGGAAGACAAGGTTTGTAAAGCTTGTGACTTATCCAAGGCACATAAGAAGGTGTTTCCTAACTCCATCACAAAGTCATCTCATCCTCTTGAACTCATACACTCGGATGTGCACATTGCTAGCACCAAATCTAATGGAGGTTCATCCATGTTTTTAACCTTCATTGATGACTACTCAAGATATTGTTGGGTGTTCTTACTTTCCTTCAAGTCTCAAGTATTTGATACTTTTGTAAAGTTCAAGTTGTTTGTGGAAAAGCATCATAATCATAGCATCAAGATTCTTAGAAGTGACAATGGTGGAGAATTCATCTCCAATGAGTTCAAGGCCTTTTGTGAGGAGGAAGGGATCAAGAAAGAGACTTCTTGTCCTTACACTCCTCAACAAAATGGAGTTGCTGAAAGAAGGAATAGAACATTATGTGAATGTTCTAAGGCTTTAAGATTAGATGCTTGTTTGCCCAAATCCTTTTGGGGTGAGTCTCTTGTATGTGCAAACTACTTGATGAATAGGGTGTCTTGCAAAGCAATTGAAGGCAAAACTCCTTATGAGATGTTGTATGGAAAGAAACCCAATCTTAATCACTTGAAAGTTTTTGGGTGTATATGTTATGTGCATGTGCCATTGGAAACAAGAACCAAGGAGGATCCATCTTCCACAAGAGGGATCATGCTTGGATATGCAAGCTCAAGCAAGGGCTACAAAGTCTATCTCCCATCCTTGAACAAATTTGTTGTTTCAAGGGATGTCATCTTTGATGAACACCATATGCATATGCTTGAAGAAGGCTCAAGTGCTCCAACAATCAAGAAGAAGATGGCCGAGGAGCAAGATCTTGGTTTTGAGGAGGAGCTCGTGGAGGAGCAAGCACCAAACCCACCTATCACACCAAGGAGATCTTCAAGGGCAAAAGTGGAGCCATCAAAGCTCACATATCAAGGCAAAGGACAGCAAGTTGAGGGTATCTCATCCACTTCTTATGCTTTATCTAGTTTTGAAGAACCGTCTAATGTTGAAGATGCATTGAACTCCAAAGAATGGTATAAAGCTATGTTGGATGAGTATGATGCCTTGATTGAGAATGAAACTTGGTTGCTTGTTGAGAGACCTCAAAGGAATGTAATAGGATGCAAGTGGGTCTTCAAGCTTAAGTTGAATGCAAATGGGAGTGTTAACAAACATAAAGCAAGATTAGTTGCAAAAGGTTATGCTCAAGAGAGAGGGATAGACTATGAGGAAACTTTTGCACCCATGGCCAAGATGGTCACAATAAGACTAATCATTGCACTTGCATCACATTTTGGATGGATTCTATGTCAAATGGATGTCTCTAAAGCTTTCTTGAATGGTTTTTTGGAAGAGGATATCTATATGGAGAAGCCACAAGGGTTCATCAAGCATGGAATGGAGAACAAAGTATGCCATCTCCAAAGAAGCATCTATGGCTTGAAGCAAGCCTCGAGATCTTGGAATTCAAGACTACATTGCTATCTTATTTCACTTTCTTTTGTTCAAAGTGAATATGATCCCACTCTTTACATTACGTTTGATGATGTTGGTATTGTACTTTTACTCATTTATGTAGATGACATCATCATTAGTGGAAATAGTGTTGATGGTATTGAAAAAATCAAGATAGATCTATCCTTAGAGTTCAAGATGGTAGATCTAGGGTGTCTTCACTTCATCTTAGGCATAGAAGTACTTAGAGGGTCTGATTTTATCTTTATAAGTCAAGTAAACTATGTTCAAAGTCTTTTGAAGAAGTTTAAGATGGAAGTATGCAAAAGTGTTGACACACCAATGGAGCAAGATGTAAAAGTGCCAAATGAAGATGATGAAAGATCCTTCATGGACATCACTTTGTTTAGGCAACTTATAGGTTCCTTAATGTGGATCACTATAACTAGACCAGATCTTAGCTTTAGTGTATGTAGGTTGAGCCAATCCATGCAAAAGCCATTGAATATCCATTGGAAAAAGGCTAAGAGGATTCTAAGATACATCTCGGGTACATTGGATTTTGGGATTCTATATAGAGGAGATGTGATTAACCTTCATGCATTTAGTGATTCAGATTTTGCAGGGGACAAGAGGGATAGGAAATCAACAAGTGCCTATTCAACTTTCATAGGAGAAGGTGTGGTTTCATGGCTTTCAAAAAAGCAAGAAACTATATCTCTATCTTCAACCGAGGCCGAGTACAAAGCTTTGACAACCACTACAAAGGAGGTACTTTGGATCAAGAGATTATTGGTGGAGCTAAAGATCATGGATTCAGAGGAGGCACCAATCATCTACAATGACAATATATCAGCCCAACACCTTGCATCTAACCCAATCTTCCATGCAAGATCTAAGCACATTGAGATATGCCATCACTTTGTGAGAGAAATGGTGCAAGCCAAGGAGATTGCTTTGGATGGCTGCCTCTACATCCACATCTCCACCTGTTACCCAAAGACGTGTCTCCACTGCCGCACTAACCACTCCATCCACCACTGCCACTTCTTCTTCCGTGCAACCCCCCACTCCGATTTCTGTTGTCGCTACCTCTCTTCTTGCTCCATCCACATCTGTTTCTGTCTCCATCCTCGTTTCTTCTATTGATACCACTCCTACTTCTCTTCCAGTGTCCACTACTCCATCCATCACCATCGCATCCTCCATCACTCCTACCACCACCGTTGCTCCTCTCACATTCAATCCTTCTGATTCACAACTGTCCCCGACACTCTTGCATGGATGCAAGTTATCAAATTTTCACCCCCACGCCAGACACTTTCTGCTCCATCCTCACCTTCTTCCATACTCCACACCACCCTCCAGTTTCCCTCTGTTCCTCCCATCCTCTCGTTCGGACAAATCGTCCTCACCCTTGTTTCCACAGTTATTTCTAAACCCCACCCGCTTCGCCAACAAAGGTTGCCGAGGGCAACCAATCGTTGCTTGATGATGCATTTTTTCAAACAGTTTTTGTACCATCGCCAGATCGGGCTGATCCCACCGCCCCAGATGGCATCAGGTCCAATGAGAACCTGATAGAAGATAATGACGATGGGATTCCACCAGTCGTCGGGACCGATACAACACAAGCCCCTGCCTGTGCCAGTGTACCGGCTGCTCCACGGACCTAACGACGGCATACCAAACTCTGGGAAAATACATCCTAGATGCGGTAGCAGCCAAAGCTATTCTGGAAAGCAGGGTACTACACTTGGCGACAAATAATACACATCTGCGAGCAGACCTCACCAAGCTGCAGCAAGAGCTGATTTTGGCTCAACAACACGAACAAGCAGGGCACCAGGAGATTGCCAAGCTGCAGCAAGAGGAGGGCCTCAACAAATATATCCAAAGCCTCTCCACCGCGCTGATTGAGGCCTCCACGAAGGTGCGGCAGCTTCAAGCTGAAACGTCCCAACGGCTTGCCTCCATCTAGGTGCAACTTACCCTTTTGGAAGCAGAAAATACGCGCCTGGGGACGGAGGTCAAAGCCCTACAAGACAACAAGATCGCCTAGTTAGCTCAACCTACACCGGACTCAAGGCTGCTTTCTCAATCAGAGATGAATCTTCTATGGCGTCAGGTGCAGGTTTATAGAAAAACCTTAAACAGCATAGAGTTTAACAAGTATCGGGCAAGCGCAACACATGAGCTCGCCCAGGCCAAGCAAGCCCTCAAGGCATGCCAAAAATTCATGGACACGAAGGCCCAGCCCACCCCCGTGGTAATTCCACCACCACCTAATTTTGACGCTGCACAGGCTAGTACCAGCCAAGATCAAAGCCAGCAGGCAGCAGAGGGATCTCAAACAGATCAAGGGTCCGAAGGCCAAGACCAAGGGCAGACGGATACGGCTACTAAGATGCAAGACTACAGCCAAGGCACATCATCCAAAGGTTCACGCATGATATCTGTCAACTGGGCCTTCCAAAGACCGAAGTCCATGGAGGAGAAAATTAATGAATTTTTATCAAAGTATCCCATGAGTCATCTCGAGGCGGTTGACAGATATCGTTTTCTGCTCAGACAATCAAGGGCAAAGAACTACAAGCATTACTCGCCCTCCAACCACAACCAGAGTGGCGTCAACAGTTATTCAAAAGAGACCTTGCGGCCATCAGGGCCTACGTGACAAGTCCACAACAATTATGTGTGAACGCGCATTTCTTGCCATGTACACGAAGATCCAAATGGGCGAAATGCGGCACCCCCTCGAACAAGATCACACTTCATAATTTTAATTGGCCGATCATACCATCGCAATATGGGTGGATGACGGATGTAGATGCCAGAAGGGCTCTCACCACGTTCGAAAACCAGTATATCAATTGCCCTGATCCCACAGTCCGCGCGACAGCCACTTACGCCTGGGACTTAGAAAACCTAATGGGAATCGAAACTAAATGGGATGATTTTCTTCCCACAATATTCTTTGATCCTAATAAGGTGCTAGCTTCTGACAAAGTCGAAGATCAGCTGCCAGTCGCTCGTGTATATTACTGAGCTGCATTCCTTGGAGAACCCTGGACGCGTCGATTCCAAGCCTGGATCGATAAAAAATGGCTAACAGGAGTCCACAAGTCCTTCCACACGCCCAAGGACTCGAAGAAACTGGACCGTCTCAACTTCATGGAAGACACTACGGGTTACTTGATCCACCAGAGGCGGGCAAAGAGGACGCTATACTAAACCGAGGGACCGGCACTACTTCAGGCCCTGGGTCCTGTTGGGGGTATTCCCAACAAAGTGTAAATAAATAAAATCATCCAATAAAATGTGTTGCGAGGGCATGACATCCTGTGTGTATAAGCCCATGGCCCAATGAGCATGCAAATAAAGTTGTAAATAAAATAAACATGACTTGGGCCTTGGAATTAAAATAAAACTAGAGGCCCAATGTCATTTTTAAACTTAGAGATCACTTTTTAGAGTTGGGTCCAAATTGGGACTCACATGAATCTTGTGATTTCTAATGTACTTTTTGTGGACCCTTGGATCAAGTTGGGTCCAAGATGAATGGATAGGATCATTGTGAGTAGTAGCCAATAAGATTGAGGGGCAAGGGCCTTCCCCATTTTATAAAAAGACACCATTTGTACACTATTTCCATGCTTAATGAGAAGGAGAAAACTCTACCATTTTTGGAAGAGAAGCATCCTCATTTGCTATTCACTACTTGCTAATGCTCTTGATTGTGTTTTCCATTGCTTTCTATTTCCATGTTTATTGTTTGCCATAGTGAATGCTTTTCCATTAGCAAGCATAAGGAGCATTTGAGCTAACCTCCACTCTCACTCTCTCTTTCTCTCTTCTCTTCTCAACCTCTTCTTTTCTATCCCTTTCCTTCACCCAAATCATGATGAATGTTAGTGTAGAGGAGTAGAGTTAAAGGAGAATAGTGTTAGTGGTGATTAGAGTTAAGGGAGAAAGTAGGAAATTAACTAAAAGTAGCATCTATGCATAGTTAGGTACCTATCCAGTGATCTAACCCTTGTTAACAGGCGGGAGAGCTATACTACGTGAGATCTTCGACCCTACAGCTGCCAGTTTGGATAAGTCAAGTCAATTTGCCATATCAGGATTGCATCAGGGATGCAGATTCCAGCGATGACAGGGTGTAGATCATTTAATTGGGCCATGGAAGATCTCACAGGTTCACTTGGAGGGATATTGGCATGCACAATCATGTGAGGGACTTGATGGTGGCTTTGGAGTTCACATCTCAGTGTATTCTCAGGGAGCGGTTTGGAACCATTCACGGGAGCAGCTTAGCTTGGGGGGATACAGGTGGATACTATAGGGTAGATGCTCAGATCTTTATGATCAGGGATGGCATTGGGATACCTAGTAGGGATAGCATTGCAGGATGACATGGGATGATCATCAGGGGGCAGCTATTTCATATTGGACTTGAGTCTTTGGATGGACAGGACTTACAAGTGAGATTTATGATGGAATCAAAAAGCTATAAACGCAAATGGACAAAGCGTGAAGCTTTGAGAGCCAGCTCTAAATTGGTGAGTTGATGGAGATCGCATGGGGTGTGATCGAAAGGCAAACACTATGATGGGTGTTTTGCTAGGGATCTACTGTAGGGGATACTGATGGCGAGGACTTCATGGTGTGCTCACTTGGGAGTACATGATGGCATTACAACAGGGGGCTAGTTTTGGACATTGGCATCGATGGGGAGACATCTACCATCACGGGTGTGGATAAGCTATTTATAGCTTTCATGCATTTGGTTGTATTTGCAGGAGTCTAGGCTTGGCACAAGTGTTGGAATTTCCATGGTGTAGATTCTTAGGTGGTGAATCAGGGATAAGCCTAGAGGAAGTCACTCAGAGCCATATACCTCAGTACGGTCAGAGAGACAGTAGTCTTAAGATCCCATGAGCGACAACTCAGGTACAAGCTTGCATTGGCATGGCGTCGGGTGGCACATAGCCAGGGAGAGCAAGCAAATGCTAGGAGCCAGGTGGAGCAGGTGATGCTTTGGAGTTCGGCTTGTCTAGCAAAATGGTGACCAGGATTGGAGACATCAGGTGAGCAGAGTATGTGGATGACGAGTCCATTGGGGTGGCACTCAGGGAGATGCTACAGTTGCTCAAGTATGACATGTCATTTGATGTATGGACGATGTTCTTCAGCTGGTGCATCATGTATGATGACCTAGGGATGGGTCATGCCTACTTGGAGGTAGGTGGCATGGAGTGTACCTGGAGGTGGTACATATCTTGAGGGCATGGAGAGCATTACGAGGTGATGTGGATCCAGCATGCCCATGGTTGTGAGCCAGCAGGGATGGAGATGGTTGCTCAGGGAGTGACAGTTGATACTTTGGCGAGTGATCAGGTGAGCTGCATGATTATATGCACGGTAGTCTCTAGGTTGGCGTCACATGTTATTTCTATCCATCATTATTTGGTAAGCAAGATGCAGTTTTTGGTTAGATCCAGTTGGAGTCTAGTTGCACTACAGGTGGATAGATTCTTGGGGAGCTAACAACGGGTAATGGATACTTGGTGATCATATGGTACATGGTATAGGGTTCTGGAGCTATCCTACCTGATATGCTATGGATCGTGGGTGAGTTATTCACCACAATAGTGGATATAGTTTGCATTTTCTTTGGCTTGGACACTATGATGGATACAGTTGTGGTGAGATAGGCTCCTTGGTGGGAGGCCTATGTACTGGTCAAATCAGATTTGGCAACGTCAAGCATGGAAAGTTGAACCTACATGGGATGTAGGACGGACAGATCATCATCAATACCTCTGGGAGGTGGGCGAGCTACTCAGGTATAGCCTATGGTGAGGTTTGTGTACATTCATTTGTTGAGTCCTTGGTAGACTCTTGTGCTTGGAGCATGGAGAATGAATGGGGATCAGCTTTCAGGACTTATTGGACAGGATGTCAGGGCAAAGCGGCTTGGAGCATAGCTTTGTTTGGGAGATACATCAGGGATGAGGCTTGGAGCGCTCATTGGTTCGAGATGGTTGATCTTGGATGATGTATGAGGACATCTATGTGATATGCTTGGACGTGAGGGCATCTTGGTTACAGGTGCGGGCCATAGTTGGAGACCTGATTTGGAGACCAGTGGTGTAGCAGCAGATCTACAGGTGGCACATGTGTTGGTACGACAAGATACCACTTATAAGCAGGCCTTGGTCATGTATTTGATGCTTTATCATTCGTGTTGGCTTGCATGAGTGTGTGTGGGCTTGCATGTTGCCTTGTCATGGGAGTCTAGATCTGAGTCGGAGTTTTATGTGGTTGTGCATTTGCTACAGTGAAACAAAGTAGTCATTTATGCTCATTGACTTGTCATTGTCTACTAGCTGTCTATCTAGTGAGGGAACAATCTTATGGTGGCAGTAAAATTTCTTTAGGTTGAGCCCCAGTCGCTCATTTATGTCAGCTTTACAAGTTTGTGCTTGTAAGTGCCTAATAGGATGTCAGCCTAGCTAGATGGAGGATGTAAGTCTCATGGTGGTAGTGGGGTTTCCTCAGTTTGAGCCATGTCGCTCATGTGGTCCACTTGTGTTCAAGTCGGATTGGGGACGAGTCAGTTGGTCAAGAGTGTGGTAGACTCTCTGTATGAGCATTGTGGTTGCATGATACTTTGTGAGTCAAACCTGGTAGTTTGTTGGTGTGCTTGAGTGTGAGTCAAGTACAGAGTAGCAGGACATGCATAACATCTTTTGGACACTCTAGACATTGCTACAAATTATTGTTTTTCACTCTTATCACATTTGAGCTTAAGGGAGAGAGTTAGAAATCAGCGAAAATCTTATATACATTTTATGTAAGCTCTAAATGTGATGATGTAATTATTGTACAGTTTATTTGGTTTACTGTATATGGTTGTGATCGGGACGTGACCCACTAGGATATATTGATCGGGCACTGATCCTGTAGACAGCTACTTGGGTTAGCCGGGTAGCCACACATAGGAAGAATTAGCCTGTACAGAGTTATTTATAGTATATGTTATACTTGGGGGCATGTCCCAAGTTTGTCGGTCGAATTTGGCCATATTGGGCCCGACCTTAGTTTGAGAGGTGGTCGGCCAATTTTAGGACACCTGTTTTTTCATGCAGTTTGTGAATACTCTATATGTACAGTGTTTCTTTGTAATCTAATAACTTTTTTTGTGCCATCTTTGAGAGCTTGTGAGGAGTGGCTATGGTGATTGTGTGATGTGATCTGCATATTGCACTAGATCCTAATAGAATAACAACTTATTCTTAACCAAATTATGAGTTACAAATTCTACAATCAACCAAGTAATTAAAGACCATTATAACATCCGCCTTTAACAATATAAACTTTATATAATCACCTAGAACAACATCTAGATATTACAAGGTTCTACTAAATTCCAACTGAATTCAGTGGTTGTCCTTGATATTACTTAGACTCTGTAATCCAATATGAGCTCATTGGGATATAGTCAATAACTTAGGATATTCCTCCTTCAAGAAATATTCTATATAAAGAATCTTCTATATTCTATGCACACAATTCTCATGAATGAATCCAAATGACTCACAAATGAGGTGTCTTATAAGCAATATAGATCAGAATAAACAATTCCCGGTGAATTCTCTTCACATTGCTTATTCAACCAATTAACTTTTAAACATGAGTACCTTTAATCCAATTACTCAAGTCAATTGTAAATGATTCGGCAATCTTAACATCTAAGTGCAAACTAGTGTAACACCACATTTAGATCCTCTTCCAAACCATCATTAAGTTAATGAATTATCCTTTCCACAAAAAGAACCATTAATCTACAAATGATTGTTCCACACAATACTTGTTCATATGTCTATGCACTCTGACTAGTTTAAGTATACGATATGAACTCAGTACACATGAAACACATAGTAGATCCACAAGATTAAGATGTATATAAAGCAACATATCCAACTATGTTCCTATACATAAACATAGGCTATCAACTGGCAGATATTCATAATCCGCATATGTAACTCACAAAACTCACTGAGAATCTTGCAACTCAGCTACAACAAACTCTATTTCTCATGAGTAAATAACATATCTGGGAAATCTTTGAAGTGAATAATTCCACATCACAGATTTTCCAACCATCTAACTCTTATTAACAAAATTTCTTCTACCCATCAGCCTACATCAGATCTTAGTGTACAAACCAAGATTAGGCTAGCTTATACATACATCTTTGGATAAAATGTTAAGATTAAAACTTTATTCCACTGATCCAATCCATAACAAAATGGTACTTGGTAACAATCAGTGAATCTTAATTTAATCTTTACCACTACTTCCCACATTCCTGAATATCTCACAGCTCAATATCCCCAATACTCCTTTAGTTCCAGATTACTCAAAATAATCACTTCATTAGAGAAACTTAGAGCCCGAAGAGGGCCTTTGAAAAATATGTTTTTTTATTTTTTATTTTATTTTCGTTGCCATGTGGACCAATTGAAACCTTGAAATCGGGGTTCTACGTAATGTAGAATTTTCCAAATATAAATAAAATAAAAACTACTAGAATATATTGTTGTTTCGTTGGGCAGCATGTGGAAATGCTATTGGTTGATGAGGCCTGCCCTTCCAACTCATCATTGCCCGAAGAGACCCAAAAATATTGAAAATGAATACGACATATGGTTGAGATGAGAAAATCGATGTACCATTAATATATATGCATTGTCAAATCATGGTTAACAGAGTTAACCAGAGTTAATTCTTGGCGCCAAATAGATTGGTGTTTCAAATTTATGCCAACATATTTTCTCATATTCATGGCTTTTTGTCTACGCAAATTTTCATATTCATACTTTAGTGTTTCAGATTTTTGCATGCACATTACGAATGGCGCCATCAAGGAAGCCGTGCTCCTCAATCGACTCTATGCTTCTATTAAACAAGAAAGATGATAATGGATTATGGGTGCCAAGAAAATATTCAAAAAACTCTGGGGTTTTGATGCATCCATCATATGCATGTACATATGCATTCAGAGATCAATGTGCAAGGATTCAACCGTCAGAATCACAAAAAAAGCAACTGTGAGTATTGATATTTTTTGATACTTAGATTTTTGTCATTCATAAATATCTAATAGTAAACTTGCCAATCTGATCATTTTTCTCTTGTAGATTTATATCATTCAACATAAATGAATGGGAGCCCAGTGGATCTTTAGCAGGTGTGTTAGATGTTATTCACACTAATATTGGACAGCTGCGATATCGAGGTAGAACTGCAAAAGATCTAGCTGATAGTGGGATCTTTTTTTATGAATCAATGTACATTCCTGATACAAAAGAAAATTTTGGACAAATAGTCCCAATTCCATTACCTCGTTTTGAAAGTGATGAATGGATTGCACCAGATGTTACAGTTTTAGAATCATTTCGTTGCAAGATATATAATGATGTAAAAAATCATTAAAAATGAGCACGGGGTCAAGAATAGTCAGATTGAGTTGATTTATTTTCTTGAATATATTTGTGGATTTCTTTTCAAGTGTTAATGTACACAAAACCCCAACGATGTTTGTATGCAAAAATTTATCAGATAGTTTATTATCTGAACTTATGGATGAAGGCTGGGACAAAAGATCAGATGGAAAAAATAGAATGCAGAATTAAATTGTCTTCCATGTGCTTTCGTAATCAAATTGAAAAACAAATACTGAGCTTATGCTTCCATTATCAAAGATGGAAAAAAAAATAAAGGTAAGAAGCCAGTGGACATTCAAAACGAAAAAGTATTGAGATTATATACAATGATGTCGTTTTGACGTGTGTTGAGGTGGAAGAAGATTAGAGTCTAAATTACATCAGGCGGGAACTATTGCTCCTACAAGATTATGTACTTTCAGACTTCATATTCATTTTCAATGGTAAACTCATAAGTAATTGTAAACACTCGATCCTTTATGAATAGTTTCAATCAAAACTTTCTAATACAATCTCTATACTGATTGTAACTCACTTTGTATTAGTTTTATGCAGGTACGTAAAAGACATGAGCTCGAGATTAAATGCAAAGATATTGGCAAAACAATCCAACTTATGAAAGAACACTGAGATTCACTATCAGCAAATACATGCCAATCATCATGTCTTTTTATCAATATATTCAGTATTACACTATGGACACAACCTGATTGTAAGAATCTATATTGATATCAATCAAAAAAACCCATAAACAGGTTGTTTGCATGTAAAATGATTGTATCTTTTTTTTTTATGTATCTCTATTTACAAATAGATACCTATTCAGTCAATTTTTCTATATTTTCTGTATCAGTGTTAGGAACTGATAAGGGAACAGCTCCTTCTATAGTCTCACCTTCCTCTGTTTCGAGAAGAGCCTCTATGCCTTTTAAGGCAAGAGGACTATCTGCTATAATATCGCCTTTCTCTGTATTAGGAAGGACTTCTATTCCTTTTTTATCATATATAATAAGATCTGCATCCTGAGCAATCTGAAAGGCTATTAAGTCAGGAGCGGCTTGCTTTTGAGGGCCCTCGATCTCAGGTGCAACGCTTACACCATTCTGAGCATAGGTTCTTATCAACTCTTGCCGAAATCTATATACATCGTCAGGAGTATACGACTCAAGAGTGAACTGCCACCACAAAACACGAGAATCAGCAAATTACAAACAACGATAGTAAAGAAATATGAATCAGAATGAAAGGAACTACAAATGAACATAATATTACCTTTTCAATATCTACATCCACTTGTAAATTATACCACTCAAAAAATAGCTTCGTATTGTACAGGACAAACCATGCACAACTAAAAACGTCCTTTTGTTGTACACACTGCATATATTGAACGAAAATTAGTAATATTATGACAAAAAATTTATTTATGCTATGATGATAGATTTGAACTAAAAAAAGAATACATGCATATCAGAGATAAATTGAATATACCTTGAGAGATCTAGTGGTTATCTCTCCAATTGAGGTTGTCGTTGTCGGTATTTCCCGAACGACATCATGAAGTAGAGAATCAAATTCTCTATGTGTATTTCCAGCTGAGTTTAATTTTACACATAGAGAATTTGATATTCCCTCCTTATTTATCTTTACAGAAATAATGTTCAGGCTCCAATGCCGACTGCAACAACCAAAATACAAATATCAATAAATCCATACTTATTAAAGCAATGTCGCATGCAACAATCCAGATTAAAGCAACAAAAACAAAAGAGCAATCCATACTTATTTTTATATGGAATCAAATAGAATATACAGCCTTCTCAAAATCGGCCTCTTTTGCCTTTATCACTCCCATGAAAAATGGACTAACAACAAAAACTATACCATGAGAATCGGAACTAATACTATGTTCCAAAAAGGATCCTCCGGCTTACTACTATTACATCTGCAATTTTTGATGTTTTATCTTCCAGCTCGGCACAAAATTTGGGACCTAATCTAAAGCTTTTATGTGAATCTGGGAGAAAAAAATCAAAATAATTGTCGAGAAGGTCCATTTTATTAGCTAGGTAGGTCTTGTACTGGTTATAATGGTCAGAATCAAAGTAAACTTGGGCAAGATCGTATGGAATTCTAACAAAAAGATTATGTACAGGAGTAGAAAGAGAAGTAGATACAATATATACAGATTTCTCTATTATTTTGTCGAGCTCCTCTTGGGTAATCAACACTTTTGGTGAAGAAACCTGTTGAGGAGCTAGACAAATAACAGGAGGAGGAAGAGGTGACGATTCTCGATTTGAATCAGATTCTCCAGCATCTGACTCAAAGCTCAGGACGATCCGAAGTCTCTTGGCAGGGACAACTCTAGAGGAAGGGAAGCAGCTGGCCTTCGAGATCCAGCTTTCTTGGGGTCGGGATGCTTCCTTTTCCTCCTAGAGGTAGTCGGCAAGTTGGTTCTATCCAGAGGCAAGTCTCTGGAAGTGCTAGAAAGGCAGTCCCGAAGTCTTCTGAGAATAACGAAATCTTTTGTCATGATGGTGACACGCTTACCATGCACTACCAAAAGACAAGAAAATATTTTCAGAAAGGAGATGCGCGTTCAAAAGCGATATTGGAATAATAGCGGTATCGGTCTTGAGCGCACTGTGAGAAGGCGGACGATTAAGCGGTGAGAGGGCGCGCTTGAGAGCGATATTGGGAGCAAAAACCAAATATTCTGCGGGAAAAAAAAATCCGAGGACTTATATATACGAAATTTTTGCACGTGTGAAAAAATGGCCAATGACACGTGTCGTCATCTAATTGGTCCACGTAGAATGTCCATACTAACAATAATGACTCAATTATGAGGCCACGTGGTTTGGGACACGTGCACAAATCTTTTTTCGACGCGTGTCATTCTCGCACGTGACGGATGTCAAATCAATCATTGTTTGTACGACGGATTCTTTCTGACCAATCATACGTTGACACGTGTTCCTTTGTGACTCTTCCACGTGTGCAAATTTTTTTCTATAAATAGGTCATTTTTGGCTCAGATTTTCATGCAAATTTTTTATTTCTTGGCCGGACATCGATTTCAAGCGCGCCATTTGCACTGATTACCCTTCGTTGACTTACTTGCGCCTGGAACCGATACTGCCTCATCCGGTATCGCATTCAAGCGCGCCTTACATCTCATTTCTTTTTTGCTCTTTGTTCACGCGATATTTGGAATTTTACATCTGTAGTTTTTGTTTAAAATGTCTATTTTTTATTCTAGTTTGCTTTATTTTTTTTCATGAATTTGGTATTAGTGATAATTTGGAGTATTTCAGATCTCTTTTCTCTCCTTTTCTTTTTATTCTTCCTTCTATTACTGAGGGTCCTGGTGTGTTGGCATTTTCTGAGATTTATCTCATATTTAAGTCTATGCTTAGTACTATGTTATTCATATCTCAGAATAAGGACATGTTCATTATCAGGACCTGGTGGCACTCGACAAACATAGCTATAAAGCTAAGATTGACAGAATGTTCACCAAGTTACATAATGATTTCAAGTCTGTAGATGAGTGTCCAATTCACAATAAAAAATATAAATTTGTTGATTTTCAGTCTGCATTTGTTTTTTTTTCTTTTGTTAAATAAATCTGACGATTCAAAAGTTGGCCCTTCCACTTCTGAAGCTGCTTTTTCCAGTGGTACAAAGTCTGAAAAGTCAAAGATTGTAGATATAGATACTTTTTTTATTGATACGAACATTAATTTAGATTATTGTTCAGATTTTGATCCTACTCGAAATAGGGCATTGTTTATAGGCCCTAGAATACCGCTACCCTTTCTCCTTCTGATAAATCTTTGATCATTTTGCCTACTTATAATAAAATAATAATTCTTTTTTGACAATATCGGATATATCGGATCTTTTTTTATTTCACTAAAGCTGAGACTCTTTGCATTTTGAGCAAAGAGCTTGATGATTTTTTGGATATAATTGATTTTGATGTTGATGATCTTCTCCCTTGTGTTGACGATGTACATAATGATAAGTTTTATTCAAGGAAAGATTGCTTGAAAATGGCTATGGAGGAAATGCGCAACAAAGAAGATGATCTACCTTCTGAGGAGGAGTTTCTCAGAATCCAAAGTCAATTTGGTTTTCCACAACCAATTGTCTATTCACCAACAATATTGACATCGAAAGGTGGACATAATATTGATGGAGAGACAATAATCAGGGAAGACAAAGCCGAATGCATAAGTTTTTGTATCTTATCATGTACTAGTAGATTCGTTATGTCAGAAATCTTACCATATAATGTGTTATATGATCAACACCCCATGCACTTTGAACTGCATCACAAATCCACTGGTTGTTTTCTGTATCATTTGTACATCAGTATTTGAAAATTTATCTTTTCTCAAGTATTTCACTATGTTGTCTAATTTTTTTCAAACTTCTACTTTGTGTATACGAGTAGAATCTTCTTCTTTGAAATCTTGAGTTGCTACAATAATCTCTTTCCAAATCGTGTATTGAATCTTGGATTGTTTGCCAGAATAATTTGATAAAAATCTTCAAGCTTTGGATCCTCCAATGCTCGGCTTGCATGGAATATTTCTTGTTTTACCTGATAGTCTGTCATCTTTTTTTATTTTAACGTGGTCTTTATGTAAGCCTATTTTGGACAACACATCCTCTAATCTGGAAATAGCTTCCTTCGCAGAGACCTCTGGCTCGGAATTCCATGCAAATAAGATGTGAAAATATATTATTTTTTCTATAATATGCACCTCCGCATGCAATGTACAGATATGAACATTTTGAAGAGGAATCGATGGTATAGGTTTCCAATTAGAATCTTCTCGATCTCTTGATATTCTTGTACTCCTTGTCATGTCTTTTGTTGTCTTCATGCAGTACAAACAAGGGTGTTTAGAGTTAGCACCATGAGATACATTGAACATGCATTCTAATGTCTTCAGTTCTCCTGCTAAATGCCATTCAATGTTGAAAGTGCCAATTTCAAGAATATTGAGTGGAACTCCCTCCATGTGATTTTTTATGGTGGCAGGATATAACGTTCTATTAAATATCCATGAGAGAATGTCATGGTCTTCTTTTATCACCTATAAGAGAATACAAAAATGTGATTAGCCTCATATTATTAACACAAACAATATTTCCCAAATGAAATTCATATTAAAATGATTATCCCTATTGATTATGCGAAGGAAATGCTATACCTGAAATGCTGCCAACCACCAGATATCATTTTTTGATTGAACACTGAAATTGAGGCCTTCTGAGTCTTCTGAATTTGAAAGTGCTCCATTCATGATTGTGAGACTGACTCTTTCCATTTTTTGTCCTTTTATAATTTCAGACTCATCTAACTTGAGAACAACTATCAACTTGTTATTGACATTCTCATTTGTAATATCGTAAAAATTTATGATGAATGTTAGTAACTGATTAATGTCAATAAATAAACTGTTGGAATTTTTATATGCTAGACTTTCTCCTTTTGAACAATACACTTCATTGATATGAGATGGATTACCAACTATTGTCCGCATACATTGGTTTAACATGTCTTTTTTTTTTTAAAGATGAAATGGTCGTGGGATTGAAAACTTCTTAATACTTACATGTGCAAATGCCTCCTTTATCATCTTAAACATTGTTGCATATGCTTCTCTACTAATGCTAGAAAAGTCACATGCCCCCCGAAGCAATGTAGTGTCTAATATTTTTTCAGCTTCATTCATAATGCTATCAGTAACTGAAGCCTTAATCTTTTTCATTTTGTTATTGTTTAAC
The DNA here is from genome assembly GCA_029204225.1 of Diphasiastrum complanatum. Classification (NCBI taxonomy): domain Eukaryota; kingdom Viridiplantae; phylum Streptophyta; class Lycopodiopsida; order Lycopodiales; family Lycopodiaceae; genus Diphasiastrum; species Diphasiastrum complanatum. The sequence continues at coordinate 40,302,247 of CM055101.1, read as the reverse complement.
ATTGATTTCATAGATTTAGAAGTCAAGATAGGGCCAAGTGAGTTTTCGATCAAAATTTCATCGGCCAAATGGTCTTCAACAACCAATGCTGATCTGCATTGCAAACATAATGTTCATGAAAATGTCAGTAGAATTTTGACACTCATAGTATTCACAGCAGTATAATAAGCAAATCAACAGAAAGTTGAAATGAATAAATAATAAAACTAGTGATTATGGAGGAATCAAAAAGTTCAAGCAATATTTAATACCAAATAAGCTATAACTTACTTGAATGCACAGATTCGTCATTTTCTATGACCTCCTCTGGATGATAGATCACATATATCCTTGGTTACCAGTCTTTTCCTCTTGTTGCTTCGGACCTTTCTGTTGAGCACATCCATATCTTTAACAAGAGACAAATATGAGATACACATGGATTGAAATGCAGTTTTTATCTCATCATTACTAGTTGCATAATGATGCAAAGAAGATTTCAACCTTGCGATCTCCTTCTTGAGCATCTCATTTTCATCCAAACAAGTTTTCAACTTTGTAAATTTGTCTTCACACTCCTTTGATATTTTCCTTGATTTCTCTTCCAAATAATGTATTCTTTGCATTGAATGTGCATTCCCATAGAGCATCAAATTCTCACAGTAACCCAAAAGGCCATTTTTGCCATGACACATATAGATTATTAACTGACTCACCGAATGAAAATCTGGATGTTGCAATGAACATGGATCAACAAGATACAATGTTCCTGATGACCATAAATCTACATGCTTTAGCTTTTCCTATCGGAAAGTGGTAATGTAGAAGATAGATCTAGCTCGAAAAAGAAAAAAAAAACTTTCGTGCATGGCAGAATAAACTATCTTCATCTTTCCAATGCATGACTATGCCTATCAATTTCAAACAAGAAAATGGTGATAGAAATCACGTTTGAACTTATAGTAACTAACTTTGAAATCGTCAGTACTACAGTGATTACGTAGCCAAATAATTAAGCATTGAAGATTATCACACAAATAATTAGTCATGAAGAAATACAGAAACAAATATAGTCTGAGACAAAACTGAACACAATAAGAAATAGTATTGATTCAAAACGAAACAGAAGTAAATGAGTACAACAAGTTGCGGATCGAAGCCGTGTACTCGATGCTATCTCTGAGCAGCTAATATGAAAGTCTGAATTAATGCGCAATGCTGATGAGCAATAGCGCAATAGCAATCTCTAAAACAACTCTAAGAAGTGAGCTAGAATGCTCATGAGTGTTCAAGCTCACATGCTTGAGAGAGAGAGCGCTAACTATTCAAATGCTTCTGATAATTTTGATTTTCAATGAATTAATCTATATGAAAATGAACAGCTATTTATACTAAAAAATTAGGTCATCAATTGTGATCGCCAGTTGGCTGGTGATCCGCTAGCATCCATCCAGTCCTTGTCATTGATTGCTGATAAGCGGTGACATTGGCCGTAAACGTTCTGTCTGCATAAATGAACCAAAACTGTAGCTCTACAGAAATGAACTAAAACTTCTGATGAAATGATACTTCAGTTCAATGTGCTTACTCCTGGAATGAAATCTATGGGTTGGCTGATAAAGCGAGGGCACTTTGATTATCACAAAATAATGTCGTCAGAGCATATTGATTCAGACCGATATCTGAGAGTAAGTTTCTCAACCAAATTGTTTCCTTTGTAGCCTGAGAGGCTGCGATATACTCTGATTTAGTGGAAGATAGAGCTATCGAAGATTGCTTGCGACTGTTCCAAGAAATTGGACCATTGTTGAGGAAGAATGTAAATCCGAAAGTAGATTTACGAGTGTCTACATCTCCTACCCAACTCGCATCTGTGTAACCACTAAGGAAATTGAGTTTGTTGTTGCCGACTGCTCCATAACAAATGCAAAAGTCCATAGCAGCTCGAAGATATCTCATGACTATGATAAGAGCCTTCCAATGTGTTATACTAGTATTAGTCATAAACTGACTAAGAGACCTGACTGCAAAAGCTATGTCTAGCCTGGTACAGATCATGGCGTACATAAGAGATCCTATAATAGAATGGTAAGGATACTCACACATCTGCTGCTTCTCATGAATTGTTTGGGGACACTGGTATGTTGACAATTTGAGTCCTGGTTCCATTGGTGAGAGAGTTAACTTGCAATTAATCAGATTATATCTGACTAAAATGTTGTAGATGTACCTTTGTTGTGTAATGTAGATCAACTTTTGTTTTTTTGTCTTTGTGGATTTGTATACCAAGGCAAAAATGAGCTTCACCCAGATCGATCATGTCAAATTCAGAAGATAGCATTGTCTTCTCCTCTTTTATCAGATCGGTAGTGTTGCTGAAAAGCAATGTATCATCCACATATAATGTGATAATGATAAAAGACCGTTGCACTCCTTTGAAGTAAACGTTTGAATGTGAAGATAGCCGTGATCAATGAGGAAAGTATTGATCCTTTGAAACTATGCTTGAGCAGATTGCTTCAAGCCATAGAGTGCCTTATGGAGTTTACAAACATGATTGTGCTTACCCTCGATAATGTAACCTTCGAATTGCAACATGTAAATGTCTTCTTCGATAACTCCATTGAGATATGTTGTCTGTACATCCATTTGATGTATTTCCAAATCTGCTACAGTGGCAAACGATAGCAAAAGTCGAATAGAAGAATGTTTGACTATTGGACTGAAGGTCTCAGTGTAATCGACGTTGTATACCTGAGAAAAACCTCTGGATACTAGTCGTGCCTTTCTTCTGTTGATGCTTCCATCTGCGTTGTACTTGACTTTGAAAATCCATTTGCAATCAACTACATTTCTGCTAGCAGGTAATTCAACAATTGTCCATGTCTGGTTCTTGATAAGAGATGAATACTCTTTATCCATAGCTTCCTTCTAGAGATCTAAGTCAGGCTGACTGAGTGCCTCTTGGACAGACGTCGATTTCTGAACAAGATATGTTGTAGACTCGTCGATATACCAGTTAGGTGGTCTACTAGTCCTTGAAGATCTTATGGGTAATACAGGAAGCTGATCGTTTCTATCATACTGTAGTTGCTGAACTGCAACATCGTCATCTTCTGATCCACCGTTCATTCGTTGTTTGTCGGAAGTAAAAGAGCTTGGACCTTCAATGGGAATAGTTGCCTGCAGAACTGGAAAGTTCAAAGCGTCAAGAGAATTTGACAGGTCGGCTACATGGGAACTGCCCTTTCCTTTGAGGTCTTGAAACTGATCTTCGATGAAGATGACATCTCGGGTAGTGAATATCTTTGACTCGATGGGATCAAACAACTTGTAGGCTTGACCTGAAGTAGTGTAGCTGATGAAAACACACTTGATACTTTGGAAGTTGAGCTTCTTCCTGAGATCACGAGGTATATGTGCAAAAGCAATACATCCAAAAACTCGTAAGTTTGATAAAGAAGGTTTACCTGTCCAAAATTCGAATGGTCTTCTGTCTGAGAGGCCTTTAGTAGGACATCTATTCTGAATATAGGTTGTTGTTGAAACAGCTTCAGCCCAGAAGCATTTCAGAAGTGTCGCATGTGATAACATGCACTTTGTCGATTCAACTAAGGTTATGTTCTTTCTCTCAGCAAGACCATTTGACTGAGGCAAATAGGAAGTGATGTATTGTTTCTCAATGCCGTTATTAAGGCAGTAGTCCTTGAATTTGTTGGAGATGTATTCTCCCCCGTTATTTAACCTCAGTGCTTTGATTCGTTTGCCAGTTTGATTCTTAGCATGCTCTTTGAATTGTCTGAATTTGATGAAAGCCTCTGATTTCTGTTTAATGAAATAAACAACTATTCTTCTGGAGAATTCGTCAATAAAGGTAATGAAGTACTTTGCATTTAGCAATGAAGGAGTTTGCATAGGTCCACATATATCTGATGAACAACATCTAATAGATCTTTTGCTGCATGCACATGGTTTGATCTAAAAGGAATCCTAGCTTGCTTTCCAAAGATGCAGCTATGACAGAAAGGGAGATCGACCTTACCAGAAGGATAGTCGAGATCAAAGACCATGGATTGTTTGGTCATGTTCAAAATAGATGCATGATTCACGTGTCCTAAGCAATGATGCCATAGTAATGCTTTATTGACTAGAACAGAGGTTTTCAAGGCTTGACTAGACTCAGAATAACAGTGTGCCAATCTATATAAGTAACTCTGCCTCTTGCCGAGTGCAAGGATCTTCTCACTCCTATCAATAATTCTACATTGATCAAATTCGAATTCTAACTTATGACCTAAATCTGTAATTCTACTCATTGATAACAAATTTGTAGAGAGTTATAAAACCTTTGATAGTAATTTGAATTAATCATGTTGGAATTGCAATCTTACAGTACCTTCACCTTCAATAGTGTGAGTACTATTGTCACCAAGATGAACAAATTTTTTCGTGCTGTAAGGAGTGTAGGAGTTGAAGATCTCACGTTGATTGGTCATATGTTGAGTTGCTCCAGAATCCATAAACCATGAATCATCCAAAAATGTGCTTTGATCTTTGACCATGAATGCACCTTCGCCCACTTCGACCTGGGGAGATGATGAGACTGTGTTTGCTTGTTGATCAGGTTGTTTGGCTACGTTCTTCGCTTGGAGAATTCGACAATCCTTGATCTCATGGTTATTGCGCTTGCAATACCTGCAAAACATCTTCTTTGATTGTGGATTTGATGATTGTTCTTGACCTTGAGTCTGTTTTTGATTCGTTGCAGCCTTCTTGGAGCCTTTCTGCTTCTGTTGCTTCGAGCCTTTGTTGACAAATAGAGCCTGAGAGGAGGAAGTAGACAAAGTGTCTTGACTTCTTCTATTGTCTTCTTGCAGCAACATAGTGATAACTCTAGTAAGAGTTAAATCTGAGTGTGTCGATATGATCATCACCTAGTTCTCATATGTAGAGGGCAAGCTTGAAAGCAATGTCATAATTGTGTCTTGATCGTCTATGACTGATCCGACAGTGGCCATATGTTGCAAAAGATTCTTAAACTAGTTAATGTGACTCTGAAGAGAATCACCAATAGCCATTTTGAATGTGAAGAATTTCCTTCGTAGACGTAACTTAGTAGCTACGTCCCTCACGTCATATAGTGAGTTCAAAATGTCCCAAACATCTCTAAACATTTTGGCTTCAGCTATGTGTCCAATCTGTGTATCTGATATATTGAGGATAATAAGCGCGAAAGCTTTACCGTCTTTCGATTTCCACTTTGAGTCGTCGTCTTCAGGTTTTACTTCTATACCTATGACAACATCCCATAATTCGTTGGCAATAAACAAGGTCTTCATCTTAAATTTTCACAAATGATAATTGGATCCATTCAACTTGTCTGCGATAAGATCGGCTTTACTTTGAGAATCCATCTGGAACTTGATCTGTCGATTGTATCGATGACGCTAAGATGTAGTAATCCCAACAATAAGAAATCAATTCTCTAATACTGAAAGGTCGAAAAGAACTGAAGAGTATGATATCAACTTGATATTGCAAAAGATATGAAGTATTAGAGCTTTCGCTCTGATATCATATTGGAATCAGATAAATAATAATGATTTCGCTATGATACCATGTCGGAAAGTGGTAATGCAGAAGATAGATCTAGCTCAAAAAGGAAAAAAAACTTTCGTGCATGGCGGAATAAACTATCTTCATCTTTCCAATGCATGACTACGCCTATCAATTTCAAACAAGATAATAGTGATAGAAATCACGTTTGAACTTGTGGATTTGACCCACAAATTTTGGTCAAAATTGGTCCAAAAACATGGTTTTTTGATGATTTTTGGACAAATTTTGTGGTAGATCTCTCAATAGCCAACATTTTGCATGAAAATTTTCAAAGGTAGAATGAAAGCTTTCTTAAAGCTATCATGGAGTTCGGTTAGGATTGGACACCATTAGGGGGGTCAAAACATCAAAAAATAGTGTATTTTTGGGGATTTTTGGGCATGAATACCTATCAAATGGGGGTCTAAACCTGTTGGCTCTCATTACAAGCTTACAGATATGATGGATTGTGTCTGTTTTCAGCCATCATGCATCCAATTTGGATAGGTGAGCATTAGACACCATCATGTTGAAGTTTTGCTTGTTGAAGGAGGTCAAAAATGCATTTTTTGCATGATCTGAGCCTATGATTGCTTGTTGGACTTGATAGAAGCTTCTATACCTCTCTAATGAATGTTAATAGAGTGATTGTAACCTCTGATTGGATGCTTATTGGGCTAGAGATGAATTTTTGATGATACCACCTTGGAAAAGTGTGCCCTCCTACCTGATTTTCTGTCATTTACATCTCACATGTGTGAAGCCTAGGTGGCAGGGTGATGTGGCAAGTGCCTTGTAGACCCATTCTCCCTCTGTATTGTGCTTTACAGTGACCAATTTGGTGTGCTATAGAGAAAGTTATGGTCGTATGAAGTTTGGCAATTTTTGAACCAAAATTTGCAAAATTTTGGAATTGTTCTGATGCATGCAAGCATCAGAACATGTTCTGATGCATGCATGCTTGTAATTCAGTGTGGTGCTTGTCAGTTGATGGAAATGTATGGATTGACCTGTATGCATGCTTGGATGCATGTTGCATGCGTCATCAGTAGATTGATCAGAAGAATTCTTGCATGAAGCTATGTTTGGTAATTCTAGATCAAAAAGCAGATTTCCTAGTGGCTAGAACATTTTGGAAATGTTCTGATGCATGCATGCTTGTAATTCAGTGTGGTGCTTGTCAGTTGATGGAAATGTATGGATTGACCTGTATGCATGCTTGGATGCATGTTGCATGCATCATCAGTAGATTGATCAGAAGAATTCTTGCATGAAGCTATTTTTGGTAATTCTAGATCAAAAAGCAGATTTCCTAGTGGCTAGGTTGTTTTCGAAATTTTTTCGGTTTTTCGAAAAAGTCAGTGCATGTCAAGCTTATTGCATGCAGGATGTTTTGAAATGATCTCGATATGTGACAGTGCTTGTGAATTTGATAGATTGATCTTCTTAATCTATTTTCACAGTTGCTCCATTTTGAACGAATTTTGAAATTCTAGTGTTGATTCCCCAGTTTCTTGGCAATTTACATAAAAAATTACCTGGCTCAAGAATCTGAAATTCCAATAAGGAGATGGGCGAGTTTCCATGGTAAGTATTCTCTCTCCAAAGAGAAAATATTTTCCTTAAGATCCCCATGCAGCCTATATTAAGCTATTGACCTCCTATTCTTGCATTATAGCAGTCAAACACCATGCAAGTGCTCCTATGTCCAATTATAGGTCCGGGCCCTCATATGATATTAATTATTTTTACAGGCCAAGCCCAAGATGACGAGGCATAACCAATAACCATATACATTGGAGTGACCGGCCATCCATGTCGAGACTTATTCCGAATCCCACATACTTGACATCGTAACAGAAACCCACTCACCCATCTCCCCCACCCACTTAAACCGCTGCCCTTCTGCCCACGCCCTTCTACCCAAACCACTTCATAGCATCAATGAGAACACCCACATCCAAGATGTGAATGGACACAAGAATCTATGTAATTATGCGAACCTTTAATTAAATGGACACAAGAATCTATGTAATTGTGAAAGTTCAAGTAAATGGACACATAATCTAAATAATCTAATTAAGGTGAAAGAATTAAAACTTTAACTTTAAATGTGAGTCCTTTGTGAACTTTGAATTTTACAAACCATTTAAATGGACAAGGAATCTATGTAACCTCATAGAATCTAGTTGATGTGAAAGCTATAAAACTCCAACTTTGAAGTAATTAAAGTTCTTTGGAGTTTAGCTCTTTTGTGAACTTTGAAAATTGAAGTTAAAAAAAAAAGACGTAAATAGACAAGGAATCTATGTAATCTCATAGAACCTAATTAATGCAAAAGTTTTAAAAGAGGACTTGCACACAGTTGACGGTGAGTTGTTTTCGTCGTTCAAAGATGCTTGCAAGCATAGACTTCTTATAAATGCTTCTTGGTTTCCAAGGGGAGGCTCGAACCTGGGACCAAAGAAACTTTGGACTTCTTATAAATGACGCGATGGAGTGGAGTAACTGTGTGCTGGAGGCGGTGTCATGGGGGACTCCGTTGCAACTTCGGCTCATGTTCATTGTACTTCTTTTGACATGTGCCCTTTCTAACCCATTAGATCTTTGGAAGAGTATAGAGTCCCATTTAGTAGAGGATTACGCAGAGGAGTTAGAACAACCATTAACGTGCGAGACCGTTATTGTGAGTCAGATTATGATAAACAGGACTCTTCTAGACATGGAGACACACATGCAGGCATCAGGAAAGTCGTTGACAAATTTTGGCTTCACACTTCCCGATAGCGATGTCGAGTTTTCTCCACTATTTCGCGAAGAGATATTTCTCGATGAGACCCTTTCAGAGGTCTCATCTAAAAGTTGGATATACACACACACACATGCAGACCTAAAAGCACACACCCGCACACATGTCAAGGTGTCAAAGCTTCATGTCGATGCATGTTGAAGACATCCAAAATACAAACCCCCAAATGACTAGCCGACAAACTTTTGGCTATACATATGTATGTCCACCTTCAATCATCAATCGCTCGCTCTGAGCATCATCCACACATCTCGTCAACAGGCCGCCACCCATATCGTCGTCCATCCATCAACGGCGAACATACCCACTAGTATATATATATATATATATATATATATATATATATATATATATATATGTATGTATGTATGTATGGAGGAACAAATTCCCAATCATCCTCAAAATTCCACATGATAAATCACTTGCCTCTACTTAATCTCTTCATTTGAAGCCTAGTGGATTTTTTTACAAACAACTTCTCACCTCTGTAAACATGAGACAACTAGTGACTACCTTTTTTAAATAAAATGGGGCATCTATTGCCCTCTCTTTTTTTCAACTTGAATTTTGCTATAAGCTTCTTCTTTTTTTAACTCTCCTATCTCTCTCTAGACACATTAATGTAGGGTGATTATATGACACTAACTACTTATATTGTGGTAAGCTCAATTTCAATAGCCAAGAACTAGATCATGTTTTTACATCCAACATTCAAGACAAACTACTTATATTGTGGTAAGCTTGTAAACTGGCACTACTTCACTCAATTTCAATAGCCAAGAACAAAATCATGTTTTTACATCCTCCCAACATTCAAGACACTATGTTGTGTCTATTGCATGAATACTTGGTTGTAGTTCTTTGCTTCCCTACATGTGTGTATTAGATAAAATCTATTTTCTTTCTAAAGTGAATCATGTTTGTACGCAATTCAGCCTACTGATGTGGTGGTGTTGTCATTGTGAATCATATTTAGTCAATTTCAATAGCCAAGAACTAGATCATGTTTTTACATCCTCCCAACAAAAGACACTATGTTGTGTCTATTGCATGAATATGTGGTTGTAGTTCTTTGCTTCCCTACATGTGTGCATTACATAAAATCTATTTTCTTTCTAAAGTGAATCATGTTTGTACGCAATTCAGCCTACTGATGTGGTGTTGTTGTCATTGTTTTGAAGTTGTCTAGGTTTTGTTTGTATAATCATGGGACCTATGATTCTTGTATTGATGTAGACATTGTGCATAGTGTGAGAATGATTGCTATGTCTACAAAAAATAGATACCAATGCTTTGAGGTTAAAGAAGAATGAATTGCTTCTTCATCGGATGTTTTTGCATATTGAAACCCTTCTTCTCAATTGATTAATAATCACTATGTATGGTCCCAAATAAAAAGAGTGAGGTCATTTTTTTAAAAATCGCTGTATAAGGACCTAGACATTCTCAATTTTTTTAAATATTTGATGTAAATTCTCCAATGCTAAACTACCGAAGTAAAACCAAGCTCGAGCATTGGATGATTTTGGAGTTTTCCAAGGATAATCACCAAGCCAAGCAGCCTGGAAAAAAAAGCTCTCTCTCTCTCTCTCTCTCTCTCTCTCTCTCTCTCTCTCTCTCTCACACGCATACACACACACACACACCTAAATGGCTTTACCCTGGATCTAGTACAACTTTCCTTTGCTTATCCTCATGTGACTCATATCTCAATTACAGACCCTTTTTTGTCCCAGTAATAATATGCTAGCAACCCAATGAAGATAGATAGCTGTCGATCATTTGAAGCCCATGTAACATTGTGCAATCACGAGGATCAATCAATCATCGAACAAACGGGGGCGTTTTACAGGTGGGTTTTTATCCAACTGCACATCGTTAGGAGCGGTCTTCCTCTTTGGACACACTGTTGCAGCAGCTGTGTCAACAGCTTCAGAGCTCACTTTGACTTGCACTTGTTCATCTTCACATGTGGGATCTGAACTCAATTTAGACTTCAGCTCCTTAATATCAGCAGGGGGGCTTCTTTGCCGAACATGAGCTTTCAATCTTTTCACATCGGCCAAGCGAAGGGGCTTCAAAATGAACTCCTCTGCACCATCTGCCAAACACCTGACACAAACTTAAACCCGAGAGTCAACTTGCTGATGATTTAGTAGGTGGGCTACTGCAGCACATACAAAATATACAACCTATCGCGTTCATACACCGACAATGTAGGTGAAAAATAAAAGTAAAAGATCAATGACATTTCCAAATTGAACTACAACAATCCATCATCTTCATAGGTGACAACTAAAAGAAAAGGATTGATGATGTTTCAGAACTTATACAAACAAGCAAGCTGACCGAACACAACAGCTTACATGCTGATGCGATCTGGTACATCCTCGGTTGACATTATAACCACGGGTATCTCCTTCAAGGCAGAAGTCTCCTGCAAGTCAGAGTGGACAGCAGCAGCTTGGTCTGAGGCCTGATGCTAAGAGATCAATACATGACAAATCACACATCCTCTTGCTTTAACCCAATTTAAGAAGAAGGCCAATTATGCCTGACTTGTGAAAAGGGGTTATCCATCATGGGTCGAAAACCATGATCATATTACAGGTGGCCATCAGTCTTGTATTAGAATATACAGCACAACATTCATTTTGAGCAGCTCTACCTGCAGTATTTGGAAAACAACAATCACCATGTTTCAGATTCCCACCAAGAAGCAAATAGTTGCATACCTTCACTCTTCTTAGGAGATCGTATCCCGTCATGCCAGGCATACAATAATCTGTAAGTATTAGGTTAACCTGAATTGCCTGCAAATCAACCAGCAATTAACAAAAATTAGTTCAAGAGTACGACTTCGATGATCGATCGGAAGGGCAATAATGTAGCAAAAGATAACGAGAAAAGACCGAAAAAAGTGAGCTCAAGAAAGGAAATACTAGCAAAGGTGGGTACTCTTAACACCTGTCTTACATTTGTGGCTGCTGACCCAGATGTACCATCCACAACACCCAAAACTTCCAATGCCCTTAAAGCAGTATCGGCTGTTGTCACTACACACGCGTAAAGTCTCAATTGAACCATCCTAAATGCACTATGAGCCTTTTCTTAATGTCCAAGTTGACACTTTCTGAGCATGGAAACCACAAACCTAAAGTAGAGACTGCAATGTTCCTATGTGAAAAGAAAGTGACAGAATGAGATTCCTCAAAGGAAAATATAAACAACATCAAGATCAATACACCAACTACTCTACCATGTCCAGATGTTATAACCATATTGAAAACTCTAGACATGTGGCAAGACAGGGCTTGCTAATGAGCCCCTTACACCTACCAATTCACATTTCTTCATCCCTTTTTTAAATTAGGCCTATGCTATGGAATTATGGATACAAAAAATCAGCTCTTCGTGTGAAGCAAGTAAGCTTGATAGTAGTGCATTACTACATCTGAGTCCTGGACTGTAGATCTTATTGCAGCCACTTTTTCATCATCACTGGTTTGGCAAAATTCTTAACAAAAAAAGTGTTGACACCACTAACATATGTAGGATGGTAATACATGAAACAGTCACCACCATGGCAGTGAGAGGTCGGCCTGAGCCATGGGCGGTGGGTGCTTGAGAGCTATACACAGTCCTCAAGTACCATCAACTAACCAAGCATACACCACCCTTGTATGATGGTGGGCCTGCCACTACAATGCAAAGGTGATTCGCCTATAAAGCCATCTCATTTTGTAGTGGTGTCAAAACTTCCGCCATGGCACTAAGGGACCCACCCTCATGTAAGGGTAGTGGGTGCTTGAGAGCTATAAGCACCAGCTCTCAAGCATCCACCAGTCTTAGACGAGGGTTGCCCCACCATTGCAATGCAGAGGTGGTTGCCTGAACGACCAACCCACATTTTAAAGGTGGCAAAACCTTTTTCACAGATAGAATTGGGCAAACAAGCAATGAACACAATATAATCATCAACAAAAGCAGCAGCTGCTTTTGCAATAGTTAACTTCATAGACCTAATCTTAAGAAGAACCGAGGAATGTAAAATCGTTTTGTAAAGGTAAAGTAATAAATGCAATAATGCATACAGTTGCACTGTAACAGATATTTACCTTCCACCCAGAAAAATCACAATTCTTGTAGAAGGTCAGAAGTGAGATATTGAATGAGCAAACAAACGAAGAATGTTTCAAAGGAACAGGCTAGAGAAAAACTGTTCGCGAGTCATGTATTGCCACATGCAACAACAATTACATGTAGCTTGTAGATCTCTTCACCAAAAAAATGAATGTGGTTGCATTGTATCAGATATTTACCTTATGATAGATGACTTAACAACTCTACGTGAAAATTCAAACATTCGGAAGAAGTTGAATGAACCCAAGAAGAAACAAGCACACAACAAAGGCCTTAAAACCATTTCATCAAGACTTACGAACCATTTTCCACCTACGTACATCATAAGATGTCTCCAAGGGGACAACGATTATCCATACTCGTACTGCATTCATCGTCTATGGATGTAGGCGTCTACCTCATGACTTCTGCTACCAATGGCTCACAAATTTGGCCTTTTGACAAACTTGCACCACTTGGAAAATAAAATAATAGTCGATTTTCACTCGCTCGTACATTTATACAGGTAACAGTACAATCATAAAATTATACACTTGCATAATATATTCGACCAAGCTTGAGCTCAAGACAACGAGAACTTAGTTAGCAAAATACTAAAACAGGAACGCATACAGCAGTTCTGAATGCACATACGGGTGAATACACAAAGTCATCAGCATTGTCAAATTTTTAATTTACAAAATAAGAACTTGAGACCAAAAAATGGCCTAGAAACTTTTCAAAAAACAAATTTCTTCAAGGCAAACCTTCAAAATGGCCCAAAAACGGCTAAAAAAACAGCTGAACATGGCGTTTGCAGCGTATTCAAGCCAAAAACGTCCTTATTTGAGTTTTTTGGTAGTCGTTGAAAACTTTTAAACACCATATTCAGTAGAATACAGCGTTTTCTGGTAACTATGATTGAGAATGATTAATCATTGCCAAAAAAACATGAATTAACGAGTACATTAAAAAATAAGTAAAAAAGCGACCAGAAATTATTCGCCATTACTAGCAACAGAGCTAAAAGACAATAAGCATGACCTTAAAAGAATGAAGGATGTTAAAAAAGGTGCAAGTTACAGTAAAACAGAAGTAAAACATGACTCCTAGGCATACTTTTTCTTGACACATGGGAGCTAACTTCAACAGCTAAAGGGTACCACAGAAAAACTGAAATCAACTCAAAACACATCATAATCTACAAATGGAGATTTTTCTTTTTCACTAAATGTAATGCTCCCCAATTTTTGCCACTATGTCTGTCATTGGGAGGTTGACCATTGTGCTATTAGGGTTAACGTTGGCCACATGAGGGTCAGTGATGGGCCTTTGCTACACCTCATAGCAGGCGAGCAACCTGCAACTAACATATATGTAGCAGCAACTGGATTGCAAAATATCTCTTGGCTTAATGTCTCTTGACAGATGGCAGCAAATGCATTCCAATGGAGAGTCGTCTAGAGAAAGTTTATGTGTGATTACATAACACCTTACACTAGTGGGGTTAAATTCCAACTATAAGAGAAGACAAGATAGCTATATGAGAAAGGTTAAGCACACTTGTAATTAGAGTTAAAACTTATACCTTCAACAACTAATTTCTAGGAATTCTTGCTAAAAACAAATTAATAACAACGTTAAACACAACGTAATTTACAAGTGGAAATTAAAAATGGACTGCTCCCCGAGTTTTGTGGCCGCGTCTCTCATTGGTATGTAGACCACTCGACTAATAGGATTAGCATTGGTAAGCCCACACATAAGTCATGGGTGGGTATGCGCTATGCCCCATAGTCGACAAACATAAACATATACACACACACACACATACACATGAGGCTTGTTATACCTAATAATGGTCGACAATAAACTCAAAATATACACAGCAAAAATGTGAGCCCACCTTTGTAAGAGGCCGTTTTGAGAAGCCTTTCTATGACCTTCCGATCAATGAGACTGTCATCAACAGCAAGTATATGGATGTCTGAAAAACTGTGGGCAAGGGATGATGGATCTTTGGGTTTTTGATCAGATATGATCTTAATGTCCTTGCATAGTGTCAACATTGCATATAGATCAAAGACACACTTTTCTGCTTAGCTGCAACCCATGACAGCGTTACTGGGTCACCCGGTCACCTGCCCGGTTTGGCAAGGAACATGCTTTAATGTGTGTGCTGCTGCCTTGATCTGGTGGGCAGGGATGGGATGATGGATGGATGGTGGCCACGTGTTAAATTGCCACGCAGGTGGTGTTTGACGGTTGGTCCAATGGTTCGGGATTAAAACTCCAGCACCAGGACTTGGAGTCAGTTTTGCCCTTTAGATCCAAAATGCAGCCCTTTAATCGGAAACGCAAAGCGTCGCCCGTCGTTCTGAAGTTGAGGCGATTTAAACCTGGACTCAATCCATTCTCGCCTGTCAGAACTGCCACTTGGAACCCATCCAACGGTCGATCATGAAAACGTGGCACAATCTCAACGTGTGTTAGAAAATCCAACGGTGACAGACCAGAAATTCCAAGCGCGCTCTTCTCCCTGAACAAATATCACACCTCATCGAAGATCACTGCAAATACACAGAAATAATGGACGCAAGACTGGTTGATCCAACAAAGCGAGCAGGCATTCCCAAAAACATGAACCGTTTCAGCAAAAACGAAATGTTTAGATAAGAAGGGAGCTGTGGGGAAAGCGTATTTGCCAAATGGGTTGTTGATGATGTATTCACAGAAACGCTGCTGCTATGACGCAAAATCCTGATCAGATTCCAGATTTGTGGAAGCCCACAAACGCGAGAAGAATGGATCGGAACAAATCTGCAGCGCAGCACTGTTGTTGACGATGTCTATGTCTCTGGCTGGCTGGCTGGCCAGTGGGAGGCTGGAGGGATGGATGATGGGAAAGTAGAAAGAAAGCTCGCGAGCATATGAATGAAAGAGGAGGAAAACAATATAAAGGTAGACAGTCAGACAATGGCCCGGTGCGGTGGGGCTGGCCACAGCTGCTGACGGACGAATTGCTCGGGACGGCCGCATGACGCTTCCGATGAAGGTCAACTCAATCCGTCCCACTTCAAAAAGGTGGGGGTATTATTATATTCCCGGGCAATTTGCCCTTCATGTGACGGTCCATTGGATATCACAAGCCGTCCCACTTCAAAAAAGGTGATTCCCAGGCAATGTGCCCTTCTTCTCAAGGTCAAGTGATTATTACTTGAAAGGAGGTGGATTTTTATAGCATTGCCTCAATTTAAAGGCTGGTGAAAAAATCTATAGAGCTTGTTGGCAAGTTTTGTAGTTTCAAAAATGAACAATTCACACGAAGGCCCTATTCAAAATTAGGTGGCCGCTTCCTTTGGTGCTAGCACAGGGATAGTCACATTTTTCTTTTAGTTTGAAAAGTTTAAACTCCTTTTAGAGAGCTCGCCCATAGTTTTCGCCTGGGTGTGAAAAATAGACGTGTTCTTTTGTCTTGGCAATTCCCACAACTATATATATATATATATACTAGTAAAGAGTGCTCGTCGTTGAAGGGCAATGGAGGCTGATCTAGGTGACGGCCGATGATTTGGATGATGGCCGATCTCGCACATCTCGCATCTCGAATATCTAACATTCCATTTAGAGAATTAAGCCAAGGTCCAAGGGATAGTAATCCACCTTGAAATATTTATCATAGAGGATAAATGCATAATCGAACATTTTGTATAACCTATGCTTTGAAACATCTTAGCAAAGAAAGGAGAGATGGAGGAGGATTTATATGGTTTGGATGCACATTTTGTTGTGAGTACTGAACCGTTTGGAGCCCGATTTAGTCCTGTAGGTTCGTCTCGGTGTGTAGCACAGGACTAAATAAAGGGTCTAAAAAACAGACTCCGTTCAGCGACATTGGACTAATTCTTGAGAATGTTGGAAAGTAGTCCATTTAGTGGCATTCCCCACGGCAGAAAAGGCGTTTTCAGACAAATGGCGTAGGAATTGAACTGCAAATGAACTTGTGGGTTCGTGTTGAGCCCACAAACCTCAGGACACCTCCCGTGCGAAGTTCTGACCATTTTTTACTGAATCCGACCAATTTCTGGCTCGATGGGCTTGTGTAGCAAGCCATAGATCTGATATCTACTAAGCCTGTCGCAAACTGTCACATGGCAAGCCATGTAGGCCTACCCCATGGCAAGTCATGAAAGCCTGGGGTTTGCCATGTGGCAAACCACGTGCTTCTAACATAGGCTTGCATGGCAAGCCAACCAGGCTCTGGCATGTAGGTGGCCTAAGTGGACATAGAGAGAGAGAGAGAGAGAATTGGGCCTCGAAAGTTGCCACATGGCGAGTCACGTAGGCTTGCCATGTGGAGAACCATGTAGGCTTGGGACTGTCCATGTGGCAAGCCACGTAGGCCTACCATAGACTTGTGTGGCTTGCCACATGGCCTACCATAGGCTTGTGTAGTAGGCCACATAGGCCTACTATCTAGCAAGCCTATCATAGGTTGCCACATGGCAAGCAAGGTAGGCCTGCCACATGACAGATCATGCAAACTTATAGGCTTGTGCGGCAAGCCAACAAAGCTCTACCATATAGGCCTGAGTGGACCCAGACATAGAGATATAGAGAGGTGGGCTCGAAAGCTGACACATGGCAAGCCATGTAGGCCTACCATAGGCTTGCATGACAGACCACATAGGCATGGCATAGGCCTCATGTTTGTCATGCAAGCTTGTTGTAGGTTGCCACATAGGCTTGCCATAGGCTTGTGTGGCAAGCCGACCAGACTCTGCCACGTAGGCTTGAGTGGACATAGAGAGAAAAAGAGGTGGGGCTCGCAAGCTACCATGTGGCAAGCCGCGTAGGCCTGCCACATGGAAAACCATGTAGGTTTGATACTTCTCATGTCGTAAGCCACGTAGGACTACCATAGGCTTGTATAGCAAGCCACATAGACATGTCATAGATGTACTATCTGCCAATCTTGTCGTAGGCTGCCACGTAGGTCTACCACGTGGCAAGTCTTGCAAGCTTAGGGTTTGCCATATGGCAAACCATGTAGGTCCTAACATAGGCTTGTGTGGAGTCAACCAGCCTTTGGCACGTAGGCTTGAGTGGACCTAAAGAGAGAAAGAGGTGGGGCTCAAAAGCTGCCATGTGGCAAGCCACGTAGGCCTACCATAGGCTTGTGTGGCTTGCCACATGGCCTACCATAGGCTTGTGTAACAAGCCACATAGGCCTGCTATCTACCAAGTCTGTCATAGGCTGCCATGTGGCAAGTCACGTATGGCTGCCATGTGGCAAATCATGCAGGCTTGGGGTTAGTCATGTGGCAATCCATGTAGGCCCATCATAGGCTGGCAAGCCAACCAGGCTATGCCTACGTGGTCTGCTATCTGCTAAGCCGGTCGCACACTGCCACGTGGCGATAGGTGGGCTTGAAAGTTACCACGCGGGCCTACCATAGCATACACTGGGATTACCAACCATTTATGATATTTGGAAAAACTCAAGAGTCAAAACGAAAAGAAAAAACCTTGTCCAAAGTATTCAATAAGTCGTGGATACTATACTTCTTACTGGGAGTTAGAAGATTGAAGACCTCCTCATATACTTTTTTAAATACAAGCCTCAACTATCTTCTTACCCTCTTTCTATAGTAAGGCTCTAGTATGGTAAGTGAAGATGGATATGGTAGAATGTTGACATTGCATGTCAGTGCATGGGAAGCATTGAAGCTCCCATTTGTGTAGCATTCAAAGAACTACCATTGCTTGGTAGCTCTCAAGGGTTTCTACAACACCAACAACCAAATGAATATCTTTGTATATAAAGCTTCAAAAGTGGGAAGTGTCAAAATTAACATTGTTAGAATCATGCGCCTCTATTATGCAAACAAAATTCAGTGAACACTAATCAAAGCCTTAGTATAAGATCTAAGGCAACCTAATCTCCGCCCTCATCATTTTCACCAAACTTGACTTATCTACAAAACCCTCGGTATCTCTCTCTCTCTCTCTCTCTCTCTCTCTCTCTCTCTCTCTCTCTCTCTCTCTCTCTCTCTCTCTCTCTCTCTCTCTCTCTCTCTCTCTCTCTCTCTAACAAGCTATGTGTGTGTGCCCGCGTGTGAGTTGTGTGTGTGTGTGTGTGTGTGTGTGTGTGTGTGTGTGTGTGTGTGTGTGAGAGAGAGAGAGAGAGAGAGAGAGAGAGAGAGAGAGACTCGTGGGATGCTGAGATTGATTTTTGCACTCGTAGTGTTGCAGCAATATCTATTGCCCAAGCAAACGGATGACGTCATGGCTTTTATTCAGGCACTTGCCCAAACGCATGGCTTCACTCAGAAGCTCACCATTGCTGGATCAAAGCTGCGCCATTTGTAGAATATGTCATTGCCATGTAGGCGATAATAATCCATCTTGTTCTTGATGGCTTTGAGGAGAAAGTGATCTCCCATTGGATTCTCACAAGGACGCGGCTGAGAACTCGAGACTAAAAACAGTGGAGATTTTCTAGTTGTTGTCGCCTTTTTGTGAGGATTTTTAGAAAGCCATCTTCTACGCTGAACGTCCCAGTCGGAAATCTGAGACCTCAATCTGTAGGAATCGTTCACATGCAATTTAAATCCAGATTTCTCATAGAAAGCATTACCACTGTCAGGAGTCTCAGAAAATAATCCTGAAATGTCTACTGGCGATCTAGCTAGTTTTTGATGCAATGAGGTAGATGAATCCTTGTGGTCAGCTTCAATAGAAAGCCTTGAAAGTAGACATGATTTGAAAGTTCTGGTTATGCCCCAACAAAGAAACCTCGCAATAAATCCTACAGTAAGTACGTGCAGCCAATTCTGCAATATTTTCTTCTTTTTGTCGCCAACCAAAACGCCAAATCCACTGCAACTTGGCCCTGGACTGCTAGTTGGCAGTGATCTCAGCACAAAACGTATTATTGCGGACAAAATCCGCTCACACTCTCAATATTCAAATAATACTATAGATGCAGGTCTAATGAAACTACATTTCCAAAACTGTTTTGTGCAAGTAATAACTGATTTGGGGAGAACTTTCTTCCTGATTGACGTTACATCCATCGTAGCACGCGACTTCGACTCAGTCAATAAGACACACACACATAGTATATTAAAGATGCACGAATGTACTTAGAATTGTTGTAAATAAATCTACTTATCAATATACAATCCTAGAAGAACAATTAAGAATTGAACGATAATGCTAGGCTACAATAACAAGGTGCAATACTTATGATCAGATAGATTGGTACATCTCTTGTCTGATCATTTCATCCCCCTTTTAGAGTAAACATCTAACTCTATATATGTACACATTTCAGTTACTCTATTACACGTCAACCTTTGGACTGATCGTACAATAAAGCAGACATGAAGTCTTAATAGTAGTAATGGTGGTCCTTGGGTTGTGAACTATCGTCGATAGATTAGAGTAAGAATACATTCGATAGTTTGTAGTGACTCCGAAAATTCGACTATCAAGGATGATGGTTGTGGCTGATAGTTCGGTGATGGACGATAGTTCATGAGCCTATCAAGAACTTGTGTGTATTTTTTTAGGTTGTAGCAGGTTCCCGAATAAATACCCAGGTCTACGATTCTATCGTGGAGACTTGAAAGAGATAGCTGGTAACATGTATAGTGGAAACTGGATCAAATGGTTGAAGTGGAATTAAAATTCCGACATAAACTTCTAGGTAGGTTGATGGGCCGAGTAGTAGATAACCTCTAAACTAATTAAACCCAGATCCCCAAAACAAGACCTTATACATTTTTGTTAGGATACCACTCACACTTTTACGAGTCCAAGAAAACTCAGGACTAGTTTAGTCCATCATCGATAGAAAACAACACTCACGAACTTTTCCCATAAACTAGCATCGAACAGATAAAACAAGCTCCACGTCGCAAATTTGAGATTAGCTACTAGTTGGCTACACACTATCAAGACTTTCAAGCTTTACAACAAGTCAAGCATGAGCAAGGAGGAGTAAACAAAATAGATTTTTTAATATTTTAAGTCACATATTAGCATAATTGTGGCCCTCAAAAGGAAGGCAATTAGAATGAGATTAGGTGTTGGGATAGGTGCATAAAGAAGTGAGCGAGCCAACGAACAAAGGTATAAGTTTTTTGCACAATAGAATGAGTATTGTGTGCATGAGAGAGAGGGAGAGGGTAGGCTACTACTAGTCAGTGCATACTAAATTTTCTAAGGTATTACACCTTTTAAAAGTTTTGGTACTAGTTGAGGGCATGAATATAGGCATTTTTACAGATTATGGCTAAGCTTGGATATATGGAAGGGTGATATCAGCCAAGTACCAATCGAGTATAAGTAAATAAGTTTTAAAAAAAAAATCAAACTCTATTTAATGATAATATGCATGTAATAAAAAGCATGAACTTTTTTTTTAATGCAATATGCCTATGTTTGAAAGGCCAATCTTTTGTTTGTGCCCACCAATGTTTAATAAACCATGAATGAGATTTATTACATATGTATATTTTTGTTGGAGGATGCAAGCTACGCACAAAGCGGCTACGTCCGAAAAGGCACCAAAAAGAGTGCATTCGTCACATAAGCAAATGGAGACTATAATAGAACACACATATAAGCTCATTGTAGACAATGTACCCTTGTCCCCTGGTACCAGCCCTTTTGGGGTCAAAGGAGAATGATGGCGGGTGGCTAGGTAGTGGGGATGAGATCCCGCATGATGCCCACAAGTGCGCACGGACGCGCCACATCGTCTACTAGACCGCCCTCCGCTGCCGACAAACTCTGAGTAAACCACTCTGTTGGGGTGCTCTCGAATAAATTAGGTGCGAAAGAAGAAACACAACTCCAACACAGAGAACTTTACAATATCTTTACCGAAACTACAACAACAATATTTACTTAGATCGAATGGAGGAATGTCTTGGTAGGTGTCAGAGAGATAACCATGAAGGGAGTGAATAATTAGGCGTCTGAGATAGCCATGCTTCTTTCAAGATTAGACATTCTGAATTGAGTGTGTGTTAGAAAGAAAAATTATCAGAAAGCATTCGTAGTGCAATACACATAAGAAGAATAGAGAATCTGAATTAAGCAGTTTTAATACAACGATCAGATCACAATCCTGTGCCCAAGAATGGTTTACAATAATGGCGCACTATGTGCAATGATCTTACTTAGCTAGTTATAGATTAAATAACTGTCTTTATCTTCTGAATGGCTTTCACTCTCTCTAAGATCTCTGATTTTATGGAATCAGATAGTAAAGTCGACACAATGGAGTTCGCACATGAACTCTGATTCACTCTTTTCCACTTGCATGTATGTCTATCGCAAATAGTCTCATCATCATTTACGTGAGTTGCCGTTATGTATATATATATATATATATATATGGAGTAGTTACAATGACTGCATGGGCAACGAGCATGAAACAGTGCAGTTACTTTAAAAGTGCTAAAGTGAACTATGACGTGGTCTGTGTTGTACAAGGTAGTGTGGATGACGTGGGTCACGAAGATCATGTATTCGAACTAGGTCGAAGAAGAAGATGAATAGCTCGAAGACCTCGAACACGAAGAGTTCGTCGTCGATCCTGCTTTTGCTCTGGTTATTTGATTGCATAGACGTTCACCTTCAGAGAGTAGGACTACAATGTTGTCGTAGAGAGAGTAAGAGAGTGTTTGTATTTACATAGTGTACTGGTACTCAGGAATTCAGACGAACTCGAATTATTCGTGTTTTGATTACACGAATACTAATGAGTCGAATTATGGTGAGTTGGAGTGATGCTTAATTCCAAGAATTTTGATATGATGAAAAAATGGATCCATGGCAAAATTGATCCTTTTAGCCCTAATCCAAGTATATATTTGAGCGTTGACTGGCCCTAGTTTAGTATCAACCCTAGTATCAAATATTCATATGGAAATATGGTTGATTTTTTGAAACTCGGGCTGATATCTAGATAGTGGTCAGCCACCTATATATCGGCCCCTCACGAGTAGTGACCATCCTCACGTAGGGGGGTGGATTGTTGGAGGAGGAGAGATGGCAACGGACTGTGGCAGTTGGGTCCTACCTTAACTAAAACACAAGTTAGTTTAAGGAACCTGTTTCACAACAACTAGTGAGCAACACAAAACGATCTAGTCCAAGTTAGTGCTAACTGAATCTGTTAACTCTTGTGTGAGTCAGTGCTTAGAAAACTTCTTTTAAGTTATCCTCAAAAAACTAGTTTTTTGAAGACTTTTGCTTATAAAAATATATATATGCTTGTATAAAAAACTGTTATACATTTTATACTCATTTCTATAGTTTACCAATTTTCTCGAGCATTGGTGTGAAATAACTTTAAGTGCGGCAGTACACTTTTCAGTTAGCTTCATTTAGCATTAATTGAAAAGTGCTAACTTGTAAGTGGGGCAAGCCCCTAAGCCAATTGTGTTGGATAAAAAACCTAGGGAAACACTTTGACATAAAAACTTAGATGCCAAGCTAACCAACTTAACAAATCTCATTAGATGAATACCATTTTAAAAATCTAGAAAAATGCATTTTGGTTTTCAATGAGTCTAGCAAACCCTTGGATTTTTTTTTTTTTTTAAATGTAGCGACATGACTTCGCTTTTTAATGTCATTGTGTTTGTTCACATATGATCATGTAGCATTTGTTATATCGGGCACATGGCACCATCTTGCAGGCAGATTCTGAGCCATAGCAAAGTTTTTAAAACATTTTGAATATCCACCGTAGATTTGCAATTGCTACAAACGGTATTCTTCATCCAATGGTGAGCTACTTGCTATAGCCACCCTCGTTGCTCCAAGGTGCATATAGCAGGTGGCCCGCCTCGGGATTGGGGATACCTAGTACATATTCAATTTTCCTTTGGGAGAAAGCTAGAAGTTATAGAGACGGACTCGGAGTCACTTGGAAGTTGGCATTTATCAAAACAATGTTAAGGGCAAGATGTCCAGCATCTCATCAGAGACTTTCTTTTTGAAGGGCAATGAGTCACGACACCCTTCAATCTAGCTAGCCCGCTATTGTTACGACAATATCTAGTTTTCTATTTTTCCAGATCATATGTTCTGGCTGTACTAACGCCACCTCAACAGGCTGCAGCCCCTGGCAGTAGGACAACCGCTTCCAGCACGTGGAGCTCCCTTATTGATTCAAAAGGTCAAGGGTTCGTCTGCTTCCACACGACGCCCTGCCAACACAAGTACCGCCTCCTCAGGCGGGGCTGGCCCGACACGTGGCGAATATTACGTTATCGTCCTTCGCCGCCGGCCCGGAAGTTTCGCTGTTTAGCGCCGGCAAATCTCTGACTGAAAATCCAAACTCAGACACCCAAAGCAGAGATCCTCGTACCGTGGAATCGTAAGATAGACCGACGGGATCTGTCCACGTGTCAGAGTGTCCGCCTGCCACGTGGCGAAGGTTCGTCGGCGGAAAACGACGTTTGGTGTATGGTTAGGTGAGGCAGGCGTGATCCGACGAGCGAGACCGAGCGGGAAACGGCGCAGGGAACGGCGGGGCGACCGGAGGCCACGTGTGGGTTCCTGGCTGGGCGGCGGCAGGAGCGGGATTTGCCCCCGATTTGCGCCTGATCTGAAAATGAAATATCATCGTCCCTCCCATATTTTCTAATAATAGCTGAATTTGTGGAGATAAGATAAAATCAAATCAAATAATTATAATTTTCAAAAGCTGAATGCCATTCCAGGTAATCCCATTCTTTAATTACTATTTTAAAGTCTCATGCGAAATTTGGAATTTTTAATAAAAATAAAGAGAATATTAATTGTAATTTGTATGTCTAATACAAAAGTATCGTACCTGAAAATCATATTGGAAGATTGGCGGCAGGCCTATATTAGAGCATATGAATTTTTTGTTTAGATTAATGAAATCAAAATGGCTTTGTAAGTGTAGCCATTTATATGATGCATTTGATGTGGTGACAATGAATATTGCATGTATGGATGCTATGTGGGGACCCACAAAACTTTCCCAATATGGTATATATGCCAAGCCACTAAATCTCCCCAAGGCGGTAAATATCGTATGTTTGTGGTGATGTGTATGGTGTTCGGCACTGTATGTATCTTGTATGTCGCCTTGCAAAAAGTGGAAAGTGGCAAGGCATACAAACCAAAAACATTCATATGGAATTTGCATGTACACATGATGGCTTTCTAAAATAGCTGTATGATCTACATACATTTTTGCATAATATTCTGTTTACACAAAATGGAGTGTGCTCTTATGGCATTCTCATTTTCAAAATTTTGAGAGAGAGAGAGAGAGGAACAATTTACTACTTAGTACTTACACAAGTTTGCAAGTACTTGCTAACATGAGAGCAAAACACAACAACTGCAAATAATTGGTTGTATGTGCAATAACAGTGAAAAGGACCCCTTGAAGTGCAACATTGTATTAACAACGGTGATCTAATTATGGATTTGTGCCATTATTGCTTCAAGCCTTTGAAACATTTAAGTGCACCCATAAAGTCTTTCACATGTTCATCCTTTACTAGGGGAATTTCCACTTGTTCATCATGATCCAACCATAAAAATAACAAATTCTCTCTCTCTCTCTCTCTCTCTCTCTCTCTATGTGTGTATACGTATATATATATATATATATATATATATATATATATATAGTCACTGATGACTTCAAGGCATTGTTGTACTACATAGAACCAAATATTTGCAGCTATTGTGTTTGGTATTCTTAGGCCCATGCATGTAGTATGATTTGTATCCATAGCAAAGGTGGTGATTGCAACAAAGGTGCATAATGTGAGAATATATTGTATGTTCCTTCTAAAATGGAGAGGATTTTTAAAATGCCATTCTCATCGTTTTGGTAGATTGTGTGTGTAAGTGGATGTTGTAAATTGGAGGCACAACTAGCTTTCTCATCTTTTTTCCATTAACTGCCTATCGCAAAACAGCAGAACAGTTATTCACAATTAAAGTTGATGTTCATTTGGTACTACTCTTGCAATACTAGTCTGATTGATACCCATGTGTAACTCATTAATCATACTTGTGTGGATACGTCTAGTATTAAAATTTTGAAAATAATATAGTATTTTGAAACCATTTGGTCAGACTCTTTCAATAACAACTCATCTCATATTAAAAATAGTAATACACACCATTCCAATTAGCCACCCACCAAGCTAGCAACTGAAGGACAAAATAAGCATTACACTTTTCTTGTAGTGACGAACGCGGCCTTGCTTGCATAATATGCCCAAGAAGTTACAAATGCATAATACACCAAGAAACCAACAAAATTCAATCAACACTTGGAATGTACACACCATTATGATGGATTGGGCCTTCAAGTGAAACTTGTTGCACATGTGTGCCTAAAAACCCTCTCACTTCCTTGTTCAAATCTTTTTCACACTAAATAAACTAAAATTCCAACCTTCTCCATTAGCATGCACAATGAGCAAATGAGCTAACCTCCCCTCTCTCTCTCTCCCTCCTCCTCTACTTTCTATCCTTCTCTCTCTCTTTTCACTCTCAATCATGGCTTGTGGATGTTTAGTGTAGGAAAAGTAGTGTTAGAGGAAAGTAGAAGGCGTCTAAATCTTGCAACTAGGCCAAGTTGGGTTCCTATCTTAGTGTTCTAACCATTTTGACAAGCGGAGGGCTGCTCACCACATGCTTGCTAAACCCTACATTAACGCCGTTGCTGGGGATAGGATTCACTAACTAGTTTTAGTTGCATTCTTAGTTGATTTTGCTTTTTTAGCTTGTTTTGGGTAGATTTTGGGTAGATATAGCAAAACTCAATTTCTTTTTTTTCAAATCTTCATAGGAACCCTCGCAGAGCCCTCTAAAGTTCCATCTAAGTGAGACAAGGACACATAAGAGCCTATGAGAGTTGGTTTGATCCCAATTAGCCAAAAAGTGGATCTAAGTGCCTAAAAATCAACAAAATCAAAAAATCCAAAGAATCCTCACATAACTAACCTTTGTAGACCATTCTTCAAAATGTCATTTTATATTAGTGATAAAGTTTGCGAGAGTTATTACATGATATCGGTGAAGATCAGAGCAAAATAGTGTTCTTGAACCCTCGCAAACAGTGAAATTGTCAATTCCTGTGAGAGTTAACCTTTGCAGACTTTCCTAGAGTTAGATCCATACCAGATCCAGCTCCAATGAAGCTTACGAGAGCTACTTCCCAGTATTTTTGAGAAAATCAAGGTTTTTTGACTGAAAAACAGTGAAAGAACCCTCGCACGAGTAACCTTTTTAGATAGGATCAATAGTTAGATCTATACCAGATCCAGCTATTGTGAAAATATCAGGCCAATCTGAGCAAGGATCAAAAGGTTATCAAGGAAAAACCATCGTAAGAGGCCTAAAATCACCTATTGGCCAACCAAACTGATCAGATTCTTAAAGGTCCAAATTGAATTCTACTAAATCAACAAGATCCAGCATCCTTGGACTTTACCACCGAATGAATCTGAGACATGTCTATCAGTAGCCAGAACTATAGCGAATCAAGCACCAAACCTTCCCAGAGTTGCAGCTGCACAAATCGAGGCAGAAGCAGAACCATCACCAATGGATCCTATGGGTCAACCCATACCTGTCGAACCCTTGCAAACAGTCCGGAGAGTACCTCACATGCAAATATCTAAATATGATGGGTCATCAAATCCTATCAAATTCATCTATATCTATGAGCAAGCGTGTGAAATTTATGGCGATCGGACACCGGCGGAGAAACTGATGTTGTTCCCCATGTCTCTGGTAGCTGTAGCACAAGATTGGTTTTTCAACTTATCGAAAGAAGAGAAGACCACTTGGGAAGGGGTTAAAGCGGCTCTCATCACACGCTTTAAGCCAAGAAAGTTCCTAGAAGATCCTTTTCTCCTGCTGAGCAAGGTCAAAATGGGAAACAGAGAAAAGGTCAGAAACTACATAGAATGAGTCAAGCACTTGAGATCCGAATGCAATGCAGCCATAACTCCCGATCATGCGGTTATTAAGTGGTTCCTTGCGGGGCTACCACAAAGTATCAGAAGAGAACTTAAAAGGCGGGAGTCATTAGAGGAGTTCTCAATATCAAAAAGACCCTTTAAGGAATGCCATGTAGGATAATGAAAAAAATCAAAATAAATAAAAACAATATTGTTTATTTGCTTGCCCCCACCACTCCCGAGGCCTCCTCAACTCCCAATGATCTAACCACAGTATCTATTGTCACAATTAAGAACTCTAAATTGTTCACAGTCTAACTTGTCTAAATTCAAAAATACATTCCCTCCATTGGTTACGAAGAGGGCAATACTCTCATTGGATCTAGAATATGACCACCATCCCCAAATTCAAATCAGGGAAAAAAGCAAAATATATGAATATGCATTCCCTCTACTAGAATGAAAATTTGAGCGCCATCATTAAATATGAATACAATTTTCAGATTGGAATGAAAATATGAGCGCCATCTCCAAATTTGAATCAAGCAGAAAAGAATGGAGATTGGATTGATGGTACAGAGTATATAATATAATCAAAGACGAGTATTTTGTTTTGTTTTGAAAAATCTGTTCAAAGTACTTTGATGCATCTAATTACTTTATTGTTTTTTCTGATGACGACATTGTATCATCTACATTTGGATATCCCTACTGATTTGGCACCTTTGTAGAGAAGAGAAGGCAAAGGAATTCAAATATCTACTGAAGATCGTTCTCGTTATAGGGAAGAAAGAAAGAAGAACTTTGTGGACAGATGGAACATTATATCCTCAAGATCCAAGCACTTTGACACATCCCACATTCTCTTCAATAACTCATTTAGTTACATGGATATGCAATGGGCATACTGGATTACTAGGATATTGTGAGAGATTGCAGAACATGGAAAACAACTTTATATGAATAAAATTCACTTTTTAGAATGTGAGTTAATACAAATATCCTCTTATTGTCAGAATAGAGATTGTCTTCTCCAAAAGACGTTAGAGAAAAATGAACAACTTAAAAAAAAATAATGAATCATTACAGAAGATAACAATGAATATCAAATCAGAACTAGAGCAAATGCAATCAATCTTACGTCTATTCGAATTGAAAACTTACAATTATTGAAGGATGTGAAATTGGCTAAGAAGAAGGCAGAAAATAAGAAGCGAAAGCGACAAAGTTTGTTGGAGGGTTTGCAGATCCCAAGGCAACCCTAACCCTAGTCAATAAGTGAGTGTAAGTCCAACCCGATGATCACATGGTTATTTGATTAGTTACAAGTCAATAAAAGGACTTTAGGCCTTTTTGCAGGACTTTTAATGTCGCGGGGCCTAGATGTCAAGTTAGTGAATAAAGTTGGGTTTCCCTCCAATTTGGATGGTTCTCATTCTTTTTTAAATTTGAATAATTAGGGAGACAGAAATGGACCAATAGGATTCAGAGGCCAGGGTCCTCCTCTCTACTATAAAAAGGGACCAACTTGAGTTCCTACACATGTTCATTTTCTCATTTTAATAAAGTAGATTGGTTCTCTTGTGAAATGGATTGATGAATGTCCTTGCTCTCTATCACTTTTCCTCCATCTCTTATGCTTTATTTGGATTTTGCTAATTGTTGGATCTGATTGTTGTTGGGATTGCATGTTATTATACTTTTTATGAGGAGAAAGGGAGAGAGAGAAAGAGTAAGCTATCTTTGTTATGGATCTAGTGTTAGCTAGCGGATGTAGTGTTAATGCTTAGGGTTAATGGTTGTTAGAGTTAGATGTGAATCTTCCATTCATGCTTAAATCTGAACTATATTATCGCTCTCATGGGAACGAATCTATGCGTGACAACTAACTTCATCTCTTTGATGCTAGATTGATTAGATCTTGAATGAAGAAAAGAAATCCACTACAATTTTGGCGCCGTTGCCGGAGAGCTACGCCAATTTTTCGGTTTTTAGCATGTTTGTTGGATAGTTAGCTTGCATTAGGCATCTTGTCGTGGCATGAATATTCTTAAATCTGCATTTAGGGTTAGTTTGGGAGTGATTTTGCTTGATTTGAGTGGATTTGCTTGTTTACAATCTAATCTGATTGTAGAACAGGGAAAGCTATTCAAATCACCAATCTTAAGATCCATTTGGATCCGAGATATAAAAAAAAACAACAAAAATCGATCAAATCTGTCCGATTTTGGTCAAAAGGAGACAAGAATCATCATTAGAGTTGATAACTTTTTGCCCTATTTTAGAATACCTTTGCAGAAACCTTTGATTTTGATCACCAAACCTTCAATTTGAAGGGCGAACAATCCTTCCCAGCAGATTTTCAGAAACATCAAAAAAACCGTCAAAAGACACCAGAAAATCACCAAAACCCTACAAATACATAGAAGAACCTTCATCCGATTCACTGTGCATAGGTGTGATTCAGATCTATCTACTGCCAGGTTGGCGAAGAATAATACCAAAAATAGAAGGTTTTTGCAAAGGATCAGTTGTCATATTGTCATATTTTTGCCAAAAAAGTCACTTTTTTGGCAAAAATACTAGTATTACTCTTGATTCTTCACCAAAACCTTTGCCGAGATTCTAGGACATTCTATTTATAGTAAAATACTACTTCTGAGTTCGGCAAAGATTCTTCTTGTCCAGATCATAGAAAATCTTGATTTTTACCTCGCCAAACTATAGAAACCATGTTTTTTTGTGTCAGAAACCTTCGTCGGGTTTACCCTAGCTTTATATGTGTCAGATATTGCATCTGAGAGTTCGGCGAAGGTTATTTCCATAAAAATTGTGAAAAAAACCTCCATGCAGTGAGATCATCATTCTTGACTCGCCTTCCGCATCACGACATCATACTAGGCATACATCATCAGCTGCGCTTCCACCCCCTGTTGTTGTTCGCACTGAACTTCCTATTCCCCTTGACTCTGATGCTTCCCTCGCCTCTACTATCACTCAAGGACAGTTTGTGACCATTGGGGCTACCATTCCCATCACAGCTGCCCAGGCCGCTTCACCCCTGCACACCGAAGCTATTGCATCAAACTGCAATACCAATGGATACAGGGCTGGATTTGGGCATGGACCAGGGGGGAGCTCCAAAAATAGATGAACAACTGCCAGTTTTACAGGCAGTGCAACCGGGTCCATCCTCATCAAGGACCACACCGTTATTCAGAAGGCCCATCAACGTCGAGGACCAGATCCAGAGTTTCTTATCGCAACATCCTCATGAGTCCTCGCGTGGTGGTTGGGTCCTTAAGTTCAAGACCTCGGAGATAGAGGCCGGCAAAGAAGTGGACAAATTATTCGCATTGGGAGAGCAGCCGACATCAAGAGTTACCACTTTTGAGAAAACTTCAGAATCTATCAGGAGTTACGTGGCTAGCCCTCGCCAATTGCGGATAGATCCGTATTATGTATCGATGCCAAGAAGGAATAAATGGAAGGATTTAAGATTGGCTATGGACAAAATTACAATCTATATGTCCAATTGGCCAATCATCCATCAGCCATTCACCTGGACGATATCAGTTGATTTTCACCGGGCCTTACAAGCATACCAGTGGGAGTATATCCACTTTCCCGATCCGACAGTGCGACAATCGGCAATGTTTGCAAAAGATTTAACTCTGTTGACATCAGTGGCAACCAGATGGGATGATTGCCTTCCTCCTCTGGCATTCGATCCAAATAAGCCAATGGCCTCAAAGAATATCAAAGATCAGCTGCCGGTTGCACGTTTATATTTTCGTGCAACAATGATGGGAGGCTCCTAGGA
The DNA here is from genome assembly GCA_029204225.1 of Diphasiastrum complanatum. Classification (NCBI taxonomy): domain Eukaryota; kingdom Viridiplantae; phylum Streptophyta; class Lycopodiopsida; order Lycopodiales; family Lycopodiaceae; genus Diphasiastrum; species Diphasiastrum complanatum. Next base: position 40,270,926 of record CM055101.1, on the reverse strand, counting down.
ATCTCGCTTCACATCTTGGACGGCCTTAAAGTGGATTGCAGGAGCCCATCGTTGTTTTTTACCACATAATTTGGATTTTAATACTGCCCGACTCTACTTTATGGAGAAGGTGTAGTACCATTTAATAAAGATTCATCGCGAAGCCAATAAAAGTCCCCAATAACTGCATCTCGCAGGTGTCGTTGGACCGCCACCAATTTTGGTGGGGGATACTATTGGAGGGTTTGCGGATCTGAAGGCAACCCTAACCCTATTTAATAAGTGAGAGGACCACCCTGCGTGTGTAAGTTCAACCCGATGATCACATAGTTATTTGATTAGTTACAAGTCAACAACAGGACTTTAGGTCTTTTGCGGGACTTTTAATGTCGCAGGGCCTAAATGTCAAGTTAGTGAATAAAGTTGGATTTCCCTCCAATTTGGATGGTTCCCACTCTTTTTTAAATTTGAATAATTAGGGAGGCAAAAATGGATCAATTGGATTCAGAGGCCATGGTTCTCCTCTCTACTATAAAAAGGGACCAACTCGAGTTCCTACACATGTTCATTTCCTCATTTCAATAAAGTAGATTGATTTTCTTGTGAAATGGATTGATGAATGTCCTTGCTCTCTATCACTTTTCCTCCATCTCTCATGCTTTATTTGGATTTTGCTAATTGTTGGATCTGATTGTTGTTGGGATTGCATGTTATTATACTTTTTATGAGGAGAAAGGGAGAGAGAGAAAGAGTAAGCTATCTTTGTTATGGATCTAGTGTTAATGGATGTAGTGTTAATGCTTAGGGTTAATGGTTGTTAGAGTTAGATGTGAATCTTCCATTCATGCTGAAATCTAAACTATATTATCGCTCTCATGGAAACAAATCTATGCGTGACAACTAACTTCATCTCTTGGATGCTAGATTGATTAGATCTTAGATTGAGGTTAGGCAAGGAAAGAAACCCACTACAAAGTTGCAAGGATTTTTAAACGTTTTCAAAAGGAGGTTATCGAAATAGAAGGATTCGTGCATTCAAGTAAGCATATTCTGATTTTTGTAACTTGATCAATGACATTTGGATTTAATTTCAGCTATGGTGATATTCTGTTGATTATCTGTTTTTTTGCAGATCTGCATTAGTAGTTCCTTGAAATATTAAGGACAATGCTTCACTAGGAATGTCGTTGGGCTCAATATTGACAAGCAAATACACTGAGTGTATCATGATGTTTCTGAGATTAAGGTTAAAGAAATAATAATATTTAGAGTCTGAAATTATCCACAAATTCTGGCAAACAATTCAAAACACTTCCAAGTACATATATCCTTAGAATCCAGAATTCTAAAATATAATAATTCACTCAACTAGAATCTTTAGGGGAGTCATTAAGATATAAAATGATTAAAACTCAACTCTGAGAATCCTAGATACTTTCTTGAATTAAAATGCCCCTGTTTCTAGTATCAAATACAAAAAAATAGCAATAATTCATCTTAACATATTTGTTTGTCCCGCTATGAAAACTGGAGATCTAATCAAAAGAACTGATATTTATGGTTTACATTTTGATCCTCATGAAGAGCATTTAGAGGGTGGACACAAAGTTGTCACTATTCTAGAGTTTTACAGCTATCATTTTCAGGTTCGAGTAGAGCATGTTTCACCTATACATCTAGGTGGAAGGCTACTGCAAGAGTATATGTGTGACGTGGTAGCAAAAATGGTGTAGAACAATATGAACTATATCTATAACAATCAAGATAGATTTTGTAGAGAGATTTGTAGTGGTATCGTTGATGCGACTACAGGCTGTAGTACGGCATTCAACCTGAGAAACAAGTAGAAATTGATTTGGTTTCATTTGGATCACAGAAACTCAATGTACATAGTGAACTAGCTTGAGATTGCCAATGAGCTCCAAATTTTTTCTATTTTCTCACTATGGGAGCTTGGAACACATAGCAAATTTGACTTCCTTCTTGAAGTTAGGTGGATTTCCAGCATGTAACAAGAAAGTTAACTCACTCTTCTTTCCCTAAAATGAAACCCTAGCCTATATCCCAGAGTTATGCTTGGTAGGTAGCTAGTCGGTCAAATTTTCACCTTAAACTCAGGTGTAGGTCCTCTAAAGTAGGGATGACCACGAAATAGACATGACTAACTCTCTTGACTTGACCTAACTTACATTAGGAGTGGGTTGCCAGGTGCCATCTTGGCCTTACATGTGTGGAACCCAATTATACACAATATTTACAATGCTCTACATGGCTAGATTTGCCAAATTAGGCTATTTTCCACACTCCTCCTCAAATCTAGCCTTGGAAACAATAATGTATCTATCTACAATTCTAAGACCTAATCTTAACATCAGAAATGAATCATATTCAGGTTTAGAAGATGACTAATGAGCCCCCAAAGATGATGACATGACCTATCACCATATCTAAGATAAAGCTTCTTTGATCTTGATCTCCTCCAAGATGAATTGAAGAGTCTTGATTTTTTCTTGCACCTTTGCACTTGATTTCTTCCATGTTGAGTGAAAATGCATGAACTTGAAACTTGCTCCTCCTTAAGCAAGCACTGGTTGATGAGGCAAATCCCCCCTTGCTATCACAACCGAATACGGTTGTAGCAAGTCCTAGGCTTTGATACCATGTAGGAAAACTGGACCTCGCACGCCACCGTAGGGATGCACATGCACGGGTCGCGTAGTGGGTGTCACACCCCAACCGCCTAGCCAACCATTGCATTGTAAAGAATTTGGGCCTCAGGGCCACGCACACACACGTACCCACGCGAGCCGCATACTGGGATCCCAACCCCAGTCGCCTAGCCACCCGCCGTCTGTCTAACCTCCAAAAGGGCTGGTACCAGGGGATACAGGATATAGAGAAGCCCCAACTTATGTATCCGAGAGTTCAAGGCAAGCAATTACTTATGGGATATTGAGAATTCTCAAGGCCTTCTCTGGGCGCTCAAGCCCACGACACTTTCTTGTGCGTGGCTTGCAACTAAACATTCCGCAACACCCCCACTCAAGCAAGCACAGGCAAAGGAATCCCCACTGGCTCTGATACCATGTGAAAGTACTATAATTTAGGACCATAAATGGATCTACAAAAGATCCACAAGAGTGATTGGATGCTTGATTAACAATCTATCAAAAAACTAGACACAAAAAAGTTGATCTAGATTGGCAATTTGACAAACAACAAGCATTAACAATCAAAAGCATTGATCAACATTGAAATCTGAGCCCAAACGTGTGTACTACAGGCTGTAGTACGGCCTTCAACCTGAGAAACAAGTAGAAATTGATTTGGTTTCATTTGGATCACAAAAACTCAATGTACATAATGAACTAGCTTGAGATTGCCAATGAGCTCCAAATTTTTCCTATTTTCTCACTATGGGAGCTTGGAATACATAGCAAATTCGACTCCCTTCTTGAAGTTAGGTGGATTTCCAGCATGTAATAAGGAAGTTAACTCACTCTTCTTGCCCTAAAATGAAACCCTAGCCTAGATCCTAGAGTTATGCTTGGTAGGTAGCTAGTCGGTCAAATTTTCACCTTAAACTTAGGTGTAGGTCCTATCAAGTAGGGATGACCACCAAATAGACATGACCAACTCTCTTGAATTGACCTAACTTACATTAGGCCACGTGGAATCTTGGCCTTACATGTGTGGAACCCAATTATACACAATATTTACAATGTTCTACATGGCTAGATTTGCCAAATTACTTACTTAGTATAAATCAGTTGTTTATACATCTATTGTCCAGTTTTGAAGTGACGCATCAACATTCTGAATTGTAAAGGAGTTAAGTGTTGTTACACAACGCTTCTTGCACTCTTATCAAGCAGATCATTCACAATCAGAAAGTATTGTTGTTAGCTCTCTATCAAGCTTCCAAGCTTGAACTCTCTTGAGCATTCTAGCTCAGTCTTTTAGAGATTTCCGACACTTCCAATGCTCTAATTGGTTCGTTTAGTCCTTCAACCAAAAATTGGCTTATTGGAATCCTCATTTTATGTCATTTCTTGGTGGTTAGGCACATCCTCTCGGCCCATCCAGTCTACTTCTCTTCCATTTTTATTGCTACTTGTTTTTTCCATGACTCATTTTCTAAGTTTCTACGTCGTTTCCTTTGGACAGACAAGCATTCTCTCTTTCCTTGGTCTGCCTGCACCACCTGCACCCCTCCTAGCATTGGCACTTCTTATACTAGCATATTTGGCCTCCTCAGCATTGGTCCCCTCCTTGCTCCAGCTTATCTTGATGCACAGCTCCAGATCACATCGTTTTCTCTCGCAAGAGATCCGTACGGACCTTAGAATGTAACTCCCGAAGAAGCGCTTAAGGGAATGAAGCCTAAAATTGACACATTTCGAGTCTTTGGGTGTAAAGCTTATGTACACGTGCCAAAGGAGGAGCAAAGCAAGCTTGATGCCAAAGCGATCAAGTGCATCTTTGTCGGCTATGATGAAAGGACAAAGGCGTACATGTGTTTTGATCCTGTGATGAACAAGATTCACATTAGTAAGGACGTCATCTTTGATGAGTTGCATAGGTTTGAGGATGAAGACCATGCAGGTGGTGATACCATCAAGAGACTTCCCACAATCTTGGAAGAAGAAGATGAAGAAGAAGCTCCACAGGTTGATGCACATGAAGATGAGGCTCGAGAAGGCGAGTATGAGAGAACACCACCAATTCATGAGCCTAGAGGAAGATATTTGCCGATAGATGGACAAAAGATAAACCTACTTGAAGCAACAGACGATTCTGGGACACTCCTTAAGACACGTACTCTCCAAGAAGTGTATCATTAGAATCTAAGGTACCTAAATGGTATGAAAAGATCATGAAAGATGTGAAAATGAATCTACCTGGATCTAGTTCGCAAGAAGAAGTGAGAAGATACATCTTTACACATCAAAACCCATTTTGAATGGATATCAATACATCAAATAGCAAAAGAAATTTAGATAATACCAAACATGAGGAATACATTTACAAGGAAACGGTTTCATGTACAACTACCTGCAACACGTACCATACATTGAACACAAGACCTAACACTTAACAACATGGCATTTGATCCTACTGGAATCAACCAACATGGATTGGCATACACTATGCTATCACGAGTAAAAGAATTAAAAATTTGTACTTGCTACAACCACTTCACATGAAACAATTTTACAGTCATGCAAATATACAATTTGAAATGCAACGATTGCTAACAAACAATGTTTGGTCTAAAACCATACCAAATTTTAAACCTAATACAAACGTTGAACGGTCATTGAATCAGTATCATGAACATATTTTGCATGATGACAATCTTTTAACATCTCACATATTATGTTTACAAGAATATATCAAAAACATCCAGAAATACATTTCCAACAACTATTCCATGTCATAACTTGCAATCGCAATCATGGTTCCTATCTGCTATCCAAACCATACATGACACTTGGCACACATCAACAATTCATCATACAAGATTGTGAATTTATACACAATACACATAGTTGCCATATATTGACCACCACATACAAGATAGCAATTTTATGTAATACGTTACAAGAACTCCTCCAATCTCTACCCACAGATATTCCATGCATCTTCCTAGGGGACTTCAATATAGATGTGTCCACTAAAACCACATCTTCACAAATGCTTATAACTTTTCTATCTTCATCAAAATTTCAAATATCTTGCACGAAGTCAACAACTATTCATGGAAGTCAACTAGACCAAATCTGGAAAAAAATGCTCCATTGATTGACTGCAAATCCCAAACAACCAAAACATATTGGTCAAATCACCAACCTATGTATCTTGCCTTCAAACTTCCCAATAATATTTCCCACTTCATGAACCCTGCTTCCAAAACAACATCTTTGAGAACTTTGACCTTCAAATTTGCATAATCTCGTTCACAACAATAGAACTTCCAACAACAACCACAAGCTATTGGATATATTTAAAAGTCAATACCTTTTCCTTCCGTATACATAATTACGTAACTAGTGGTTACACACAACCTATACAACCTGCCAACACCATGTGTCGAACATCAACTGACAAGCAAGTTCCTAAGATGTCACAACATAGCATTTGGGATTCCAGTCTCTATCTTCTTGATTGTAGTCAACAACTCTATCTATATGCCACGTTGCGATGGACTAAAGACCAATTGTATAAACTTCATAATCCGCTATATCACAATCGCTACTTTGAGGCGTTACCTTTTTCTTTTTCTTTGTTCATGAAATTTAACTTTGACTTTCACACTCTCCTAAAAATAGGTGGCCTTCCAAAGCAGGGCCTCTCTTGATACCCTCACCTTGTTATTTAGACATTCTTTAACTCTCAAAACACCACAAACATGGCAAGGCCTTTGTGGTTTATATACCACTACGTTCTTTTTTTTAATGCCCAAGGATTCGTTGTTTAAAAAAGCATGTTCTACTGAGTAGATTATGCGATATGCTCTAGAAATTATAAGTACTTAACACATAAAAAATGTAGGGAAATGTGGAGATAACTAAGGTACTTGTAGATGTGCATTGGTATGCAAGCTTTTTATGCAAAGTGGAGTTAACATTAAGATTTGTTTATATAGAGCTGGTACAAGATAACACCATGAAACTAAGTTATCTTCCCTAAACCTAATAGTACAAATTCAGGTTTGGCTAAAGGATACATTAAAAGCGAGAGAGAGAGAGAGAGAGAGAGAGAGAGAGAGAGAGAGAAGCAAAAATGATGCAAGGCGAGCAATCTGTTGCGCCTCTCTTGTTGGGTGCAATCGCTCTAGCTGTTGCTGGTCTTTTCGCCCTCCTAATCTATTACCGCACCCAACTTCCCAAGCAACGGGTTGACCCAGTTCTCACCTCAACTCCTTCCTCACACCTCCCTTCTGCAGCTCATCCACATTTTAAGAAGCCATCTTTACATGCCAAGCATCGCAATCAAGCTGCAGATAAGGTAATATAAAGAAGAACCAGTTGAATAAAATTGATCTGTTTGGTGGGTTTTTCCCATGGCTTGGATGATAACCTTAAATTTGCTTGTTTTGTTTGTTTTGAGAGCAGTCTCAAGCTCATAGGAAGCATAAGCTGGAGCTGAACACCTTAAAGGGCCATGCAGATGCAGTTACTGGGATTGCTTTTACCACAAATGGACGTGGGCTGGCGACTGGTAGGATGTCGTTTCTTCTAGTTTCTTTTTGCTTGAAGACTCTACTACTTCCTAGTACATGACTAGGGACAAGTGTGCATTTCATTTTTTTATTTACATTGGTTGCCAATGGCATTTTGAATTCAGAATCACTATACCTTAAGACCATTGCATATGGCAGCCGAAGCTTAATCTAAACATTAGTTTCCTGTCACAAGGCCCAGTTTCCACCGGGCATAGCACCTGTAGCCTTAGTCAAAACGTAATATATCCTCACGCACAGATACGGAAATGGGTGGGTCTGCTTCATCTGGACAAACGTGCGATATGCTTGCGCCCTAACCTACCATTGGGCACTAAAAAGGTGAGTAGGGATGCCGTAGCATTTGGTCCCCACCATGCACGATGGAGGTGATGGTCTGAGACTTTGTGGGCGGAATCCACAAGATTGAAGATTGCATGCCTCATTTGTTACATTTGGTACTATACAACGATTATTGTCAATATACACAAAATCTAAAACAACCACAATGCCTTCTTGGTTTTTAAATCACGCTCACCGAATAGATGACAGTTGGAAATGATCAACTTTGCATGAGAAGAGGCTGTAAGGAGTTTGATATGTGGACTTTGATGTCTAAAAAACAAGTGGATGAGGCTCCAAATTAGGTATTTTGCCACATGACATTGACTGGGACATCATGGTCAACAATGCCAAAATTAAGCTACAGGACAAGCCATAAAAATAGTAGTGGAAGTAAAAGTGCATAATTTTGAAAAGAAAATGCTACTAGCACCAGAACTAAGCTGCTTGCTTAATAACATAAAAAATGATGGCTGAAAACTTTGAACAAATATATTGTTTCTTTTGCCCGAATTGCACTGGAGATAAAACAATGATACTGTCAAACTCTGGCAAACACAAGAAAAACATCAAGAACGAGGCTTCATTGATGTTATTCAACTGCTTTACATCTGAACTTCTTCGAATTTCAGAGTCAGCTGATTTGAGTTTTTTCCTTAAGCTGGAATAAGGCAACACGCTTTATATGGAAAAGTCTAGCTGTTGTTGAAGAATTATTTCCAGTCATTCCTACTTGTTTGGGAATATTCTATTTATGGATGTTTGGCTCTTTCTGTTTTACATAGATTCAAGTTTCTGGTCTTCTATATTGAATATACGACTAACATTTCTCTTGACTAACAGCATGTGCAGATCGAGTGGTGCGTGTGTTTAAGCTGGATGACACATCAAACAAAAGCTTTCAGTATGTACAAAGCACCATTCCAGCTTGCCAGGCCTTTTATGAATGTTATGGAGATTTTTATCATTGCTTTGTACACATTCGTTCTTAGTGTTCATTTTGTTCTTTTGGTCAGAATATTGCTTTTGTAGATTTTTTCTTCTTCTGACAGATGTGAGTTTTGCCAGTTTCTTGCGGTTGAATCTGCCAAGTGGGAGCTGTCCAACCGCAGTGGCTTTTGGCGAGGGTGCTTCACAGATAGTTGTTGCCAGTCAAGACATACTTGGGGCAGGCTTGTTCATGTTTGCAGCAGCAAGTGGCAAGCCCACCACAGCTTCGACAGAGCAAGGAAAGTTACCTCCTCCTGAAATAAAGTGGGAAAAGCGACAAGTTCATGAAAAACAGAACATTCTCAACCTGGTGGCGGCCCGTGCTGAGTATGGGAGTGGTGATGGGAGCTTCGTCATTGCTTCTTGTTCCGAGGGTGAGTCATTGCCTCAGCATTATAGTGAACTTTGGTGGAACTAGCAACAATCCTGACAACACTGAATGTAATGGGGCCTGGGCTATATTTACCTTTAAAGGCATATATTTTCTACGCTTGCGGAGTTGTTTGTTGTTGTTGGGTCAGATCATTATTTAGCCAGCAATCAGATGGAACGACTATGCTACCCAGCTTTACACTATACCCACTGATACGCCCATCTCCATCTCTCCTCGACCTTCAGACTTCACCTCTTTCACCCTTGACTAGGTTCGGGCAGCAATCACAAAGCTGAAAACCCACCGCACCACAGACATTGAAGACCTTGAAGCTGAGATACTGATTCACGCCTCCGATACCCTTGCCCCTACATTAACCACTCTCAATGACAGTCTTCGTTTTCTTGTCCTTTTGGTATGTTTATGAAGATCGGTATTTAAAATGATCACACAGATTTTTGCTTATTTCCTTTTCCTTTTCTATCTCATCATATGTTTGCTGTACCTAGTATTAAAAAGGGTAAATGAAGAAGAACATACATGGAGGATAATGCTCAAAAGCAAGAGTTTCCTTGGACATGTAGACGCCTTTGTTTTCAATTGCAACTGATTATCCTATAGTGTGGACTTAATTGCATCTAGTTGGGTCTCTGCCTTTTGGACTTGGGCATCTACGGACTCTTGAGTATAGCATGGATGTGATAACATAGAGTCCATGTTGTGCATGATGGAGCTGGGGTTCTAATAGTTTGTGGGTGGACTAGGTGGAGTTAAAGATTGCATGTCTTTTTGAAAGATTTGAATACTATCCCTAGACTCAACATCGACAATTTTTTTTGCCATATTATCTTACATGCAGTTTTCATTTGAGATCGTCGTGGAAGTTGCAGCCAACTAATTTGTGCTAATACTTGTCTTTATTGATGCACTTTACCCACCAGCTACCTTTTGTAGGTTTAGTTTTGTTTGAGGAAGACGAAGTTATGATATGTATCAATCTTACGTTTTAAAAGGATATAGGGGCTTCATTTGATGGAATTTACCCTTTTAGTGTCACTTTTCATCATGTCTAAGTTCTCGGTTATTTTCCAAAGAAGTTAGATAAAGTCAACATTTCAGTATTTGTAAAAATGTATGAAGTGAATATGGACATATTCTTATGCATGTGATCTCAACCACCTTTGGGCAGTCGATGTGAGTAGGGATGTCATAGCGAATGGTCTATGTTGTGCGTGATGAAGTTGTCGGTTTAGTGGACTTCATGGAGTTAAAAGATCGCACATTCTAGGTGACTAACATTTATATATATGTTTCCTCTGAAGAAGCTTAAATTTCATCTATCAATGAAGCATTTGTAGCATATATTGTCAAGTGACATGTATGTAAATTTGATATTGTTGTTCTATGGTACCTAGGGCTTTATTATATCCAGTGGATGTCCAAATTACTAGAATAGTGATACTTGGTTCTTGTGGTTACCTATAAGCCATTTAGTAGGGACTAGACACCTAGCAAGGCCTTGACCTTCTAGTAAAGTGCCCTAGCCAAAGTGACTTCTAGAAAGCATGAATTTACATTGTGCCTTTCATCTTGGCGGTTGATGCTTATTTTGATGAAGAGCTTTTCCATTAGAGAACTCAATAACAATGTTTCTTTGTAAGAGGGTCTGTGAAATATAGATTGACAAAATTTACTTAGACAATAGTGTGATTCTTTTCGTACCACAAAGAATCAGGAGAAACTAATAGCTCAAATAAAATAACAACCATTAACTCTATGGGCAAATTCCCCAAATAGAGGTGTAGAAAAGTTGCACTAAAGCCCTTGTTGGTCAATTAATCGAGAACGTTTCAATGTTTCACTTGATGCATTTTTGTTTCATTATTACAAAATTAGGGAATGAGATCAAACGTAAATTAGAATTTAGAGCACTGTGTAGGAGTGATTATTACTGTTTAGTATTCAGCCTTAGATAATAAATTGAATTAATGTTAGATAATAGAATCTAGATTCGTGTGTGATTACTAATTAGTGTGCGATTGGTGTTGGAAAGTAGAGATTAGTTAATAGTGTTAGATTTAGTGTTTAGAGAGAGTCGAGACCATGCCGACGGATGTTACATGACCCTTGAGTCTGGACCATCAATGTATGTACTATGTAGTATGGATCGTGACAATAGGTGGGTCTTAGGAGTTACATATGAATCATACAATAGGTGGGACTTGGGAGTTGGATTCAAGATTGATCATCGATTGATTATAATCTACATTGCAATTAAGCACCTGTTTTGCTATAATATAAGGCTGGAAAAAAAACCCTAAAACCGATTCGTTGGTTCTTTTGCAAGGTTGAAGACTCTTTCCCATTTCAAAGGCTTTTCGAAAAGGTCCATGAAACAATGCTCTTGTCCTTAGCTACTCCATGGTAGGCCCTCTCCACTCTAAAACAATCTTGGAAATGGCTAACGTTGCATCTTGCCATGCAGGGGTTTGTGCTAAGTGGAATGGGAGGTCACATGTATCCAATATCTCATTGCCCCCCTATGTGCAACCAACTACCTCACTCCTAACCTCTTCAATCCTCTCCTAAACCTATAGGCTCACTCTTAACACTCTTTCCCTACACTTCCTACACCTACTTCACTCCCTAAACTCTCAAGACTCACACACTCTCTCCCCTATCCATATGCTCTCTCCCCTATCCTCACTCTCCTTTCCCTCTCTTCTCCCTCACTCCTTGGAAGTTGGCAATTGCTCCTCTCTTCGCGAATTGTGCACAAACCCGAACTGAGCATATTCAGGGCATGGGCCTTCTTTTCAGCCAGCCGATTCGGGTCCCTAGTTGATTCGAATCAGTCGGTTCATAATCGTCGATTCAAATCCATCAAATCTGCAATTCGTGCAACACTATTTCTTCCCTCCAATTTGGTAGTATTTCACAAATTTATGAGAATGTTATTTTTTCTCCACTGATTTTTGGTTTTTGTTGCGCGCACAGGTATTTTTGAAAGCTTTTCCTTAAGAGCTTTTCAAAACTGTATTTGCAATTTTTTTTCATACACGCTAAACAAAATGTTAAGTTTTGAAAGGAGAAGACATATACACACGCATATACACACGTGCATTGTTATATACGTATGTACGAAAGCTAAGGTAACATTATGCATTTCAATAAATGCCTATGTTGTCCCTTTAGCTTTCGTATAATTGTAACTTGTGAATTGTGCATATGCCATGGGGATATCAATCAAATATGTCAACAAGTAGGGCAATGAGGACACATGGCTCACAAAGGGCCTAGAAGTTGAACTTAGTATGAGACACCTCATGCATACCCACAAAGCATGTATGACATGTGGCACCTAAGATCTTTTGGATCGTGAGGGGTTTCCACACCCTCCCACTAATTCATTATTCACTTGTTAAAATCCATCTTTCTTGCCAAGGAGCTTGAGCTTTGGCATTATAGATTTAGATGCTACTCAAGGCAATCTTGTGTTTCATAAAACTCTTCTTCAATGACCTTGTTAAACCTATGGGACAAATTTGTAAATCAAAGATTCTTCTACAAAAGACTTGCCACAACCTTGCTCTACAATATGATAAGTTGGAAGCAAAGGCAACAATATATGATCAATAAGGAATGGTTGCTGACAAGAACATGACATGAGAAGATCATTCCTACTTAAAGGTGGCCAAAGATTTTTACTACCAACCGATTTATGGAGCATGACACCTAACAAGGAACTACACAATCTTCATTTTTTAGTACAAAAATGCTTGATTCTCCATGTATATGAAGGATTTATGCTATGCAATCAATGTGTTTATTGTCATCTATCATACTTATGATGCTAGATAGGATGATGTGTAGGTTTCCACAACTTGTTGGTTTGGTTGTTGATGACTTGAGTGGAAATTGTTCTCATATTTGTGCGAAAGTTAGTTTGTTGATGATTTTAGAATGGGCTTCATAGAGTTAAATATGACATTTGTTTTTCAATGCTTACTATTTAAATTTGACATTGAGCACGTTTTGTTGCAAAAAATGGGCAAAATTTTGCAAGCAACCATAGAATTTTGTGTCTTGCCAACATTTGATTGTCTCATTCTTATATCCTTTGGTATAATACCGAAACTCTACCAGTCTCATTGATGAGGTAAATTCCTTCAAGGACGACTATGTTTTTACGAACGAGATAAAAGCTCACACACCATGGATTGCTCTTTGACCTTGAATTTTTGTGGTTAGAACATTGAAGACTATGTCTTAAAGACTCCATTATTGTTGCAGCTTCACTTTTATTATTGAATTGGGCCATTGAGAATCACTTATCTTGTTGCGTATTTACTTAGATTAGTGTGATATTAGCTAAGATACTGGTAAGATGAATTGTGTATCAACTTGTTGGCTTATGGAATTGCTTCTTCTATCACTATAACTAGGAGGAAACCATAAAGATCTCATCTTGGAGTATTGTGGCTTGGAGCTTTTTTTGAGAAGACATTACCCATTGTAGGTTTTGAACATTCAACCTAAATCTTCACTAGCTTCCTTACTTTACAGGTACCGATATCAAGCTATTTACGGTGGGAGAAGGAAAGTTTGTTGGGACCGTGGATACAAATCAACTAAAAAACACTATGGTTGCTATATCTCCTAATGGCCGTTTTCTTGCTGCTGCTGCTTTCACTGCAGATGTTAAGGTGTTTAGACTCTTTTTGACTATGAAGAGAATTCTTTATTATGCATTTAAGCACAGATATATTGAAATCATGTCCAAAAGTATTGCAATTCACACTAGATTTCTTTTAAGGCGCAACTTTTTGTGTATTTAGCAATTAACATTTAAATTGAACATTTAAAAAATGCCTTTTTTAACATCATATAATTGCAGGAAAAAGCGGCAACTATGGGGGCATTATTTTGGGTGCCTATGGGTAGTTTTTTTTTTTGGGGGGGGAGGGTACTAATGAAACACAAAGGGTTACTGACAACGTAATAAAATCCATTGACATGCATCGAGGAAAGCCCCGCAAGACTCGATAAAACAAAATTACAATATGATAAACGATGTCCATATCCATGATGGAATAATTGCAATGGTTGCCACATGTGCGAATATAAAAAAGCACAGTGTCTCTAATGAATAAAATGATGTCCATGGCCAAATGTGTACAATGTCTGGCCCTAAATATAAAATCATATAACTGTGGCTCATGGCGAATCAAGCATCTGGATAGGGCTGTGTGGCCTCGGGGTCATCGTCTGAATCATGGAAGTTACCCTCTACCTGGCTGTAGTCATGTAGAACATTCCGCTCAATATCTGACCCTGATAGCATGCTGTGCCTCTAAGTGGAACCCCTACCACGCAATGGAGGCCTGCCTCTAGGCCTACGTGACTGCCCCTGTCTATCACAGGAAACTCTGTCCGTCTGAGATGATGAACCTCTGCCAGAACCTTGTGGCCTGCCATGGCGCTTGGTAGGATGCAATGAAGCGGGTGTAGAAACTGTGGTAGATGCAGGCGCAGCAGGAGGTGGATAAGCTCTGACAAGAGAAGGTGGCACACGGAATGAAGGGGGCCTGTATGAGTAAGGCTGCGCAGCATGCATATCAACTGTCATAGATGGCTATGCTAATGGGCAAAATCTTTGGGTAGTGCCAGGGAGATGAGTAGAAGGTCTCACAGTGGCAACATGTGGCACGGTAAGATGTGGCTGGACAGGACTAACTGTAGCTGGAGTAGGTGTGGCAGGTGCACGAGCAGTGGTGCGTGCAAGAGGTACTGTGGCAGTAGCAACTGAAGTGGAGGCATGCAGAGTAAGCCATCCCAAATCATCATCCTCACCCTCACCCTCCTGATCCTCCAAGATAAAAGATCCATAAACCGTCGGGGACGGACACGTTTGGACTGACCCCCAAGAAGTTGCAAACTGATCCTCCTCAGGTGCCTATGACTCTGTATGAACATCCCCAACAGTCTCATAAGTGGCTCCTACATCTCCCCTGATACCACCTGTACCTCCATCATCCCCGCCAATACCATCAGTAGCTCCTGCACCCTCGTTTGTGGCCCCAATATCAACCCTCTTATCAGCTGCCTCAGCTGGCTGTGCCTCCTCTGGGGGATCTGGCCGATACATATTGCTCCTCAGCCTCATCTCTGCCTGTAGGCCTGAATGCATGTATGTCTGCCTCAACCTCCCAGCTCTAGTCTGCTCTCCACCCCTGGTGCAGGAATGTCAACTGAATCATCGTCCTCATCCTCATCAACATCATCTTCCTCAGACTCTGAAGCCCTACCAACTAGAATATCTCTCTCCTCAGCGGCTGCTCTGGCAGCAAACTCCAAGGACCTCATCCTGAGGAGCTCTCTCTCCCTCTCCGCCCGTAATGCATCAACCTGGTCATCCTCCCTGGGAGCTGGCATGGGCCGGGTGGAGTCAGTGGGATTATCAATGCCGAGCCTGCACTCCTCAGGCAACACCTCCAATGGATCTACAATCTGAGTCAGCCTCCAGACCAACCTGGCATTGGTGTTGCTATACACCAGCCGCGCACACTGAGCAACAGAGAGGCGGTTGCGCCGCCTAGTGTGAATCAATGCCCATGTGCTCCAGTTGCGCTCACATATAGAGGAGGAGCAGTCCTGTCAAGGCAACACCCAATTAAATATTACGTTGGCAAGTAACAAATATGAAACAAGATATGAAGAATGAAGATGCGAATGAAGATATGAAACAAGATGGATGACATATAAGTGCATGGGATAGAACGCGCAATGCAAGTCTTTGCAAAGAAGGACATGTATCCCCGAACATGTTCCACCAAGTCACAAGTCTCTTTCTGGAGCTCTCATCCAATGCCATCTCCTGCCCAAATATGCCTGCACAGGTAGATGTCCACCGTTGAGATGATGTATGGAATAACAATCAACAAGATACCTTTGGAATGAATCAAACCCAAAAAATGCAAGTATTTTGGAGAAATGTACCTGTGCACCGTTTGAATGCAACTCTCTCTCTCTCTCTCTCTCTCTCTCTCTCTCTCTCTTCACCAGGAGACGGACACGGCTCGACGCGACGACGACGACATACCACCTCACCGATGTCAGAGACAGTGTATCACTCATAGTCATGCAGCAGTTCACACTTCTCACCTTGTTACGAGAGCACACAGTTTTCACCCTCCTAGACGACGTCAGCGACAGTCCATACCTCCTGATACAGCTCGTATTACGTCTTTTTTCAGCAGCAGCACTATCTGACACTATCTGATACTACTGTACTCCTGGCAACTATTCTTGCTCCCACTTATGGACAGTTGGCAGTTTGTAGTTTACAGTTGTATTACTCATTTCTCTTTTATGTATAGTTTTTCTTGGAGACGTGTATATACGCTCCCATGGTTTTCACATACTTGACATGTACTCCTTTTGGTCTTATATGCCTTTTGGCATGGCAAAGACATTAATAAAGCTTTCTTTCTTTCTCTCTCTCTCTCTCTCTCTCTCTCTATAGCATCAGCACAACAGCAACAACACCGCCTTGACATCTTGCCATAGATACATATGATCATTATGCGCACACTCCCGCATACGGGTCTATTTTAGTTTGCACTAGATGTTTTCTTTATTACAGTTGGAGACGTTTTTATACTCTCCTATGGTTACCACGTACTTGACATGTACTTCATTAGTCTTATATGCCTTTTGGCATGGAAAAGACATTAATAAAGCTTTCTTTCTCTCCCTCTGTGCAACTGCCACCTGTCGATACTAGGAGATGCTATCTCTGTAATCTACGACAACCAACCCATCTCTAGCTCGTGGTCCTCCTGCTGCTCATTAGATAACCAAAGGGGATGTAAGAGGTGAGCAACAACATGGATAGGTCTATGAAAGTAGTTCCACCTGGTCTGCCAGATGGTCCTAAGCTGCTCCATCCTGCTCGACATAACAATGATTGATTAGGAGGCTTACTAATCTATAAAAGAACAGCTTTTAATTATGAGCAACTTGTAGTGATGAAATGTGGAACATACCTCTCATGTGGAAGCCAAGGTTGCTGTAGAACACTGTCGATGCGATCCATGAACTCATAAATGAGTCCCATGGTGCTGCCCTCTCGGTCAACAAGCCAAAGAACGTGATAAAATGGCCGGAGAACCGTCGATATGCTCTCCACCTCACGCCAAAACTCGTCGTCAAATAGAATGGTGTAGAACCTTTGGCCCTTGATCGTGCTGGAGTAGGGTCCCTCCCTCCACTAGTCACTAGTAGCCATCTGCCTGAGCTGGTGCCTAAGTCTCAGCAACCTATCTAGCAGCACTAGATTGAAGGCAAAACGTGTGGGAGTGGGCTTTCTCAGCTCGAATGAATTGAAGGTACGAAACAGGGCAAGTACTCTCCTCTTCCGGACCACAAATGTCATGACGGACAAGGCCATCTCAGTGATGCGCCGAACCCAGGGCAATCTACCAATGTCCCCCATAGCAAGATCAATGCTGTGTGCTGCACAAGGGGTCCACACAATGCTAGGATACTGGGCCGTGAGTAGTCTAGACATATTCACGCAGTTGGTGGGATTGTCAGTCACCACCTGAACTAAGTTGGCAGGGCCAACCTCCTCAATAGCCTCCCGAATGATACTGAACATGAACTCTCCATCAATGGGAGCCCCCTGTCTGCTGGCATCTATGGCACGGTAGAACATACTGCCCATGCAGCAGGACACAATGATGTTGATCACTGGCCTTCGACGGATATCACTCCAGCCATCGGACATGATCGAACAACCGTAACTCTCCCAGGCCTTCCTGAGAGGGGTCATCTGAGAGGAGAGCTCGTCTACCCTCTCTGACAATAAAGTAGTGCGGATGTGCTCAGCCCCAGGTGGCGTGAAGCGTGTACCAGCGGCTGCAGCAGCTGCAAAAGCCCTCCTGAAAGGCTCAGTGTCGACAATGTTGAACGGGAGGTTTAACTCATATATCATGTTGGCCACAACCTGCTGGGCCTCTCTCTGAAGACGAGGAGCCACTGCCTCCCCCATGGTCCTCTGTCGGTGTGAATATGAACTAGCAGGTGTGCGCGCGGGAGGTAGATCGAGAAGCAGGTGGAGGTATGGTGTCGGAAGTTGTCTGATGGCGAGGATGGGTGGTGGAGCATGGGATGGCTGGGCAGCATGTGGTGCTGGGGCAGGAGGCTCTGGAATGGGAGCAGGTGGAGCTGTGGGGGAACATATGCATCACCCTCACCCATGAACGGGAGGTCCTCCCCCAAGTGTGGCTCATCATCAGGGTGAGGGGTTTAAGTGGACAGTATATCCTGGGTGGGCAGAGGGTCCTGCTGGCTGGGGGGTGTGTCACTGCGAAGATAGCTAAATGTGTGGGTGGGACGAGACACAACCGTGACCGCGGGTGGACAACTCGGGAAAGGGCTCGAAGAAGAAGGTGCAGCATTCCGAGCTCCTCCAGCTGGCATAGGAGGATGTGCTGCACCGGAGTGGGAAGCTGTAGGAGGACGTGCTCCAGCTGGCTGAGAAGCTGCAGGAGCTGCAGGCTGAGGAGGGTGTGCAACATAGGGATCAAAGGTCACTGATATAAAATCCTCAATCCAAGGATCCTATTCTAAGCATGCCAATCACAAGCAACACAAGGGAACCTGATGGTGGACAAACCAACCCAACCAAACCTAGATCGAACGGATCTAGCCCCCAAGCTATGGATCAATCACACAGAGAGGGATGAGGCATCACACCAGCAACATCCTGCCACCGGTCATGCTATCAAGCATACACTAGTGAGAGCCCAATAGGTATACTTATACCTTCCAAGGCCCATGCACCACTAGTAGTGCACTATGACACCTCATTGGACACCTCTGTAGCCTATCTGGGCCATGTCATCCAGTTCCCCAATGACTCACTGATAATCCACCATCAAGTGTTTAGGCCTACAACCACTTATTATGACCATGTACACATAAGGGCCCCAATTCCCTTATAGTCACAATTAACTTACGGGTTGTTGGTCTACCGGTCCCTACTCGAGACCAGCCATGGGCATGACATTCTTGCCCCCTTATTCAAATTCTGTCCTCAGAACTTAAAACTGGGAAAGTTCCTCCTTAAGCTTCCTTCCTGTTCCCAGGAATCATCATGCCTCTCTCTCTCTCTCTCTCTCTCTCTCTCTCTCTCTCTCTCTCTCTCTCTCTCTCTCTCTCTCTCTCTCTCTCTCCCACCCTCTCTCTCCTCTCGGGCTTCTGCGGAACAGTCCGCAGTGCCCGTGCCTTTTGTTTTTTTAAGAAAAAAAAAAAACGCATCCGGGGCCCGGACGCGTCCAGCCAAAAAAATAAAAATAAAAATAAAAAAAAGGGACGTGTCCGACCCCGCGTCCGGGGGTCGGACGCATCCGGGTCCGGGCGTCGGACGCGGACGCGGACGCAAGCAATCCGGCCCGAACCCTCATGTCTGATATATATATATGTCATAGAACCCACGGTTCTCAGAACCGTGGGGTGAACCGTACCACGGTTCATGAACCGTGGTGCGGTTCTTGTAATTAATTAATTAATTAATTAACCCCTCCCAAGCCATTTTTTCCCACTAAAATAAAAAATTAATTGATTAATTAATTGGACGGTTCACCACGGTTCAGCCTTAAATTTTGGTGAACTGTATGGTTCTGTGAACCGTGGTGAACCGTCCACGGTTCACGGATTCTATGATATACATTAGACATGAGGGTCCGGGTCGGACGCAGGCAATCCGCGTCTGGCGTCCGGACCCGGAAGCGTCCGACCCCCGGACGCGGGGTCGGACGCGTACGCGCCCCTGGCGCGTCCGCGTCTGCGTCCACGCCCCTGGCGCGTCCGCGTCTGCGTCCACCATTCGCTTCCTTAGATATACATATAATAATAATAATAATATCAGACATGCGCGTTCAGGCCAGACGCGGCCTTTTTGCGTCTGCGTTCGGGCCGGACGCGTCCCTTTTTTTTTTGTAATTTTGAATTTTAATTTTTTTTTAGCTATAAAATACACCAAAATAATTAAAAAAAAAAAACTGCGTTCGAGTCGACGCATCCCCAGACGCGCGTTGGCGTCCGGGTCCCGCTACCTTTGATATATATATATATATATATCATAGTTGCCCAAAAGTGCATTTTTAGGCAAAAACGTTTTAAGAAACGCATTTCTAATATAGAAACGCTGAAAAAAAAAACAGAATACATTAAAAAAACTGGCTCCTCCTCGCGGCCAAAAAACGCGCCAGCCGTGGAGGGGTCTTTTGGCCTAATAGATCCTTGTTGAAGGTATTCCCTCAACTGTCTTTCTACCTCTTCTTCTTCCTTTTGACTAAGTCTATAAGGGTTTAGCCCAATAGGAGATGTATTAGGCAATAATTTTATCCTATGATCAACTCCATGAGCGGGAGGTAATCCTTTAGTAAGTTCTTTTGGAAACACATCATCAAACTCTTTTCGGAGGTCTTGGAAAGCTTTCCATTGAAGTGTACCTTCCGTTAATTTCTCTACTTTAGAACTGTGCAAGAATATATTTTGAGTTAAGAGAGATTCATCCATGGTAGTCAAGAATTGTACATCTTTACACACACAAAGATAAAGAGAAACCGCATCATCTTAAATCTTCTACATCTTTCCAGTATCAAGTTCAATTAAGCATCCCTCATGCTGAAAAGACCTCAAATGATGCACAAAGTCTATCGTTAGAGAAGCATTCTTGGCATAAACCCATTCATGACCCAAAATAACATCGATACTATCATGTTTCATTACAAGAAACTTTATATCTTCTTTGTACTCTTGAATACGAATAGGAACACTAGGCACAATAATATCCCACAACTGAGACTGTTCTCCAGTTGCAAGAGTCACCCGACATCTTCTATCCCTGCTGTTTGTGGGAAGCTTGAGGTTCTACACGACATTTACATTGACAAAGTTATGAGTTGCTCTGCTGTCAAACAACACCTTAACTTTAGTGTCATTTATAGAACCATAGATCTCAAATAAATCATGGGGATTAAAAGCAACATTGCCTAAAAACCATTCTTCTACAATCTCTACCATACCAACAGTAGGAGATTTAGAAGGTGGTTTCTTTGGGCAATCCTTTGCCAAATGACCCTTTTCTTGGTATAAGTAGCACAAGCCTTGAGATCGAGCCAAAATAAAATCCTTCTCTTGCACCGTGCTGAAGGTTCTTTTGAGCTTTTTTTTTGTAGGACCATCCACATTACCAGCAGTGCTTTCTCTTTCCTTTCCCTTATTGGAAAACTTTTTCTTTGCAAATGTACTTGTGGAACATTGCTCACGGTGAAGCCGTGGATCTTCATCATATAACTTGGCAAACTTAGTTGCCTCGTCAACAGTGTTTGGCTTATTCCTTCGGACCTCTACCTGATAGTCCTTGGGTAAGCCTAAAATGAATTTCAATAATTGAAATTTGGGTGGATATTCACCCCCAAGAGGAGTAAGATAATCCTTAAGACCTTTTCTTCCCATGGAGGTAGACTGAAACTTCCTGGAAAATTCAAATTCATAAGACTGTATTGTCTCAGGTACTCATTCCCTTCCTGTCACCTTTGGAAGCTCCAAAAAGAGGGGGGCACCACTTGCCGAACCTGATACAGGTTCATCATGCCAGCTTCCAAAGTCTTCTTTTTGGCCTCAAGCTGGGCATTATGAGCCCGAGTCAGCTGAATTTGGTGGTGCAAAGCTTGAAGCACTGATTGCAGGGTACTAGTATCCATAACTGTAGGAGTAGTCGTCAAATGTTTGAGACATCTTCCACCACTAGGATCCTCTCCCTCAAGCAAAAGTTTCATACCTTGAAGATGAATGAGGAGAAGCTATGACAACATACTTGATGAGAATCAAAGATGTGGTAGATCAATTGAAGGATGTAGGCAAATGACCTGAGGTGTGTTTACAATTCGCGATTGATTCGCGAATCGTTCGTGCTTCGAGTCAAAGACATGTTGACTGTCGCGAATTGTTCTCGTTCGACCTTCGTGTCTTGTTCGTGCCGCGACAAAGTTGCAGGAGTTCACCATTTCTGACACCCCCTCTTGAACCTTGCAGCTTTGTTCGTTCAATCCAATTGCCTCTCTTTGCTTGGTAAAGAGTGGCTTGTCGAGCGGTTTCGTGAGGAGATCTACAATCATACTTTCTGATTTTATGAACTGGACTTGGAGCTCTTCTTTCGAGATCAAATCTCGAATGTGATGGTACTTCATAGGAATGTGCTTCGTCTTTGAATGGAAGACAGGATCCTGGGACATATAGATGGCACTCTGGGAGTCCATCATCATCGTGCTTGGCCCCTCTTGTGGTATCCCGATTGCCTCCAACATCATCCGCAGCCACACTACCTCATTCGCCACTTTCGAGGCTGCGACATACTCAGCTTCGCAAGAGGATTGAGCTACTTGGGTTTGCCATATCCAGCTGATTGCAGCTCCGCACGCTATTGTACATCAGTAATTGAATTGCTTTTATCCTTGCAGCTCGCCCAGCTCGCATCACTGTAGTGATGCAGCTCGAACCCTTTCTCTTCGTCTCTAAATCTGTAGGTTAATCCAATATTCTGGCTACCCTTCAGATACTGTAGGATTCGTTTGGCCATTTGCCAATGTGCTAGTCCAGGATTGGAACTGAATTGGCTTAATGCGTAAACAGAGAAGGCCAGATCCGGTCTGGTACAAATTGTCAAGTACATTAGACTCCCGATCAAGTTCTGGTAGGGTATACCTGCCATCTTCTGTTCTTCCTCTTCAGTTTTTGGGCAATCCTGTTTCGTGAGCTTGGCTCCAGCTATCATTGGTGTGGCTTTGTCTTTGCAGTCCATCATGTGGTACTGCTTCAGCACTTTTCTGGCGTATTCTGACTGACTCAAGTGCATCTTGCCATTTGTTCGATCTCTTCTGATCTCCAGCCCTAGGCATTTTGTTGCTTCTCCAAGATCTGTGATTTCGTAGTTTTTAGAAATCTGACTCTTCGTGTCTTTGATCAGCATCAAGGAATTTCCTATCATTAGTGAATCATCCACGAAAATGGTCAGTATCACAAAATCCTTTCCTACTCTTTTGATGTCGACATTACAGTCTGGTTGAGTAGGGTTGAAGTCTAGAGACTTCAGAAGACCATCAAGCTTTTTGTACCAAGCCCGTGATGCCTGTTTTAGACCGTAGATGCATCTCTGCAATCGACAGACATATTGTCTGTTGTCGGGGTCTTCATAGCCTTTGATCGCAGGAAGAAGATTGTTGATTCGAGGACTTCGTCTTCTCGAATCTTGGCTTGTTTTTGTTCTTCTTCTTTCCTTTCGTGAAGAGAGCCTTCTCTTGATCACTGCTTCCAAACAAACTTGTAAAAAATCCCGTTTCCCATGCACGCACCAAACACATTGAAATATACTACCATTTCATTTGCGAGAAGGTTTTAGCAAGAGAGTTGGAGCTTATTTATTGCTCCAGTGATGACTAAGTTGCGGACATATTTACAAAGAGCTTATCAAGGGACAGATTTGAAAATTTTTGACATTAGCTTGGGGTCGAATAAAACAAATTTGTCATTAAGGGAGTGTCAGAAATAGAAATTCGCACCGTTATGTCAAGCTTTTATGGTCTAATGTCAAGTTTAATGTTAAGCTTAGACCCTACCAATGTTGTATACCCATGGGAGACTTTGTTTTTATTGTTAAATCACCTTGTAAGGTTTTGGGGCCCATTCTAAAACTGACCTTTAGAGTCCATACGAGTTTGACACTTCATATTAACTCCTATGAGGAGTTACATTTGTTAGCTATTTGGTTCCATGGGCTGTTGCTGTTTGGCTCTCCATTCTTTACATCTACCATCTCCCATCTATTTGTATCTCTCCACACTTGAAGATTGTTGTTATATGGCTGTCCACTATTTTCCAGATTTAAAAGTGTTCAATGTTCTTGATTGTTAGAATCTTAGATTCAGCCCAATAGCATTTGAAATCATCTACAAGAGTGTGATGATAATCTATCAAATATCTGGACTTTTATGCATAGGAACAATCCAAATCCTCAGAGTTTTTGAGACGGATTCACCAAGTAGTAAATCATGTGAAAACTGGAGTTTGTAACCTAGCGAATGCACAATGTGATTTAGCTTTTGTGAAGGTTTTTAACTGGGATGTAGGTTGAAAAGCACCTCGTTTCAAGTGTGGTTAAACCCCAATCAAGCTGCAAATAATATATGAAATTTTTAACCGCAAAAGTAGCTTGATCTTGATAGATAAATTGCACTAAATGTTACGGGTTTTTGAGCCTAGAAGGCCTCAAAATTTTCAGCCTGTAGTTGCTAATGAAAGTGTAGCAAAATAAATAGATAAAATAGGCATGCATGCATTCATGCAACAAAGAAGGTGATTAAGACAATTTACTATACTCGACCTGCAAAGCAATTTGGAGGGCTGCCACCCTACTTTGGATGTCAAATATCAAAAAAGATGATGGCTTCTGAAACACTTCATCAAGACTGAAGTATGTGAGTAACTTCATGAAGAAAGGTTAGACGAATACTACTATGGCTTTGACGAATACTACTATGGCTTTTTCTTACAAGGAAGAGTTCAAATAGCCAACGTCTTGGGGAAACATCAGAGAATTTTCAGCTTGTAGTGACTTATGAAGATCTTGCTCTTTGCCTCTTATGCGTTTAAGAACCTGCAAAGAATGTTGATGGCTGGTGCGCCCTACTTTGTGATGTTGACTGTTAAAAAAGGTGGAAGCTTTATGAAAATATGACACCACAAACAAAAGTACCTGTAGCTACTCCAGGAGAGAGCTGAAAAGAATGATAACATAACTTGTTCCTGCAAGAATGAAATCCAAATCCAACTAGAAAGCATGCCATAAGTCTAAAAAATTTGACTGTGGCATGCCAGAATTTGATAAGAACTTTTTTTGTGTCGACTTTCTCTACTTGAAAGGTTTTTGATAAAAAGTTATGATCAAAACCAACTTACAGAGAGGGAGAGACGATGGAGAAGACGGGATAGATAGCTTATAGTCTAAATGAGCAGACAATTTCCTAGGAGAACATGTATTTTGATAGTTTTCTTAACCCAAAATTGCCCTTGTTCTAAACTCCTATGCCATCTGAGCTACTAAATGCTGAACTATGCTTTCGGACAATCCAGCATGTGCAATAAAACACAATATTGATTGCAGAAAAAATGAGCATAAAGGCTACAGGATATCAACTTTATATGGTTTACGGTCTATTTGGGTCAGTGTGGGTTTCATGTAGATTCTAGCTGCTATCTAAATCAAGTTTCTCACTCAAGCCCATTGCCTTAATCAAATGGCTGCTGTTTGTATGAATTTTTCCTATGCTGGTTTGCAACCTAGTATCAGTAGATTCGATTTGATTGAGAATGGTTTTTGGAGTTCAGTATTGAGTAATGTGTCTCCTTTTTGGAAATTGCTCTTATAGGGCTTCTCCTTTGACATGGGTCAATGACATTTTCTGCTACTGCATCCAGATATGGGAGATTGTCTCTGGGAAAGATGGTAAAGTGCGAGACGTTACTAAAGCCATGCAACTAAAGGGTCACAAGGTATATTCTGCTGTTAAGCTACTCTGTTTGGTCAAAAAGTTTGTATCTTGTTAACTGAACAAGGTAAAAGGTATAAATTTACTCATTTTCTCTTTGCAGAGTGCTGTAACTTGGCTTTGTTTCACATGGGATTCAGAACGGATCATTACGGCATCAAAGGACGGCTCAGTGAGGATATGGAATATCAATGGTAAACTAACTTGGGTTTATTTCTTGAGGGGATTATCCTTGCCTTGTCTTCTGCCATTGGTTCAATTGCTTGAGATATTTCCGCTAGCTTCCTTCTGAAGGTTGAGGGTTGTTCCTTAAGGGAATTATCCTTGCCCCATTTCCCGACATTGGTATAATTGCTTGAGATATTTAGGGTTTCTAGTTGTGTTACTTTATGTCCCTCAACACTTAATTCTGGATGAGACATGGATGCATCATACTTATGATCTTGCAGTTAGGTATCATTTGGACGAGGATCCAAAATGCCTGAAAGTGTTCCCAATTCAAGGAGTTAATGGCAAAAAAGAAGCGGGACATCTGGACAGGATTTCAGTTTCTCCAGACAATAAGATCCTAGCGGCTACTCAAGGCTCAACCTTGCTGTGGTTAAATACAGAAACAGGAGAAATTATGGACATTGCACCGAATGCACATGATGGTTTGCCTGTTGCTTTACTCCTATATCTGTTTTATGTCATCTATGCTTTGTTGAGTAGGAAGGCTTTTTCCATCAAAAGAGGTGGTTTTTAGTATGATTGATTCACCAAAAAGGCATTGTTAAGGGTTAACGGTTTGGGATATTATGTTAGAGTAAATTTCAGTATGCCTCTGGCTTTAGAATAAAATTAATGAAAGCATCGAGTAATCAGAATCATAACGACTGAGTATGACTTTCTAAAGTATAACTAATCTCGAAAATTGACCTTGGATTGTGTTTCTCTTGGGCGACAGAGGATATTCTGTGTTTGGCATGGGCTCCTCAGTCTGTCAATACGGGTATTTCTCTATACTTTGTATTTCTCTATACTTTTTGAAGTTTCCTGTGGCTTGCATGACCAAATTTCAGATAGCTCTAGCTCCTTGCACAATTTTTCTCAACACAATCAATCTTTTAATTCTGCTATTCTGTTGTAACTTCTATTGTTGGTTGGATGCAGAACATGGAAGAGCCACAATCCTGGCAACGGGTGGTGCTGATAAGAAAGCGAAGTTATGGCTTCCCCCAGCTATGTGAAGCATGCCAACCACGTCACTATACCTGGATGTCGTGCTTTCTCATTTAATACATCCTAAAAGCTATGTACTATGAGGTACCACATGGATTATGCCAGAGCAATGTTTGGGGTGCATGTTCGACACTGCAAATCGAGTGCATCATTCAACCTTTCTCAATTATGGAGGCAGAGCAGACCCTTCCAAGTGCAAATTTGTTGGAGAGGCTATTTATTCCAAATAGGCTTCAAGCTTTGTATGATTAGCGGCTGGTGAGGTCCAAAATCCTTTTATGCCATTATCCATAGAAAGTGAGTATATGGGTTTTCTATGGCCACGAGTCATTGAGCTTAGGAATGCCAAATTTTATGTTTTGCTTCTTGTTTTCAAAAATAACTTCATTGCAAGCTTCTTTTAATTCATTAATTGAAGCTTTTTTAATACCTGCAAGTATAGCAAGTTTACAACGTCAGTAGTAACTTATCTCATTGGACTGGATCACTATGTATATTCAATTTTGTGCACATGCTCGACAGAAAGGCATCAATTCTTCAACTTGTGTTTGCATTTAATTTTTGATGACTAGAGTAGCCTTTATATATTCAACTTTTGGTGTATCATCAACTTTAAGTGTCGAGCTTTTTGGCTTGTCCAAGGTTTATAAGGTTTGTTTTGCATTTTTTTCACTTCTTGAATGCCTTTTTATTTCTCTCGCATACTTTCATTTGCGTGGCAGATCGGAGTCGAGAACCCATGACCTCAAATAGAGGGTAGAAGTCCTAACCAACTCATCGCTATCACTTGCAAGGTTCTTGCCGAACTGTATAACACTAGTAGTTAAGAATGCAAGGCTATGTGATTGAAAAGTTCATGTATAGTTTTCTAATCTAAAATTGAATTCACTAAATAATACTAAACTTTGTTCTCAGTTGGTAGTGTGTAGGGACTGTCCTTAAAACAAAGGCTAGAGAAAGGCCTTGTGTAAGTTCATCCAAGTTTGTGCTTCACTTATTTCATGATTCAAGGATCAGTGTTTTGTATCACATCATAAAGGAGATGCAAAAGTTATACCATGTACATGTAGATGTTCCGTAGTTCATGAAGAAGATTTGAATAAAATGTTTACTGAACTTGCAACTAGTCCCTCGAATGCTCTCATGGTAATCCTCATAGCTTTGCAAAAGACGCAAGAATGTGCAACCCTACCATGAACTATATATGATCCAAAAAAAAGTTCACTACAAATAAATGATATAAATGAGTACTAGTTGCTAGTGTCTTGAGCATATTTTTGGGAAAAAAGAACCTCAAGGTAGCAGATAAACAAGTTCTATGCATTTTCAAGGATTTATTGCTTCATAAAGACATAAATCGTATTTTTTTCTAATTTCTCACAAGTTGGAAGATTATGAAAAGAGAGTTTCTTTAACAATTTCATTGTCTTAGTTCATGGAATAAGATCCATTTAATATCATAATGTCTACACACTTTGATGGAATGAGGGTAAACATCTTTTGTCTTTTTGATGCACAAGTTATTTTCTTTGCTAATTCTTACCCAACAAAGGCACCTCCAATGCATTTTACTTTTTTGAGCATGGATAGCCACAATGGTAGATGTCTTTCGAATGGAGTCGAAGTAGAATTGCTTTTTTTTTCTTTTCTTTTTTTTCAATGAAGCTTCGTGAGACTCACATAGAATGGATCAAGAACTTTCGTCCTGAAACATAGAGACATGTATATCTCTACGTGGATATCATCATGACCAGCTCTATGCAATTGTTGAGAGAAATTTTGGGATTGTCATCGTTGCACACCTTCCACCACATATATCAAGCCATTACGATATACTACATTATCGAGCTATTCACACGTGTGAGTTCATTTGTATTGTGATTTACAAGGAGGATGGTGTGCTCATGGAAAGTCATCGAGTGAAGAATGCAAGGTTAGAGAAATTCTTTTGTAGTTTGTTGTTTGCTTAGTTCAAATGTGTTGTTTGCCTTCATCGCTAGACATGCTTCATGAATGCCAAGTGGAATTAGAAATGTCAATATAAAACATTGCTTATTTGCTTGATCAAATGCTTTTGATCATACTCATTTTGATGTGTAGATTTGTCAATACATGTTTTCATGAAGATAACAAATAATTGTGTTAATAAGTAGTTTTGGAACTTTTGTCACATGATTGTGCCAACGAGGGAATTACCTCATTATATTTCAAAATTTCAAATTTTAGGTATTAATTGATTTCAAAATTTCAAGGTCATCTCCATTCCATATTACGTGTGATGCCATAGTGTCCATTGTTCAAATGAGTTTCTAGTTAATTATGTAGTTGGGCCTTTGACCAAGGTCCAAACCTTAGAAGTTGAGGTCACCATCATGGTTTGTCCTTTCACATTAACATTTTTTTAACCTCCATTGACCAACCTCAACACATTGTATTGCCTTTGCAAGGCAAGGCCAACAAAGTCCAAAACCTCGTATTGTTGTGCAAGAGCTCACTATTTTTGAAGTCCTTAATAACAAATGTCATGAAATTAAACTACTTATTTGGCATAGTTGTCTGAGTAACCTATTGTCTAATTCCTTATTTACAATATACATCTACGAGAGTGCCCTTGTTGGCGAAGTGTGTAATGTCGGAGGCCCAATGAAGTGCCCAATACACTTGAGCATAAAAAAAAAAACTTATGGTGGTCAAGATGAAACAAAACAACAATACAACAAGAACTTTGTCTAATGATGTTGAGAAAGCTTAGGGCTTTGTTTCAAAATGTTTAGGGCGCAGAGAGAGAGAGAGAGAGAGAGAGAGAGAGAGAGAGAGAGAGAGAGAGAGAGAGAGAGAGAGAGTCCCTCTTGACAAGTCAAGACCAAACTCTTTGAACCCTTTAATTTATAGCATAACAGGTAAGAACAAAGTTGTATAAAGTCTTACAGTACAAAGTACCATAAAGCGAAGCAAGTTTTAGAACACTCAATTGTTACTTGCCACCATCCCACAAACCACAACCGCACGAGTTAGTCACAACGTGAGGAAGACATGTGTCATAGCTGAGTATCAGTTGTTATCCATGTCTGAAACAAGATTCACTACCCTATCAACTCAATTGCAAATAAAAATCATACGTCCAATCTTTCTTACCATGCACTACATCATTAGCAATACATTCTGTCCTAAAACGAAACCGTATCAGGGCAGATGCCATACTGATCAGTATAAGGGCGAACTAAATATATTAAGTTCATATTAACATTCTACATATAAGAAGCTATCTTACAATACACAATATATAAGGAGACATGACCCTTGCATCAATGCTAGGTACTAGGGAAGATCCGTGCCATACTAGCCCCAAGGACTTCTCATAACAACACTAAGGAGTCCAAGCACCTTATAGCTCGGGCAAATCCATGCCATACAAGCCCGCTCGAGCCAAACCCTAAACCAAACAATATCATACATATAGCAGCCATTCTTATGTTCTTATGCAAACATGAGACGCATACCTTCAAGACTAAACTTTGAAAACAAACAACGTTACCCCATCATTTAAGTTTCTCATGAGCAAATAGATCGTATCGCACTATGCGTTTGACATGCTTGCATAAACCCTAGAAATGGGTGGGAAGACAAAACAGACCGGTATTTTACATATAGCTTCGTACTTGGAGGTGAAGACATCTTTTGAGAGCTATCCATTTCCAAATGATTTAAGCAAAACACCCTCCTTAGGTACTAATGATTGCAATACGACAATGACGGGTTAATGATAGCGCAATGTCATTACTAGATTATCTTATTTCAAGAATAGTATAAGGTTTAGGTCAAGTAGGTTATACGCATGAATCATCTTAAGTTTCTAACAAACGGTTACATTCACCTCATTTTCCATAGAGCCATTCCATACTAGTTCTTTACTCGTGAGTTGTACACATATGAAAAATTAGACAACAGGTCATGGTAGAGCTAGAACTCTATTGAAATAAGAAAGAATAGATGCTTCTGGTATTGTAAACGGTGTTGGAAGGGGTCGTCGTCTTGGAGGTCTTTGAACAACTTGTGATTGTAATGGCAAATGACATCTCTGATCATGATGTTTGTCATGGGATGGGATATCATGCTCATCCTCAGAAATGTCTTGCTCTCAATATTTGTTCAAGGACGTCTCCTTGAGAAAAAGAGGTAATATGGGGTTGGAAGCCTACATCTCCATGTTGGTTTTAATGACATGTATATCGACATAGAAGAAACGTCTCATGCATCATTAGGGCAACATAATCCAACAAGGGAATAGGCTAGTGTTAGTTTAATTATTTCTGTGTTTAGATCATCTTTAACTCATTTTTCATGTGCAAATGAACAATCCTAAGACATAAAAAATTGGTCTACGCTTATAGTAAGAGGAGCTTTCTTTTGTCGCTACATTTTTTTTTCAAGGAACCAATCTCATACTACAACCTCCTATTCTCACCCTTTTGGAACATTACAACCATTTTGTTTTTTCAAGGCCGGATTTATCCAAAGTTATTGTTAGAATTTAGGAGGAAGACCTGTGAACAATGTGGCTCAAAAGGCTATTGGTGGAGCTTCATGTCATGGAGGATGAGATCCCAATCATCTATTGTGACAACCAATCAGCCCAATCACTTGCAACTAATCCTACATTCCATGCAAGGAGCAAACACATTGAGATTGCTTAGCATTGTTTTTAGGTATGTAATTTAGAAGTAAAACAATACATGTGTGCGTTTATACTTGGCCAAGTGTTTTATCCTAACATTTGCAATAGGATTAGGGAAAATCCATGTCGTTCCAATCCCTACAAATGTGATGGTCTCTTGCACAAATCCATGTGCTTTTAAGAGCGATTAGGTTCTCAACACTTGTTACATTGGCTATTACCTATTATTATATTTCAATGGGACGTAGGTGAAAAACAATCACATGTGTTATCTTTATTTATGAGGTGTGAGCAAAAGATCAAAATTAGTTTAGCCTTTTGCTATTTCTGTATGTAGGCAAGGTAGGCCCAGTGCCTTACTTAATAGCATCCTATTCATTACCTTACCAAGTCCATTCTTGTAGCTACAACCACATTAATGTTTGTGTTACAGCAACCGAATAATTTTTAAGGCACTAACCTGAATAGTTGTCGTGAAAGAATCTTGTGAGGAAGTCATGGTTGTTTCAAAGATGTCTCCTTCGAGAAATAGCTATTGACATATCCGAGTCTATTTATTGCCATAAGTTTTCATAAATTGCATCATACGGAAAAAAGTAGTTTCAGATCTAAATTGTTATATAGATGATTGTCTACTTTTAAGCAATTCTATATCTCTGTTAGAGATTACTAAGTCAAATATTTCTAAAGAATTCGACATGACAGATCTACGAACAGTTCATTATTTGCTTGATATTTAGATTCTTCGTGATAGAACCTAGAAGACAATCCTTCTAAGCCAACAAATATATCTTTGAAACATTCTAGAGAAATTCAAAATTCTCAAATCAAAGCCAATTGATTCACCAATGGATCTAGAACTTAAACTCTATAAAGACATGTTTACTTCTGACATGAAGAATTATCCACACCACTCACTAATTGGCTCATGAATGTATGCGATGGTATGCACCAGACCCAATCTGACATATAACTAGCACACTTTTCTCTATAAAGACATGTGTCCTTCGACATATGCTGAGACTTCTGACATGAAGAATTATCCACACCACTCACTAATTGGCTCATTAATGTATGCGATGGTGTGCACCAGACCCAATCTGACATATAATTAGCACACTTCATCAATTCATGTCGAATCCCAGAATCCAACATTGGAAAACACTCAAAATAACTAAGTTCTTTGCTATTTTGCTAATTTTGCTACCACATTTACCTTATACGGCTATTCTGATTCTGATTGGGAAGGAGACTTAGACACCAAGAAGTCTACTCCTGGTTACTGTTTTTATTTATCTTTTGCACCAATTTCTTGGAATAGCATAAAACGAAAGTTAATCTCACTATCATCAACTGAAGTCGAATATGTACCAACAACACAAGCAACTATATAAGCTATATGGCTGAGGCTTCTTCTGCAATATCTGAACTTCAAACAGAACAAACCAGCTACTATCAATTGCGATAATATCAGCTGCATTCAACTTTCTCAATCCTAGATTTTATTCTAGGACTAAACATATAGAAATGCAATTTCATTTTGTTCGAGAAAAGGTACATCTAAAGCATGTAGAGTTGTTCAAAAAATAGTATAGTAGCTGATATTTTCACTAAGGCTTTGTCTAAAGGCAAGCATATTTTGTTTGAAAAAATGTTAAATCTGAAGGTTATTTAAGTATTTGAAGTCAAATTAAGGGGGAGTGTTGGAATTTTAATTTCACTTCAAACCCATTTGGTCCAGTTGTCTATGTATTTATTACTAGCTATTTTATTCAGGTATCCACGACAGAGTCATAGACAAACATGGTTATTTACTCGGAAAAATAATGCAAATGAACCTGCAGAAATACACGCAAGTTCAAAGAGTCACCACTCATGAGTCTCTCAACTTGAGTCGACAGTCGATGAATTGACATGACAATTGACAACGACTCGACATCGATAGTCGACTAGACAATCCATCGATAGTCGACTAGACAATCCTTCAACAGTCGACTAGACAATCCTTTGACAATCGATAGTAGTCGACAAACCGTTGACTCGACAATGTTCGAGTGACATTCGAACAAATTGTTACTCTTCACATCTCAAGGACTAATGTTACTACTATTGTACGAGACTTCACACCCACCTCATTGTACGGTCATCCCAAAGGCTTATTGGGATATATCGCGACAACACGGGCCGCAGCGGAAGAGCGGTGGAATCCTTGGTGCATGCAACTACGTATATAGGATTTAGACCAACTTTGACAGATCGAAGTCTACCCTTCTTTATCACAACTTCGAAGTCACTGGATCGACACGATCAATTTCATAGCCATGCACAAATTATCTTGGCTTTAGATTAGCTTTGCGGAAGCGTATTAGGTGCGGAGACTAGAGCGACAAATCGACGTATGCTATCAGTCATACAAAACAATTTAATCTACGAACAAGTTTATCTGCTAGCAAGGAATGACCAAAACATGAATAAAATGAGCATTCAAGACGACATCCATGACCTAGAGTATTGGAACATCGATTATTTAGTTACTTTTTGCTTGAATTACATTTGAGAAGGGAGGAAGCAGGGGAAGCCTGGGGTGTAGATGATTGGTTGACCAAGTAAACCAGTTATGTTAATCTATCTTAAATTTTGAAAGTATAAGTGATTGAGAGTGACAATGCAATTAGTAATCAAGCTTTTTGGAATCATTTTAAACTGTCTCTGGGAATTTAATTTCCTTTCCCCATTATTCATTTAGAATTTCGAGGAATAAAAAATTCCAAGAGAAAAGGTGGATAATAGTCAGATATTAATCCATTTGTGGAACCATTTTTGTGTTGCAATTGGATTAAAATAAATCCCAAAAATTTTCACACAAAAAGTAGTTGGAATGTGTTTCATATAGGAATCTTGGAATTTGGATTCTAAGTTGTGGATATTATAGAGTGTTTCTTTATAATAACTGGTGCAACCAAGAATATTTTAGCTAATGAAGAAATGAAATTCTTTTTAAAGATTTTGAAATAGATATAGGATATCTATTACAGTATTAATTCGGTTGTTTTGAAGTTCTTAATGCTTCTTGGTTTATTTCAACAATATTTAAATGATATGTTTTGTCCATACATGGTTCAATGCCTAGTGATCTTCTTAGATGATGTATTCATCTATAGTGACATGCTTGAACTGCATGAGAAAATTCAATGGCTAGAAGAATCTCCTGGAATTGGTTGTAAATGGAGTTCTATATTTAGATATAGGATAGCCAATTAATCTTTTTGGTAAACAGATCTAGAAGCAAAGAATTTTATTGGGGGAAAGCTGGTGGTATGGGACATCAATTATTCCAAAGAGAATTTCTCGTGTGAGAGTGATCTATAATGGTTAGTGGTCACTGTATTGGTAATGGTAATACTAACAGGGGAATTCATTGGTTATTTGTTTTGGATTATTTTATAAATTTATGAGATATAGATCCGGATCCCAAATGGTATCTCATTATTTACAAAATATGGAGGCTCTTAAATCTATTTTATTTGAACCCATACTTTTTAGGAATTTATTGAATACGGGACAATTGGTTTAAGATTAATATAAAACCTTCTAGTGGTGAACTATGTTATGGAGGGTCATTGTTATATGAAATTCTACTTCCATACCTCCATTTGACTTGGAATCTATTGAAGTTTTTAGTTGATTCAGATTCACAATGAAGGAATTACTAAATTTATGGAATATAGACTTCCTGAACCCAAATGATCATCTCTATTTGATAGTTGATTTTTTAGGATATTTTGTGATATGGAAAAAAGTCTACTTTGTAATATCGTCAAATGCTCATTACTTTTATGATCTTTTAATATTTTATATATCATGTCCTAAGGAACTTTTTAATTGAGATTATGAAATTTGTTTTAAAAGGTGGAGATGAAGTGATAGGAATAAGACTTTCAAGTGATCAACCAATTGCATAGATTTCTTAGAGAAGTCCAATGTATGTGCAAAGGTTGAACAATCCAAAGTGAAATAGAGGAACTCTCTAGGGATTGTCAAGAATAATCTAGAACTAGAGGAGCTTTGGGAATTGAATTTTTAGTTATTCATGTCTATGGATAGTAGAGACAAAGATTAAACTTAAATTCCTTTGATCGGGTTTACCACATACCATTATGTTATGGATTGGATCATGTTGAAATAAAGTTCAATCTTAACCTTGTAGCCAAAGATGTATGTATAAGTCGACCTAATCTTAGGTAGGAGTTCTAAGATCTGATGTAGGATTGACTGAGTTGAAAAAAATTTGTTATTAAAAGTTTGATGGTTGAAAAACTTGAGGATGTGGAATTATTCACGTTAGAGATTTCCTAGCTATGTTATTTACTCATGAAGAATGTGAGAAATTGGCAAAAATCTAGCTTGGTATTTTTTATGATAGAAGTTTGTAAGTGAATCTCACATGTGTGGAGGATGTTCCCACGTGTGGAGAATTGTAAAGTAAATCAAAATGTTTGATATAGGGGTCTCATAGAATTTCATAGTCAAGAATTTAGGTGTAGGATGTTGATAGGGTCAAATTTGGCATAGATGGCAAATTATCCATTTCCACTTGTAATGCCAATATTGAGCCAAAATAGAGCCAAACTTGTGCCAATTAGAGTGTAGACAAGTGTTATGCTTTTGTTTGATGAAGCTTAAGAGGTCCAATAGGATTTAGAGGTGGAACCTTGTGAGGTCCAATAGAAAATTGAGGTGTGCTTGAATATAGTCCAATAGAATTTAGAGGTGCATCGATCAATGGTCCAATAGGATTAAGAGGTGGCAAAGTGTGATCCAATCATAGTTAAGCATAGTGGTAGCTCATGAATCTATTAG
Organism: Diphasiastrum complanatum; assembly: GCA_029204225.1. Classification (NCBI taxonomy): domain Eukaryota; kingdom Viridiplantae; phylum Streptophyta; class Lycopodiopsida; order Lycopodiales; family Lycopodiaceae; genus Diphasiastrum; species Diphasiastrum complanatum. The sequence goes on along the minus strand of CM055101.1, from coordinate 40,234,642 downwards.
TATCATTGTACTCCTCCTTTTGGATCTAATTGATTTTGAGATTGAGTGGATTTTGAGTGTCATTGAATTTCTAGCTTTCTCTTTCTACCCGAGAGCTCATGATGGATTTCTCTCTCTACCCGAGGAGAGCAGCTTGTTTTTACTTAGAATACTTTTGGAACACTTCCCACACGTGTGAGTGAGAGTTGGAAGTGATTGAATGCATGTAGTAGTGTGTTTTTGCCATAGAATCAAAGATAGATCTTGAATCTCAATCTAGTCTTGATGTTGGTGCATCTACACACCTTAGGAGATCACAAGTACATGTAGTGGACAATCCACACGTGTGAACTTCAACAAAGAACAGAGTTTTTTAGTAGCTAAGTTGCAAGATTCTCAGTGAGTTATGTAACATATGCGGATTTTGGGAGGAATATGCCAAATTATAAAGTATTTTTTTGTATTGGATCATAGTGGAATATTTTGATTATGTATGTCTCAATCTTGTGGATCTACTATGGGTTTCCTAAGTGCTAAGTTTATATCATACACTTAAACTAGGCAGTGAACATAGACATATTAACAAGTAACATTCAGAACAATTACTTGCAGGTTGATGGTTCTTTCTGTGTGAAAGGATAATCTATTAATTTAGTGATAAATTAGGAGAGGTTCTAAATGTGGTGTTATAATAGTTGGCCTACATCTAGACATTTGAGAATTCTTAATCATTAGCAATTAATTTGAGTAGTTGGGTTACTCATGAATAAAGTTAACAGATGAAATGAACAATATGAAGAACTATTTTTATCTATATTAATCACTGTGATTCATTAGTAAAAGTTATGCGCATAGAATATAGGAAATTCTAGGTATAGAATATTTCTCGAAGGGGAAATAGACTCTAAGTTATTGACTGTATCCCAGTGAGATCATATTGGATGACAAAGTTTAACGAATATCAAGAATAACCACTGAATTTAATTGGAATTCAGTAGAACTTTGTCATCTCTAGATTTTGTTCTAGAGGATTATATAAAGTTTCTCTAGTTGAAGACGAATGCTAAAATGATATTGGCGTGTCGTTTCTCTTTGATTACCTTATTCATCACATAGTTTGGATAACTTCTACTAGCTTGATTAAACCATGTAAATTTGTACATAGGTGGGTCCCACACATGTGAATCCATGTTGCCACATGTGTAGGCTACTCTAGATAGGTTAGATATCATTCCTAGGGTTAGTTAGGTTTTTTTGGTCAATCCTAAACTATAGGACCAAATTTCTTGAATAATAGAGGTGGTTGATCTACCTAGCCACCAACTTGGCAAAACTTTAGGGTTAAGTAAGATTGAAAAATTAGGGCAAAAATAGTCAATCACCTTCCTTACACATGCTGGATATTCACCTAACTTGAGGTGGGAAGAGCTTTTGTACATATTATCTATCTCTCATAGTAATGCCTTAGTTTTTTGAGAGCACATTGGCAATCTTGAGGATTCTACAGATTTGTCTTGAGTTTTTGTGAATGCTTTAATATATAAACTTGATTACACTTAATCTATGATAACATGACGTACTGGAGGCCGTACCACACACGTGTGGGGTCAGAATCCAATGTTTGATCAATGCTTTTGATTGCTCTCGATTGTGGGGTCCAATATTGCTTTTCTAGATCAAGATCTTAGTTTTGCAATAGATAGGTGTATCAATCAATCAATCAATCACTCTTGAAGCCTTATGTGAGTTCATTTATGATCCTTTGTACTGTATTTTCAACATTGAGAACATACGTATCTCACAGACATTCTCATAAGGAAATTTGTTTTTGCTTACCTTAGTGGGTGGTATTCAGCTACAGATTGTAGTCTATATGTGCTTGAGTACGACATTCAATCTAAATTTTTGGATTTGTAGGAGACAAGTAAACCTATTGAGATTCAAATGATTGATGATTTATTGCATGTGATGCTAGAAATGGGGCATTTAACTCATTAGAGTAACTGCAGTGCTCTGGATTGAATTATAATTGTTTGAGACTTGATAAATCTCCTAGAGATTTTGGTATTGTACCTTGGAATATTTCGATATTCTAAGAATATACGTACCAAGAAGCATTATTATCTACAAGAAATTATGGATAAGTTCTAGACTATGATTAAAGTGAAATTTCTTTAGCTTTTGAATATGATCTTTCAAATGATGAATTAATTCACCTAGTGATTCATGTAAACTGAATTTGAATCAAGTTGATATTATTGGTTTGGAGATACTCAAACCAAATAGGAAAATTTGTCGCTCAGAGTATTTCTGAAAGCTGATGTAGTACTTCAGAGTAGAGATAAACAATTAGGGAATTGTTCTACCTCTAAGTACTTATTTGACATTTGAAGTCAAACTAAGGGTAATGATTTTCTGGGTAAGTGTAAAAGTTAAAGAATTGGTTTCTGAACTTCTTGCCCATTATGAGGACATTCAGCTCTTGTACATAGGATTCGATGTAATCCTAGACTTGGATATTCGGTACTCTAGTGTACAAATTTATTAGTTACACTCTTGGACTAGGCCATTAATATAATTAATAGCCTTGTGAGGACCCAGATGCTCTAATTAGGACTTACGGAGCTAGTGCATGGTGATTGACTACTTATAGTGCATGTAAAGGAGATCAAAAGCATTTGGCTGAGAATCGACATCCTATATGGAATATTTCTAGGCTCTTGGAGTCTATAACATGTAGGAACTCGCCCATCTCCACAACCTGGTTTCAATTTTCGATTGTTGGAATCATCTCCTTTCTTGTATTCAATCATCGTGACTCAGAGAGAAGTTAATTGGGGTTTGACTCTCAGCTTCCAGTTGGTTGGGTGGTTTGGATCCACAGTAGTCGCTTTGGTGCATGCAACAGAATCTAGAGGATTTTCACTTGGTGATCCTTACACACACACATGCGCACACGCGCGCGCGCGCACGCACGCACGCGCACACACACACACACACACACACACACACACACACACACACACACACACACACACACACACACACACACACACACACACACACACACACACACACACACACACACACACACACACACACACACACACACACACACACACACACACACACACACACACACACACACACACACACACACACACACACACACACACACACACACACACACACACACACACACACACACACACACACACACACACACACACGACTTAGAGTTGAATGTTTAAATTAAAACATTTAAAACTTATGATTATGTCTTGATTCAAATTCCAACTCATATTCTCTCCCTATGACGTATGGGTCTTTCATATCAAGGGGAAATGAAAACCTCGGTTTTAACAAAAAGAAATGTTAGGGCTACACCCCTTCCTAGAATCAAGCATTTTTGGCCCTGCCCTTATTGGGCAGGGATAGCGTGGCAGTTTCAGCACATGCTGACATGTTGGCTGAATGTTCATGTTGGGAACAAAAGTAATTTTTCATATTGCAAAACATTTTTTAAACATGATATTGCACGTGCACATATAGGTCACATGAATCTCACATGAAGGCCACGTGATGGGAGGGGCCTCAGTTCATTTGCCATTATTCAAGTGGAGCTGGTGTATATCAAAATCTATTTCATCAAGATCATATTCCTTCTTATTTCATCAGGATTGTATTTGAAGGAAGATTGAACATTGCCATGGTGACCAAAACTACCGAACTGGTCTAGCTTTTCCTCGCTGACACCTGTCGCGTGATGATGTTGTGCATTTGGACTTGTAATTTGTTTTGTAACTGAACTCCAGTTAGAATTTCCAAAAGATTTCATTATGGTCTTTCTTGCAAATCCCATAGTGAAGTTTGTCAAATACCCGTTGGTGTTGTCATACAATATATATCAAACAATCAAAATTGAAAATAGACTAGATGCATTTTCAAATAAGCATTAGATGAAATGAAATTGCAAAGCTTTCTCAAAGATGAAATGTCTGATTTAATCTAAGTAAAAAATTAGGTCTATTGTAAGGTGTATTGTGCATGTACCATTGGAGATGCACTATCTGCACTGACACCACCAATCAACTTATAGATAGGTTGTGCTAAATCGACAAAGAATAAGATAAAGATGCGACAGTAGTTTGCATGATCCATAAAAATGTAAAGTTACCGAATTGTTCCTGGTGGAGGTAGACCCATGATGACTATGATCTTTGATAGATCCGTATTAATGTTGTGTTTGAATATCACATGTCCTAGAACAATTTCGTGTGTAACCCATATTTGACACTTCTCAAGGTCCAAGGAAATTTGAAACTTTCGGCACTGTTCAAACATTTTCTCTAAATGTTCCAAGTGTTCTGATTCCAATCCATGGAGATGTTCCAAGTAAAATTTCACAAATTTTTGCCAATATTCTTTGAATGCAAACTGCATCACATGCTGAAAAGTACTTGCCGCATTGCATAGCCCAAAAGGCATAACCCTACAAGCATAAATTTCTCATTTTGTTGCAAATGCAGTTTTATGTTGGTCAGCAGGTGCAATCATAACTTGGTTATATCCACTCTAGAATTTTTAGAGGGTAATTAAGTCTGACCTAATCTGAAACAACTTCAATGATGAAATCATAAAATAAAATTTTGACAATAAACTTTGGATAAGGTAGATCAACACTTTATAGGCAAAAATTTAAAAGTATTGTCTTCACAACTTTCACAAAATTGGCAATAGCTAAAGCAAGAAGATTAGAACTCAATAATGGCACTGGCGAAGATTACTTAGGTGAGGGTTAGCTCTGGTTATTTTGGGTAAAAACATTCACTGAATTAATTTTTTTTGCCAAATTTGAAAAAACTAACCTTCGCCCACTTGACTGGAGGTAGATCTGACTACAATAAATGCTTGGTAGGCTCGGTGATGGTTCTTATGGTAAATCAAAGGTTGGCGAGGGTACACACGCAGGGTGCCAAATCCCTGTCACTTATAAACTACTATACATCCCTGATCTAACTAGATATGTATTGATGTTTGCCAATATTCCACAAAGCCTCCAATAGAGTGACATCATGAAGTGTCAAGAGCCAACAACCTTGAAGACGTGAAAGATCTCAAGGAATGGCAAGGGGCTATGGAGGATGAGATGCAATCCAAAGACATGGTGCATGGGATCTAGAGTTGATCTTCCATGTGGTAAGAAACCCATTAGTAACAAATGGGTATACAAAACTAAATTTTATGTTGATGGATCAATTGCGAAGCACAAGGTGCACTTGGTGGTCATCAAATGCTACGAGCAAAGCAAAGATATTGACTTTGAAGAGACATTTGCTCATGTAGTGAAGTGAACTACTTTACGCTTGGTGACCGCATTTAGCTTCATTTTTTGGTTGGAAAATCCATCAAATGGATGTGAAATCAGCTTTTTTGAATGGTGACTTAGAAGAGAAAGTTTACATTCTTTAACCACAAGGATATGCAGTCAAAGGCCAAGAAGACAAAGTATGCGAGTTGTGGAAAGCACTGTCTGGTCTAAAACAAGGGTCGCGAGCATGGTATGGTCGCATAGATAGCTACTTTCTATTCGATGGCTTTGTGAGAACGAATTTTGATCCTAACCTCTATGTGCTTACTAGTGATGGTAGTGTTGCATTAGTTGTGTTGTATGTTGATGACATCATCATCATAGAAAATAATGAGAACTTGATAAAGTCTATCAAAATTAGTTGGTGTAAGCATTTTGAGATGACAGATTTGGATCCGATGTATTACTGTCTAGGCATAGAAGTATGGCAAAACATAGACAATATTAGGCTTTCACAAGCAAAATACGCTTGTGAGGTTCTAGAGAGATTTCATGTGTCTGATTGTAAGCCATTGACTTTTCTAGTGAAGTTAGTAAGAAATTTACACGTCTTGATGATAGTGGTCGAGTTGGTAGTACATTGTATCATCAACTTGTTGGTAGTCTCATACATCTCACTACAACTAGACCGGCCATCAGTTATGCTATGAGCCTGGTGAGTCAGTTTATTGGGGTACTTTGGATTGGAAAATAACTGAACGCATTCTAATGTACATGAAGAGCACACTTGGTATAGTCTATTCAGGACAATTTGATTTACCAAACTTGAAAGGTTATGTGGAAGCTAGCAGGGGTGGTAGTTTAGATGATAGGAGATCTACTACTGGTTATGATGTCGATGTTGGCAATGGTTATTTCTCCTGATCAAACAAAAAGTAGGACACCGTATCACTTTCAACCACAGAGGCCAAATATAAAGCCTTATGTTCAACAACACGAGCGGATTTGGCTATGGGAGCTACTTAGAGAGATTGGAATAAAGCAAGCCAAATGTACAATCATTTCTTGTGATAGTCAGAGTGGAATTTAATTGGCTAAAGATCTTGTGTTTCATGCTAGAACAAGTAGAAGCAAAGTATCATTTATACATGAGAATTTTTAGACACAGATGTGATTCATTGTAGCACCACTACACAAGTAGCAGATATATTTACGAAGTCGCTAAGTAGAGACAAATTTGAGGATTTCAAGCTAAGGCTTGGCATTGAATTGATATCTTGAAAGTTGAATAGGTTGTTGCACAAGCTTATTACGTCTTGCTTATAACATCTTGGTGATGTATTCTTTATTTTTAAGTTGAAAGCAACTATGCTATCATGGAGGCATGTTCCATGAGTAGTTTATTTGTTAATAGGTTGTTGACGTTAATTATTGAGGGAGAGAGCTGAAAAGTGCAATAATTAAGCTACTTTAATGGTTTTTCTTGTACTTTCAAGAATAGCATGAATATACAATGTTTGGAGAGCAATTACTCATTTTTCTTGTCTTGAAGTGCTATACATCATGTTGTAGTGATTGTATCAATCAAAATCCTATTGTTGTCAACTCTACATGCATGTAAGGTTGCACACAAATAAAGCTATGGAGTCCAAACTCAAATTTTGATGAGTGATCTAACTAGCTTTGTAACTTCGTTTCATTAATAGCCTCAACACATAATAAAAGTACAAATCTTTTTAGAGAGAGAAAATGTACAATGAGAGCTCTTTTCCATATAGTGGTAGATCGAGCTTCTACTCTAAAAAGCACGTGGTGACCCCTTAACATGATTGGGCCCCTCATTATGCACCTCTAAATGTGATTGGACCTTACAAACCGATGAGATGAGGATGTTGCACCTCTTGCATATTTTCATCCCTACAAACTAGGACATGTGTCAATTTCTCATAGAACTAGAGATGGAGGTCATCAAATCTATGCCAAATCAACATAAATATATGTACAAAAGGTGGTGGATGTAGGTCCAACCCCATAATGACATCTAACATGGAACATAACTAGCTAGCTTTTATCTGCTTTCACACTCCTGCCTAAAAGAGGGCTAGTTATGCAACATTATGCAATATAGATCTACTAACAACCCCTAGGGCTAGGGATAACCTATAGTTGATGAAAGGAGCCTTAAGCAAAGGCTTAGTGAGAAGATCAGCCACACAAGATGATGTATCCACATGCTCCAGAATGATGTCCTTTGCTTGAACTTTCTCCCTCACGAAATGATGTGCCACCTTGATGTGCTTACTCCTTGCATGAAGGATAGGATTTGAAGCAAGCCCTTGGGCTGAAATGTTGTCACGCATAATGAGGGAACATCTTCAAGATTGATGCACTTGATCTCCACCAAAAGGCACTTGATCCATAGAATTTCCTTGGTTGTGCTGGTGAGTACCTTGTATTCAGCTTTAGTGGAAGAAAGTGAGATAGTGTCCTACTTCTTCGAGAGACAAGAAATGGCTCCATCTCCAAGGAATATAATCTGAAAAGAAAAACCATGCAAACTTCATCTCCTCGATATAGAATTCCAAAATCTAGAGTGCTAGAAAGGTCTCTAAGCACTCTCTTGGATAACTTCCAATGATGGATCAAAGGAGATTGCATATATTGACTCAACCTATTGACACAAAAGCTTAAATCAAGTCTAGTAATAGCGAGCCAAATCAAGGGGCCTATGGGTATTTTGGAAGATTTTGAGATTTAGTCTGGACCCATTAATGGTATAATACATTTAAACTCAATGACTCAAATTTGGAACTGAAAAAGACCTTTCTTTAAATGCAGATGCAATGATAAGTGCAAGAACAATTCATCCATTGTCTGGTTCGATCATGCCGTTTGATACATGATGAACAATCTAAGTAAATTCTTTCCTGGGACATCTTTCTAAAATTAGACGAATGCTTTTTTTTTTTTATAGTTACACAAACCAGCCAAAAATGTTGTCAAATCACACATGACATTCCTTTTTATACGCCAACATATAATTGATGCATCTACAGAGCTTACTGCAAACCCTTTTACCAAACTTCTTGCCAATCTGGGCGATGCCGATAACATTAGAAAAATCGAACGTTTCCTTAAAAGACCAAGCTTCTCTACTCTTCAAGATAAGTTCTTCCAAAACCCCACTAGAAAGACGAGTTCATTTAAACTCAACAATCCAATTTTTTTTTCGGTTGTTTCTGGACAAAGTATGGGTAAAAGAAAGAAATTTATGGGGTACAAGGGAAAGGAAGGACATGGGAGTGGTATGAAGAATGATTTGCTAGTTAAAAGACTAAGTTTTTATAGGGATTGACTGATTTTCAGGAAGACGAAGTCTTGGATAGGAGGGAAATTACTAGAAATACAATGGATTGACTTCAGCTCAGCACTCGCAATGATAAAGAAAAATCTGTTTACATTTACGTTATTGTAATAGGATGTTTGAAACCATTCATGTAGTTTTACGCTCTTATTTTATTACAGATATTTGGCGTTATCCATGAGTCCTTTCATGACATTGTTTTTGCTTGGTCATATATGCTTAATATCAAGACATAATGGTATTTTCCACATGATGTCTTTTGCAATTTTGAAATAGGAAGTCTACCATTATGCTCATGTGCTACTTTGAAACGTTTCAAAAGCTTCATTTTTGAGAAATTCGATCATGTTCTAACAACAGATTGCAATATAATTAGAAGTGCGTGCGTAAAACAATCTATAGAAAAAGGTCCGAATCATATTATTTTATAGCATACTAACATTTATAGTGTTGCCACTGAATTACATGATGGCTGGATCAAGCTTATGAAACTTTTACCTATGTATGCAATAATGGATGAAGATGCTGTCAGAAAACATGCCGATATATGTAGAAACACCGCCAATGTAAAATATGGATTCAAGAAAATACTGTACCTCTACATAAAAAGGTCAATGCCAACAATGAACGACAATGGTTAACCAAACACTTGTATATCAACAATGTCGATAAGGCACAACATAATCCGTGTTTTATATGTATATACCTTGTTAAAAGCTTGCTATTGAAAGACTTGATAGTCCAGACTTCAAGCCATTCCCTGATAATGCAACGAACTATCTTTCAAATTCCCTAGAATATATAAATGCGACTATGAACAAGATACTACCAGAGGACTTCATCTATTCAAATGAACTTCCCTATCTTCTATGTACGTTCAAGGCTCATAAGAACTCTTTTAGATGGACCATGAATGCACTTTTATGCTGCTTCTCCGGACTTACGAGATTCTTGACAGAGGCTCTTGGTATGCTGCATGCATTCCTTATGGAAGGAGCAGGTCTTAAGGAAAAAACATACAAGATCATCCTAAATGGGGATACAATTTTACTTTGGCAGTGTGATTCTTCAATTGACTTTATCTTAACATACCCAATGTTATATACAACATAAAGCCACATACATCTCCAAATGTTACGAGAATATACCTCTAGACAGACCATTTATTCAGCCTTAAAAAATACTAGGGTTAAGACACTTTGTTATAAGTGGATGTCGGGAATCAAAGATTTTAAATGGTCATGAAAAAAAAAATATTTACAAGGGAGGGAATACTATTGATATGGAGAGGATATGTACATGGAATTCCTTGCTAATAGATAAGCATAGTCAGACTTGGTAATCATACTTGGAGACAAATTCGTGGGATACCCATGGATACCCATGGGTTTTTCATGTTCACCAATGTGTTGTAATTGGTACCTCTCGTATTTTGAGATGCAGTTTATCAAAAGACTTGCCTAATAATACGACAAACTTCTTGAATGTCACCATTACCTTCAACCCAGCAAATGGTTCTGTACATCTTTCTAAGTATGAAAAAAGAAGAGACTTACCTTTCCGTTGTTTACAATATATACATTGGCCTCTAATAGATCTGTCTATATACATTTAAGGTCATTATCTCTCAGGTTATTGCCGCTATGTATTGTTGTAATAAACAATAAGCGTTTCTAAAAGAAGTTAGGACACTTATTGATGCAAAAAAAAAAGAATGGCTTTATGATAGAAAAATTAGCTTTCCCTTAGGGGGGAGCTGTTGGAATTCGTGCTCAAGCCCAATTCCATTAGGTAACGAGCATCCTGAAACCTGTTTATACTTATTCTTGGAAAACCACAAAAATTATGAAGGATCGAATTTTCCAGCAAAAGATCGAAAAATTCAGGATCGAATTTTTCTGACCCAAGCCTATTTTCCGACCCAATGTCATTCTTGTTAAAAAAAGATTTTTCGACTCAAGGTTGGGTCGGATTGGTTCTAATTTTTCCGACCCTGGATCGGGTCTAACTTTTCTGGGCACCTTCGACTCTGGATCAAATTGGATCGGGTCTAACTTTTTCGGGCACCTTCGACCCTGGATCGGACTCGGATCGGGTCTAATCTTTCTGACCCTGAAAAAATCCGACCCCGTGTATAAATTCGACCTTGTGTAAAATACGACCCTGCATATATTTTTTTGATCCTTTGTATAAATCCAACCCTTTGTAATTAGAAATCCGACCCACATGCAGTTAAAATAATGGCTATTTTCTATGGGATTGTAAGAAGATCTACTTAGGCAGTCAATGCATTGACCGACTGACATCCAATCATCAATGATGGAGTCAACGCACTGACATGCATCTTTTGTAACAATGTACAAACATTATTTTGCAACAATGATCAGTGGTTAAGATAGGTTTAGAATCAGTTAGTTAGAATTCCAGTTTTTAGTCATCAATGAATTCAATTGAAGCAGTTTTTGAGCGCCTACTGTTTTGCGCCCAACTTCAAGCATTGTACTCAATTTTCTATAATCTAATCAGAGTGCATTGTTCTACTATTTTTGTTCCATTTTGCATTGTAGTATCAGATTCATCTTGAACTGTCTTGCTGGTAACTGCCACACTACCAATTCATCACCATCTGCTCACCACTTCCGCTGCTCACCCCACATTTCCACCAAATCCTACAGGAGCTAGCTGCCCTCTGAGGGATTCATGGACTGCGAGTTTGGATGGTGGGTTCTCTCTCTCTCTCTCTCTCTCTCTCTCTCTCTCTCTCTCTCTCTCTCTCTCTCTCTCTCTCTCTCTCTCTCTCTCTCTCTCTCTCTCTCTCTCTCTCTCTCTCTCTCATGAATGGTACTCAATTATGTCAAATAACATTTATCAATTTCTAATATGTAAGGACTCCAGACTAGACGAGGAAGCCATAACCTAGTATCGGTTCTGTGTGAGAGGAGACTATACGTAAAAAAAGAGTACACTACGCGTGCACAGAACTGATATGTACGCATTCCGGAGTCTGATGTCACTCTTGTGCTTGTGTAGTGTTCTGGGTCGTAGTCGAGACATGTTAGGTGCGCACAGAAGCGTTATCAGTAAAAATCGAGAAAAAAAGATGAATTTTTTTTGAGGATCGTGCCCTTTATAGATTCGTCCGTACATGACACGTGTCGAGGTCCCATTAGTCCACTCAAATTTGCACGTGCGAATGATACGTGTCAATTGTTGATTGGTTAGTACGGAAACTCGCACGTGTGACCACACGTGCAAAATTCGAGGGCACAAGGTCGCGAATGCCGAGGTTATTTTCACTTTCTTTTTTCTTGGGATTTTTAGTCAGGTATCGCTTCTCTACACACCATGTTTGCTCCCTCATCGCCTCGTCTATCTGGGCACACACAAGAGCGATATTAAGTCCGTAATTGATTTTAGTCTTAACTTTAGGATCCCTGATTGTATCAGATGAAAGACAGAAGGGCTTCTATCAGCAATCCAGTGATAGAGGCGGGTCTCCCTCTCCTACAATTTTGATATTGCAAGGGATTTAATAAAACAAGTATGTCTTCTCAACAATTTTTTTCTGCAAGCCATCAAAGACGACAACGACACTTTGGCACACTGTCTCCTTGGTGGATGCTCACCAGCTATGAAGATTTTGGTAATGCCATATCATACCAAGTATGTCTATTTCTTTACTTGTTTGTATGTTAAGTTTACTTGTAATTATTGTATCATATATCTAATGGCATGCTTCTTTGTTTTTGTAGTAATCATTGGAGCTCGACTATAGTCTCTGTAATTATAACTATAAATGATGTAATAAATCTATTTTGTGTGAAAATGAATTCTGCCGGTAATACACACGAAGATATTGACTCGCTGCTGCCGGCACTTTGTAAATACTTTCCATTAGAGAATGCCAGAGCAGGGGATTGTGAAATTGTTAGCATCGAGGTAATTATTGAACACTTTCTATGTATTTTTGTTTATGATCTTTGTTTAATGTCAGTTTCTTCCTCCCATGATTAATCAGTTGAACGTACTGCTGCAGACACCCCAACAAAATGACTCATTTAGCTGTGCATGGTGTACTCTCTACAATGCAAAGCTATTTTTTGAGTGGTACAATATTCAGGGGAATGTTGATATTTCGAAGGTGAGTTATTTAGTTTTCTTTCTCGTGAAGTAATTATGATTGTTATAAATCTTCATCTAATATATAATATATTTTATTGCAGTTTACCCTCCGTGATTATATAGCAGGCAAAGTGTACAGATTTCGACAAGAGCTCATCCTCAATATATTGGCCAGGGCAACAACTCAAGCAAAGATTGATATGCCTGACACTAATGAAAATGTAGTACAGATTCAAAATGAGGCTGAGGAGTTTGTAAATACCCAAGCTGAATAGATAGTTTCTTTATGATAGATATACATAGTTTCATACAAATATACAAACATACACATACAGTGAAATACAAACATATAGTGAATATAAAAAAAGAATTATTTGCATAGTTGTACAAAATCCCCAAATTTGGGTGATGTTTTATTGAATATAGATATCAGTTTGTACAATTGATTGTATGAGTTGTCATTGTTCTTCTACAATGTTGATATCTGTAGGAAGATCCATGTAGAGTGTTGTGTTTTCATGTCTTCTTCGTATCTGTATGAAAGAAAAACAACTTGTTAATCTGGTTATTCTATGAATAGAGTTACATATATAATGACTAATTGATTTGCAAATCACAAGAAAATGTTACCAGCTTTCCATTTATAATGAATCTGAAGTGTTTCGGTAGAATTTCATTGTGCATTAAGACCCCAACTCTTGTTTGATATAACTTAAGCTCCAATGATCCTCCACTTTAATCATAGTTAGCATATCCTCATTGTTGGAAATGTGGACTTCTTTTTGATTTGTGTGACCATCCATTTGAAGGCCTTGATCTAGTGACATCCAAGTCTCACTTATTCGTTTCCATCTCTGGTAACTGAATGTAAAACTAAGCATTTGTCTCCCAATACAATAACACAATATCATAAAAGATTTTTTAATCCTACATTCAATATCTCCAACTGCCTTGCAATCCCAACCCACATCCATCAGATTTGAAAGAGTGTCATCTGGCACATCCTTACAAACAAATAATGTTGGTGTTCTACGAACATTTGCATTTGAAAATCAACAAATACATATAAGGACAAAAACCAACTTAATTTATTGAATTTTGATCCGGTGCTTACTTTCATTGAGTTTTTCAAATCTAATAGTAATTTGTATCTAAAAGATTCTGACACAATACTATCAAGTGCAAGCCATTCATCACTTCCAAAATGTGGCAGTAGGATATCTTCAAGCTTTCCAAAACCTCCAAGCATATCCGAAATGTACTTGGACCCATAGAAGAATATACCACTATCTGCAAGCTCTTTAGAAGTTCTTTCTTTGTATTGTAATTTTTCAATATCCGAATGAATCACATCCAATATATCTGCCAGGGATTGTGTTGGCTCCCATTCACTTATGCTGGATGGATATAAATATGCAAGATTGCAATTAATATATGATAACTGATATGATTTCTACAAGTTTCCAAAGCATAAATGTTAAAATATAGATCCCGACAATTTTTGAACTTATAGTTACATTTTTGGTGATCATGAATATTGAAATCTTGTAGATATAGTTCTGAATGCATATAGACACGTTGAACCAGGACTTCTGAGATTGATTGTGCTCTTGGAAAAGTCCTAAAATCAAGGATCTTTGTTTTCCAATAAGATTTGAATGTCATCTTTTCCTTCTTCCTTGGTCGAAACATGCCTTTTGAGGACGAATGACCCATGAGTTTTTCATGTATCTTGTTGGTTTCCAAATTCCAGCTTCATCCTTTTCATTGTGAAGAATCACCGATTCAACTTTGGATCTTGGTCTCCTGGCCATAGTGATTGTTGCACAAGTTCAATGCCAAATTCTCAAATCTATGACATACCATCTAGATTCAAGATTCTATCAAACTTATTAAATGTAACCAAGGGATTGGACCACAATAACTACATGTGGTAACTATGCTTACTGTCGAACTGTGACCTGTACCTATGTAGTTTGAAGTTTACCAACATATTTATTAATGTGGTTAAATATTTTAACTAGAGACAATGTCGTCGGGCAGATTCACATGGTCAGGACATACATTGTCTACCAATAGCATTCTCCCATGCTGCCCCGCGACAATCTTAAAATTTTTAAAAGTTTATTTCTATAACTTATTTATTTTCAGCTACATTACATAGATTTCAAATATATGCATTTTGATTAGGCCACATGTCGGACGAAATTAAGATAAAAAAATAAAAAAGCATCTTTGCAAAGGGTCATTTTAGAGTTCAGAACTCCTTTAATGAAAGTCCAACACGTCAAGTTCCTATGACTTCTCTAGAGGTGAAGAACATACTCAATTATGACAAAGAATCGCGGTAAAGAGCAAGGTCAATCAAATGAAGTCCCCCTTGATATCTTCATATGTCATGGCCATACTAAACTCAGTTTAAACAAGCTCATAATATTAGTCGAGGAATAGACCTGGTTCATTAGTGATTGTATCCCAGAGAGCTTAATTGGATAGCAGATCCTCACAGTCCCGAGAATGACAACTAGTTTATATTCAACAGAAGTTTGGATGTCTAGATTCAGTTCTAGATAGTAATCTCAAGTTTTTTTTGTAGTTGAAGATGGTTATCAGTTTCATTTTGGTATGCTTTCTGTCTTTAATTACCTGTTGCATATGTGTATAGGGGGAGGATAGTCTCAAACCATGAAACTATCCAAAACAAAATATTTCAGCATTCGATCATACGTTTCTTAAGAGAAAAGTGGTAAGTAGCCCTAATCCATCCCCGTGCTCACTTGATGGACTTTTTGAATTGTCATAGCATTCAATTAAGTGCTTTTATTGGTTGTAAGAAGAAGAAGAGTTGAAAATCCTAATACTGGTAAGAAATTAGAGTATTTAGTAAGCAATGATCTAATTAGCTTGCCACATGTAGGACATTGAGAATTATAGCCCAAATTTCTGTATTGGTAGCCTAAATGGTAAGAACTAGACATTCTTAACTTACCCAATCATCTTCCTCATATCTAATGTTTTAGTCTTTATGATTTCTTATAGAAAATCATTCATTTATTTTCTTGAATCTCAAACTGTGATTTGCATTCAGTAAATATTAGTTGTTAATTCATCCTTAGAGCTTCATCTCTTTTGCCTACTATTTGCAAGATATGTCTTCTTCTTCTTCTTTAGGTTGATTGGGTTTCTCGGCACAACTTACTGATCTTGAGAGATGTCCTTACTGAATTTTTCACTGTAAATTTGCAATTTGTGCCCCTTTTCCATTAATGAGCTAAGTTGAGACAATCACAGTGCATTCATACTTATAGTTTTATTGGTTGTATAAAGAAGAAGAGTTGAAATCCTAAAAGTAATAAAAGATCAGACTTTCGCTTCTTGAAAACACAATGATTGAGTATTCAGTAAGCATTGATTTATTTGGCTTGCCACACATAGGACATTGAGAATTGTAGCTAGACCAATATCAAATATAGAAGATTGGACATAGAACAATGAATTGGTAACAATCCATATGGATGGCAAGGCTTCCAAATAATGAAGGACCGACATACATGACACCTTGGATAGGGACAATCATAGAGTTTTTTCCAAGGAAAAGTTTCAAGCAAGTTCTTATTAATGACTAATTCAAAGTAGCTCACGAACTAAGGAGATTTATTTCATTACTTGAAGCAAACATAACCATTCTCGAGACTACAATGACAAATATAGTGAACTATGGATAAGCAGGGCGAAGCCAAAGAAAACTCTGGTGGAGGCTCATAGCGATACTGACGTGCAACTCGTTCATCATTAGATTTGGGTATGGGGGCCAAAGACTAATCGAACCATCTGGTAGCTTGTTCCCTCCAAAGTTTCCCTCAGGATAGCTGGAGGTCATCGAGTTTTATCACGTAAAGCAAATAATTACAGGCATCGGGGGTAAAACGCCCTCGACCTATTCTCAAACTTTTTTAGAAGGTAAGGTACCAAGGTTGCACCCCGGTTAATTCAAATGTGAATCACCACCATATTTTGTGATAGTGCCCAACAATTTTTATTGAGCTAAAATACTTCCAAGTACTTCCTTGTTACACTGTTAGCTCATTGTTAGCTTACAGGACTGTTTGAGATACGATGTGGCACCTTGTCATCCTACTATACTCGAAAAGGATATTATACTTGCATCTGCTCAATCACAGAAGAATTATATTCATCCTAAGTTTACTTTGTTTTCATCATCTAACCTTGCTAGCCACTTTGACTTCAAAACGTCCACTTTTCTATATGTTCAAGATACCTTTATCTGGAAACAACCCCACGACGTACTTCTTTTTGCCAGTATAGTTCATCGAAGATGGCTGAGATACATGAATATAGATTACGATGGAAAAGCCCAAATCATTTGGCTTTTCCTTTCACACAGCTTCTTAGTGCCACTGCTGCCTCATTTGATTGAAGCTAATGAGACTGCAGTTAAGCTGAATTCACATTATTGATAAGTCACATCATCAGAGATGGCTGAGATACATGAATATAGATTATTATGGAAAAGCCCAACTCATTGGGCTTTTCCTTTCACACAGCTTCTTAGTGCCAATGCTGCCTCATTTGATTGAAGCTAATGATACTGCAGTTAAGCTGAATTCACATTATTGATGAGTCACAAGATGTGACTACTTGTGTTGATGGTCCATGCCATTTGCTTTATTATGACATATGTGACGTATAATGTCATTTTCCCCTCCATGACAACCAATCACTTACTTTCCGATATCTCTTTCGGCTCACATTATTCGATAAATCCTATTGAGCCCTTTTTCCAAAAACTTCTTCAGCATATCCCATTTTTGCAGTATCTTCATGATCTTTGTTGCATATTGTTTTCACGTTTGAAGTTTTGGAGTTTTATTAAACATTAAGGACAATGTTTTTGTTTGTAAGGGAGAGTTGTGGACATATAACTAGGAATTAACATGATATCCCTTTGTACTTGGGGTCTAATTAAGAGTTAGACCCCCAAAGTATGCTAAATATGGTTGGTCCATTCAAGACATTTGGTCATAAAAATTGACTGCACATGCCATTAGCCTGTAGGATGTAAAGAGATGTCTTTACCAAAAAATATGTATGCAACAGCAAAATTGCATTGTTAATCTAGAAGCATGGTGGGCGTGAAAGGTTCTCGTATCAACAAACTATCCGACAATAGATGTCTAGTCGTCTTGTATGTGCCCTGGAAAGTAGAGGAACCAAAGAGGCTCACTTGCTTGCACACTGAACATTCATGCTTGGAAGGTGTCTCCATGAAATCATATTCAAGTTTCGGAAAAAGCATTGTGGACAGCAGTTCAAGCATTTGACAAACAATAAAAAAGGGTGCAAATGTTTTTATGCAGAATTTCCTAATTTTTTTACCCTGTATTAAGATGGAAAATTTTGGGATAGTGTCAAACAAAATAGCCTAAAAAATGCATCAGAGTTTAAAGTCTGAAACGTCAAATGGCACAATATTCAAGTTTCCATATATATTATAGATACAAATATTGATTCATGAAATGAATGGAGTTTGCAAACACGCTTGTAGCAAACAGGTTTGTAAGTTTACAATCCAATGCAGACGCGTGTGGCAGTAATTATGCATGAAACCACGGAGAGAATCATAGTTAGCAGCTCTCAGGAAGTCACACTTGCCTTAAGAGCGTCAGCAACATATCGATATTTGAAATCAAAACCCAGTTCTTGAGCTTTCTTTGGAATCACCCTTTGTCCTTCAAGTACCTATAAAATACACCCATAGTCAGCCATAAGATATAGATAATGGAACTATAGATTACCAGTCAACTTATCCTGGTGGTGGTTGCAGAAGATGAAGGTGGTAACAAAAGAAATTTTGAACAACTCACTTCAAATCTTGGAAAGCATCTTTTGCTGTAAAATGATAGGAATGCATAGCGTTGATGTAATCTTATTGTAAGCAGAAATTGCTTACCACAAAAGCACCCTCTCCTAGTATGGCCTTCAGGGCAATTTCCGGAACTGGCAGCCAAGATGGACGCCCCAAGACCACTCCTAATCTGTTGCACATCTCGCCCATTCGAACTGGATTGGGTGCAGTGCCATTTATAACACCTGCAGAATGGTTTTTTGTGGAACAGTCTATATGGATGATGAGTTGCTTACTACAAAGTAAGAACATGAAAAAAGGCCTAAACTGTGGGTTGGAGCATAGAAGCCTGGACTAAAGATCAAACAGCTTGACACCTAGAAATTACCCTTTACCTTTATAAGCTGGATTTGATAGTGCTTCAACTAAAAGTGAGACAAGGTCATCTCGATGAATCCACGAGAACCTGAGCAATAATTCAAGGCAAAACATTTTGTAGTCCGTGAGCAGGTCCTAACCTGTAGATTGAGGCATAGTAAATGATTGACTGTTTTAAGCTCAGCTATGTATCAAGCTTTTAACTACAATCTATCAATTTAGAGTTGGCTTAGCAGCTAGCTCACCACTGCTTCCCAGAGCCTAACGGACCACCAGCAAACGCTTTGAAGATAGGCAACATCTTTGCTGCAGCAAGTAAACCCAGTCCATGACGACTTACACAACTTCAATACATTTTTCAAGCCTATTTAGCAAAATATTTCAGACAAATATAATTAAAAAATAAAGGCACTAGAGGAATAGCAGATTATTTACTTTTCTATTGCCATTTTCAGTACTTAACACTTGGAAGTTGTGACCTCTTGACCAAGGATAGAATGTTTAGAAGCCCAGTGAGAAAAATAATTCCAACAAATATATTTCAAAAAAGTTGTTTGCCTATGCAAGAATGACCTAAATTTAGGAATCGACCCACTGACTTCCAAGTACCAGAAGTGCATAAGTGCATCATGTTACTTATTTAGAGTATGGAAAAAATATGCAACCAACAGTTGTGCCAGAATTTGACAGCAGATTATGATGTAGTCATACAAGCACACTCTGTTGAAGGACTCACTGGCTATTCACTTGCATTTGCCTGTAAAGTGTTGAGATCAAAAGTGAATTAGAAAAGATCAAGAAAACACATCACTCAATATGCAGTGACTTTAATCTACTGATCCCTGGATACCTAGGACCTAAGTGAGAAAAACACTGTGTTATCAATTATAGACCAGATTTACAGCATAGCATCAAGAACACATGAACATAGCTTTAAACGCGAACGATTCTCCATCAAAGAAACTGACTGCCTGACAAGATTTCCTTACACGGCCCTCCTAATAAATCATTGCCTTAGTTGCCCACGCCGAAATGGAATGCGTTCCATTGGAGAATGTCACCTAAAATCTTTTTCGTAATGCATCTAATTTGTTCTTTTATTTCAATAATAGGGATTTGACACTGGGCTGCCTTAAACAGACTGTTTAGAGATTAAAAAACCATTTATACATTGCAATTCGAAGGGGCTCAATCATTGTAGCGTGTTTTGCGTCAGCATTTTTTGACGCGAGTTGTGCATTGAGATGTCTGAAACCTGTGTAAGGAGTTAAAAAGATTTTCTAAGTGTAAAATGCCTTGAGTCCATCCAACAAAAACAAATTATGTGAGAATTGAAAGAAATTGGGATAGTCTACCTCAAAAAATGTGATTTCAAAATCGTTTATGGGGAAGGGATTTTCTTTTTAAGGAAAGAAAATACCAAAAAAAGAAAAGAAAAAAAAGAGAAAGATGTTCCGTACATATGGAACCCATTGGGTTCCGTATGTATGAAACAGAACATTCCAAACCAAAAGGTTTGGAACGGGTATTAGGGATCGTCCCTATGTAGTATGAAAGCGAGGCCCTTCAGGAGCCCTTTAAGACTCCCATCAAAATAATGACAAATAAGCCCATCAAATGACTCAAAGATGCCTAAAAATGGCATTTCTAATATTTTGATTTGAATGTAGTGTTCAAAAGTGAACCTTTTGGCAACACATTTCACATCTGCTGTCCAAAACCTCATTTGTTCAAGATAAGTGCTAATTCTAAGAAATATTCGCCTTGCAGATTTTGCTCGCCTTGCTTAGTGACTATGGGTGATTGGTCCATGCATTCATACAAGACTAATGTTAGGAATTGCTAAGTTTTTGGAGCATTATAGAGAGAACCAAGCAAAAATAGTCTTCAACCTCTCTTTGGAGTGATGTGTTT
This sequence comes from Diphasiastrum complanatum, assembly GCA_029204225.1. Taxonomy (NCBI): domain Eukaryota; kingdom Viridiplantae; phylum Streptophyta; class Lycopodiopsida; order Lycopodiales; family Lycopodiaceae; genus Diphasiastrum; species Diphasiastrum complanatum. The sequence continues at coordinate 40,213,708 of CM055101.1, read as the reverse complement.
TGTTGTGGATTATCTACATGGACTAATTTAAGTATTTTTAATGTTATTATCTTCTTTTTAGGTATTGTATAGTGTCCGTAGCCTGTAGTCACTTTAATAACTAGGTTTTAAACTGGACACTTGCAAATATTTACACTTTTTATGATTTTGTATCCCTTTGTGCTCTTATTTGTTCCTAGGGTTGTCCTATCCTATAGAAGGTTGAGTCAGTGTACACTGGTCGTCCTATTCTCCTCAGATTTTTGATTGTTATGTATCTAGTACTTAAATTCTAGCTTTGGAGCATGTCTACATGGGTAGGGATATGTTTGGGAGACAAGATAGATATAAGGAAGTCCAAGTACGACAGCTCTCGATGAAACAAACCAAAAAGGCTAAGATTCAAATGTCTAGTTGCCATGCTCCTTTGTCCCTATGTGCCATCTCCATGGAACAACATGCAAGATCCAAATCACAATACCGATTGTTGCAAACTCTCTACTCATCTATAAGCTCTACATCCAAGAGCTACACTTCGTTCCCAAGACAACCTCATCTCCAAGTCTAACCCCATGCCGCAAGCTCCCTTGTCCCATACCATATAAGCTCACTCAAAGCATAGCTATATCAACTCTAAGATGTGCACAATAACTCTCAAATCTCTTGGAGGAGCTTTTCCAGGAATGAATCTCCGCTAAAGGCTTAGCATGCTGTTGAGGCATTGCCCTTAAAGGTAGGTATACTAAGGTCCCATCCTTGCTAGCATGGGCACCGATCCCAAACTAAGGGACAATCAAGTTATGTCTATTAGGGACGTAACATTCTCTCCCCCTCAAACATTAGAGTGCTAGGAGATAAACTTATATGAACAATACTTGTCCATGTATAGTTTCAAAGTTTACCTTTTCCAATGTCTCAGATCCAGATCCAATTATACATATACTTGTAAATTGGATCATCTCCATAGAGCATTCAATATCATGTTACCATCAAGATATAGATATTATTGGTGCTCCAAATTAACTAGCCTTTATCGGTATCCATCAAATTGCTTTGAGCTATGATCAATCTTTAGAAGATGCTAGTGTTCCATACCACTAGCATCATCCCTCATCTATCACTAACTCTAAGCAGTAACCAATCAATCCAAATGTAGCACATGCACACATCCTCCATCTTTCATACATGGATAGATGGCAATTGAGATTTCATAACTTATACTTTCAATCTGCATGTAAATGTTTTTCAAAGACATCTAGCATGCCTCAGCCTTACACACTAACTAATACATGACACTGACTTATCAATGCTCTAAAACTTAATAGTGGCTTTCACGTAAGTATCAATCTAGATACCACCACTAAGAGCATGCCAATGACCATTTCCATTTTCATTTGGTTTACCCTCGAGTACTGGCACATATCATAAATCTACATAATTGAATGACTCATTTGACTATCAAACTTTAAGAACTCCTTACCAATTGAGATCAAAATAAGTTTCCAATCTGTTGGAAAATGCTTGCAATTTTTTTTGTGAATATACAAGTCATTCTAGCCACAATCCACTTTCATTGATATATTCCCTTTTGGGAAACACATGGTCAAAACCATGATAGAGTTCAAATTTTTGTATATAAGGCTAGCTATCCATTTTTAGGAGATTCACTTCACAATTCCCAGCTGGTATCAAATAGATCAACTCTTTTAGTGCGCACAAATTTAGCTAGTTGACTATGTTTGTAGTAGAAAAATTATCTCTCCACATATGACTATTTGTGGCCAACTTAAGTCATAACTCATTTATTTGTGTGCTCCATGACCAATTCTAGGTTATGTGTTCAATGTGTATGGTGCCATATAATCTGAAATCCTTGCACACCAACCTTCCTTCACTTGAAGAGCTTGATCTTCCTTCGTAGCAACCTCTTTTGATATCAACCTTGAATTCATCATGACAATCTTTTGGGTCTATATTGGAACAAATGACCACAAATCTGCAGAAAAAGGTCTTTAAGAGTGAAAGAGTTTGGATGAACCTCTTCTCAAAAGAGTGAAAAAGATCAAAATAAACCTCCTCTCAGTCACCACTCTTTTTTGTAGCAGATATCAGAGTCAAAAAATGCTCATAGTTTGTGCATAGGTCTAAGTTGACAAACATTATTCCGCCAAAGTCTTACTGAATACTATCTAAGAATACCACTACGAATCTTCCCAAATATGGCGTGAACAAATCGTTCATCATATGTTGGAAAGTTGCCAGTGCATTGGTTAGACCAAAGGGCAACACCAAAAATTTGTAGTGTCCAAAGCAAGTTCGAAAACCCGTTTTTGGTATATCTTCTGCCCTAATCCGTATCTGATGGTATCCCGATCTTAGATCTATCTTGGTAAAGTACTTAGCACCACCAAGATAATCTATCCATCCGCGACAATGGATATCTATTCTTAACGGTTACCTTGTTCAATTTCTTATAATCGACGCAAAACCTTTAAATCCCATCCTTCTTGGCAAACAGAACCACTGGTGATGCCCAAGGAGACTTACTAGGTTGTACCCACCCCTTCTTCAGGTAATCATGTAAATGTCTACTTACCTCAGCCTCTTCCGATGCACTCATCCGATAAGGATGCTGTGCGATCGAAATTGAACCAAGTATAAGGTCGATTCAACTATCCTTTCGGGTGGTAAACCTACAGGAAGGTCTAAAAAACATCATTGAATTCTTGCCTAAGTTCATTATAGGCTTCAAACTCTGGAGTGTTCTCACTGGGTATATTCATGGCATTTATAATAAGTTTTTTTATCATTGCAGCAAATGAAAACATAAATAAACTTTAAAATCAGAATTCTTCATTATTGAATTAAGTTCCTGTTTAGAATAAGGATTAACATTTTTAGTGTTAACACTTAAACTAGCCTTGATCTTAATCAAAGAATTCTCACGCATAAAAGATAAAGATTTTTCAACAAAATCAATTCTCAACGACTTATTCCTATCAAAATGGCATTGTTGCCCGAGAACAATATCTACATTAGCTAATGCAACAACATGGAATTCTAGTTTTTCAGAGTAATCCTGTATGTGTACCTCTACATCAGGAACAACATAATCCATAAACTCGGAATTGCTTCTCGATGCCATTGTCACACAGTATTTTTCTCACTTTTTCGGGTAGGAAGGTTTAGTGTCTGCACCAAATTTACATTAATAAAGTTATGAGTAGATCCTGTGTCAAAAAGGACACTACAACTTGATCTTTAACTTTACCTTTAATGCAAATAAGGTCATTAGGTCCAAAAACTAAAGAACTAAGGAAACATACATCCATCTCATTACTTCGAGATAGATTACCTAAGGTAGAAGCTGGTTTTTTGACGCAATCTCGTGCAAGGTGACCCTCGCCGTTGCACTTGAAGCACAGGTTCTTCTTACGAGCTTCAGCTATATCTTTGCCACCCTGATGGTTTTTAAAGTTATTCTTGGTTTTCTTAAGTCACTAGTTTCATGGATTTGAAGAACTAGGATAGTGAGAAATATGAAAAGTTGTGTTGAATTTGAAATGACAAATGGAAATGGAATTGGAATGAGAACTTTATGTAAACATTAGCTTGAAGTAGTTAATTGAAGTTTACATAAAGATTAGTTTTGATTTTTGCTTTGGATTGAGGCAAAAGTAGGAAATTGCTTGGTGTAGTTTTCTCTTAAGCTTGGATTGAGCTTGCAAAAAGTAGGCTTGGATTGAGCTTACAAACAATAAGTATTGAATGGGTAGAAGTAAATGCTTTTATTTGCATTGGATTATGTAAGAATTAAAGCATTTCTATCATTCTAATTAGAAATACTTGTTGTTGTATTTGCATAATAGGAAAACACACAAGCAACTCCAACGGATCAAACCAATGAAAACCCATCATTTGATCTATCAAACCCATCCAATGTGGCACAAGCTCTTGAACTTTTATACCAACAAATTAAAGCCACTAATAAAAAACTTCTTGAAACTAATCAAAGGAACCAAGACTTAGAGTCTAGGTTAGCCAACCAGAAGAAGCATGTAGTTCCACCTCCCGTAAAATCATTTAAGGGGTAGAAGAAAGATAGGAACTTGCAAGTGGTAAGTTCATGGCTTAATGTATGGAACAAATAGTTTGGCATGAACCAATTCCCTGAATGTGAAAAGTTGTCCACTGTAACTATGTTCCTTGAAGGAAGAGCCTTAGTATGGTGGGATGACCTAGTTACAAAAGGCAATCAACCTTGTACATGGGATGATTTTTGCATAGTTTTTAGGAAATACTTCTTACCACTATTAGATGACTATGAACACTTTCAAAAGTTGAGTCATTTAACAATAAATAAAGGTTTGGAACAATTTATTCAAGATTTTCATGAGTACCTGAATCCACTTTATAGTGACAAAGGTACAAATGTTAATGTTTATTGATGGGTTACCAAAAGATAACCAAGTGGATGTTCGTAGGAATCATCCAAAAACCCTAGAGGATGCTATTAGGGCTGCAAAGTATTTTGACAACACACCTAAGCCATCTAGGGGTCACCAGCCCAATGAGCCAAAGAAAGGTTATCAATTCAAGAGGAAGGATAGGGAAGCTGTTAATGAAACACATCCCAATTCCAAATGAAGTTCTATGAAAACTTCACTTTTCAGATTTGTTTTTCAGATTTACAGGTTTGAAAATCAAAACTTCATAATGACAAAAAACAGAACTTTAAAACCTTTTTTATGCCTAAAGTTACACTACCTTTTCCTTCCTACATTGCCATTTTCATGAAACTAGTAGGTAGAAAGGTGGAATTGATGAAGTTTTTATAAAAACTTCACTTTTCAGATCTGATTTTCAGATTTACAGGTATGAAAAACAGAACTTCAAAATGAAAATCAGAAGTTTAAACATTTCATTTATGCAAAAAAAAACACTAGTTTTGATCAAACACATAGCTAGAATCAATCTTTTTGCAAAATTTTTTTTTGTGAATGTAGAGGAAGACTTCCTCTAACCATTCCACAAATCTTTTTTCAAAAGATTTAAAACCAAAAGCCCACTTTAAAACTTCTCTTACATAATAAAAAATCAGCCCCTAAACAATTCCATAAGCATCACTACTCTTTATCAAGAGAACTAGATTCATTGGGTACTTGAACTACAAGCTTCCTATTACTAGAAAAGCCAATAATCTTCTCCAAAAAAAATTTAGTTTGTGAGCTGTTAGAAATCAATGATAAACTTCATTGTTATTGTTTACGAGGTACATTAATGTTGACAGCTGTGACCAGCTGTCATTCGCCGTAGGCTAGTCTATTAGTCTACTCGTAAGATTTCTCTCTCTATCAGGGGTTCAGGGTTTATTTGTACATTTTACATTCAGTATGGTAGTAGTGTGATAGCGTGATTGTGTGTGTTCTTCTTCCGCCTTCTTGTGGTGATTGCTTATGTTGAGTGCTTGATGTTGCATATCTAATTCTTGACATGGTATCAGAGCAGCGATAGTCCTGCGTGCCTGATCAGTGGATACAGCTTGTCACAGGCTCTGCAACGAAGTGAGAAAGTCCTTCACGGGAGGTGAAAGCTTGGAGAGACAAAACGGCTGGAAGAAATCCTTCTTTGGTGTATTTTGCAGGTTTGGAGCTCAGAATCATCAGTGGGGAACGAAGACACAGTCCCGGAGGCATTAGAAAGGCCAGGGCAGCATCAGACAGATTGAAAATCTGTTGAGTGGGGAGATTTTTACAATACTTCCTAGTTGTTGTGAAAAGCACAGTCCCGGAGGTATCAAAAAGGCCAGGGCAGCATCAGACAGATTGAAAATCTGTTGAGTGGGGAAGATTTTTACAATACTTCCTAGTTGTTGTGGAAAGTGCTATTTGTGTGAGAGGTTTGCCAATAAATCTCTCATTTGTCTGTTTGGAGTACCGCAAATCACACTAGACAGTGTCTAGTACTGCCATTTAGAGTTAGGAGGCTTCATACTTTTCACATTACTGATCTCCGTCTTTTGAATGATCACACATTTTAAAATCTTTGCAAAGAGGAGGCGGCGTAGCCGCAGCGCCGAAGTGGGGAATCTAGAATATTCCCTCTGAAAGTTCTTATATTCTCTCTACTTTTCATCTTGTCCGTACCAATATTGGATCGATGCGCCAGAGGTGAGGAAAACCAAGAGCAGTCGTACATTCGCGCGTCATACCGATATCACATATCAGTACCAATATCGGAGTGACGTGCCAGAGGTATAGAAAATCCGGAGTAGTCGCACACCCGCGTGTCATACCGATATCAGGTGTACAACAAAAAATTTACAGTCTGTAGTGTGATAAATTTTGTGATCCAGACTCATCTATCCAGTAATGGCAACTCTAAGCGAGAGTGTCCTTAATGAGTCAAGCAAATTGGAAGGTGTCGACAACTATGCAGTTTGGAAATTCAAACTGAAGAACATATCTGATAGAAAAGGAGCTATGGGAGATCGTGACAGGTGAAGAGACAAGGCCAGTGATTGAAGAAGATCAACGAGCATTTGATAGGAGAAAACGGAAAGCCCAGAATGTCATCAACTTATTAGTTAGAGATGCAATTATTCCCTATATTTCAGATTCAGAAGGACCAAAAGAAGCGTGGGATACATTGAAGGCATTGTTTGAAACGACAAATACATCTCGAATACTATTTCTGAAGACGAAGTTGCATACATTGCGGATGGATGATGGTGCAACTATTGCCGATCACATACTGAAGATCAAAGAGATCCGTGACCAATTAGCAGCAGTTGGAGAGCGAGTACAAGATCGTGAGATCGTGCAATTGACATTGAAAAGTCTGAGTGAGTCACATCAGATGTTTGTGACGAGTATAGCCACAAGAGAAAATCTTCCAACCTATGAAGAACTAGGTGGATTGCTTTTGCAAGTAGAGCAACGTTAAGAGAACTTGAATCATCGTAACATGAGCTATGATCAAGCTCTTGCAGTTAGAGGACGACGTGGAAGATTTGGCCGTGGAAGGTATCAATCGAGAGGAGGAAACTCAAGCCGGGGATCATTTCAACAATTTCATGAGCAAGTCAATGATAGTCCGAATCGAGGCAATTGGAATCAAGGCCGAGGTCAAGGACGTGGGTATTCAAGACAAAATAAACCTGGAAATTGTAGGTACTGCAACAAACCTGGCCACTGGGAGCGTGAATGCTTCAAGAAACAGAAGGAGATGGAACAAAGAAAAGACAAATGGCAAGCGGGAAATTATGCTGATCAACATCAATTTGATGACTATTATTATGAAGACAATTATACTGATCAACATTAATACGATGATGATCAATATGAAGATGATACAGATGAGAGTTCAAAATTGTTCATTACAACATTAATGACAAGTGATGAAGCCAAGGGGTACATTCATAGTGGTGCATCCAAGCACATGACTTCAAGGAAAGAGTGGTTTCCAGAACTCAAGGAAACTGACATGGTGATGAAGTTGGACAAGCTGATGGAAAATTGCTATCTGTTAAAGGAGTTGGAGTGGTACCAGTGAAGTTAGCCAGCGGGAAGATAAAGTAGATAAGCAATGTGCAATATGTTCCTGGCTTAGCTAACAATCTACTATCTGTTGGGACGATGGCTGATCAACAACTCAAGGTTGAGTTTGACAATGACAAATGTCTTGTCAAAGACATCAAGAATCACTACAGAGTGATTGCTACAGGAGCTAGAGTCAACGAAAATCGACTCTACAAATTGAATGCGAGATCTTTTACTCAAGCTATGGTAAGCACTATTGATAGTCGAAGTGATCTTTGGCATCAAAGGTTTGGTCATATCAGTGCTCAAAGCTTGCAAATCCTTAAAAGAGGTAATCTAGTTGTTGGATTGCCTGATATCTCTTTTGAAGGAAAAATTTGTGTTCGTTGCATTGTGGGAAAACAGCATAGAGAGAGATTTCCCAAAGATGGAGCGAGAAGAGCCAATGGCATTCTTGATCTTGTTCATAGTGATCTGTGTGGACCAATACAAACTAGGTCCATTAGTGGTTGTTACTGTTTCATCACATTCATTGATGACTAAAGTAGACATATCTGGATTTATTTCATAAGCAAGAAATTTGATGCTTTTGCCAAGTTTAGAGAGTTCAAGGCTCTAGTTGAAAAACAAGCAGGTTGTTATATTAAGACCCTCAGATTAGATGGTGGCGGTGATTATTTTTCAACAAAGTTTATAAATTTTCGCAAGGATCAGGGGATCAAGAGACAAACCACTACACCCTATTCACCACAACAGAACGGAGTTGCAGAACGGAAAAACAGATCCATTGTGGAGATGGCTAGGGCAATGCTTAAGAGCAAGGGTTTGCCAAATACTTTTTGGGCAGAAGCATGCAACACAACTACTCATATCTTGAATCGGTGTCCTACGAAGTCCGTGGAGGGTAAGACACTTTATGAAGCTTTTACTGGAAAGAAACCTAATGTTTACGAGTATTTGGTTGTGATGCTTACGCTCATGTACCTGATGAAAAATGAAAGAAGCTAGATGCAAAAGCTGTTAAGTGTATTTTCCTTGGATATGATGAAAGAGCCAAGGCATATAGGATGTATGACACAGATGCACAAAAGATCGTGATTTCCAGAGATGCTACTTTTGATGAGATGGGTCAAAATGACCAAATAAAATTGACAATTGATCCCTTTGATGATAAAGCTAAAGTGCAAGTGAAGGAAGAAGTTGGTGTCAATATGGAAGAGCCAATGGAAAAAGACAGGGTTAATAATGAGATTTCTAGGAGAGTGCCTAAGTGGTACTTGTCAGTAACAAGTGATGCCAATAAGGGAGATACTCCCGAATCAAGTGAGTAGGGAGAGCTTAGAAGATCAAGTAGAAATCGAAAACCTCCTGCAAGATTAGAAATGAATCTAGCCCTAATGGGTTCTGTGCTCAAGGCTCAAGAACCCAAAACTTTTGATAAAGCAAAGGAGCACAAGGAGTGGCGTGAAGCTATGGAAATAGAAATGGAAGCTATATCGAAAAATAGGACGTGGAACTTGGTTGAGCTACCTGATGGTAAGACGCCTATCACTTGCAAATGGATATACAAGATCAAATATGGAGCTGATGGGCAACTCAACAAGTACAAAGCACGGTTGGTTGCGAGAGGATTTGAGCAGCAAGAAGGTATTGATTTTGAGGAAACCTTCACACCCGTAGCTAAGATGGTAACTATACGTTCTATCATTGCTATTTTTGCTTGCTATGGTTAGAAGATCCAGCAAATGGACGTTAAATCTGCTTTTCTTAATGGAGATGAAGAGGTGTACTTAGTACAATCTCAAGGATTTGTTGAGCCAGGGAGAGAGCATCTCGTTTGTAAGCTCAACAAAGCCATTTATGGATTGAAGCAAGCACCACGGGCGTGGTACTCTTGCATTGATGAACACTTCAAGCAAAGGGGAATGGTAAACTGTGACTTGGCTAATCTAGCACCCCCTTGCTAGCCAATAACTAATCACAAGCATACTACCACAAACCATAGCATACTCAAGATCCAAACCCTACTTATGTCTCATACCGTAAGCAAGATCCAAACCCTAAGCATACTACATACAAGAAAACACTCTATACACTAGTAGCCACACTAGAGCATAAGCATAGCAAACAAAAGATCTCTCTCTCTCTCTCTCTCTCTCTCTCTATGGGCGCCCTCCTCCCCTCATATAGATGGCAAATGGCACCCTCCAATACACTATGGAGTTCCATGCACAACCAATGAGAAAGAGAGAGGCCTAAGGGAGTTAAAGAACCTTCATAGGCTTATGGAAGGTCAAGAGACTTCTTCCATAACCTATGACTCTTTGAATGCCTTTCTTGTGGGAGTTGGGAACTCAATGGACATCTTGGAAGTGCACCCTCCTACTAGGTCCCATTGCCCAAGTTGTGCTTGTATACTTTGGTCCAAGACCAATAAAGTGATATGGTTCAAGGTTGAGGCCCAAGGTGTAGAAAAATAGCCAAAACACCCATGGTAATGACTTTCTAACACCTCACTAGGTTCCATACCTCCGACCAAGGCATAGACACCTACCTACCTGCCCTTATCCAAGGACACCGGTACCTTAATCTAAAGACACTTACCCTTAATCCTAAGGGTATCCCTTATCCAAGGATAACTTGATTCCATACCTCCGACCAAGGTATGGTCACTTGTCTGCCCTTATCCAAAGGCACCTACCCTTAATCCTAAGGGTACCCCTTATCCAAGGGTAACTTGCCATTTAGCCCCCAACACTAAATGGACATATAGGGATCACTGAAGTACTGCTAGTTACATAGGTATGTAACATTGGGACTGTCATGAAATTCATGCAAGATTAATACCTTCAATGTCTGGCACACATACCTTTCCTCTACGGAAAAGTAAACCATTCGTAATGGAATAATTGGAAACTATCTTCTCATTACAAGATTTCTTGGAATCCTACTTTCCAAGGTCTTCACTAGATCTAGAAATTCTTGCCAAGACATCTTGGCAAATATGACTGAAAATGCATCGGTCCAACAAAGATCCAGAAGAGAAAGATACACCTCGGATTGGATCTCAGCAAAGCATAACTGATTAACATCCCCAATCTAGCTCAAGGCATCAACGACACAGTTTGACACACCTCGACGGTACTTAATGTCAAACTCGGAATGTTGAATGAGTTTTGACCATCAGGCCTTACAACCCCTCAAGTCAACAACATCACAAATAAATTTAAGAGATTGACGATCTATCATCACTGTAAATTTGGAGCCATACAAGTAATGTCTCCAGATTTTGAAAGTGTAAATGACAGCAAAAAGTTCCTTCTCATAAGTAGAATATCTACTTTGAGTTGGGTCCAACTTCTTGCTTTCGAAAGCCACTAGTCTACTGTCCTAATACAGGACTGCTCCTACACCACTAGAATCCATTTCAACAAGAAAATGGATTGTTCTGGTCCACTGTGTAGTACATGCACTATAGACACTAAGTATTTCAAAGCCTCAAAGTTTTGATTTAATGGGCGATTGATTTTATTATGCTTCCAAGCTTTTTTTACTACCATTTTGGGTTTTTCTTTTGACTTTCTTCAATCCCTTAAGAAGATTAGTCAAGGGTAGTGCTACTTTAGCATAGTCTTGAATAAACATATGGAAAAAACTTGTTTGAAACCTACAAAGATTCAACTATTCTAATAATTTTCGATATAGGCCATTCACGTGCTTTACAAAGTTTGTCATAATCGATCTCAATGCCAAGGTCAGAATGATATGTTTGAGGTACTTGAGTTTTGTTTGAGAAAACTCACATTTAGACTCTTTAGTATAAAGCCTTTCTTGGCTTAGAATATCCAAGACTATACGAAGATGGGCTTCATGCTCCTTTATGAGTTTTACTATACGTCCAATAATACCACAACAAATATTCCTAGATACGGACGAAGAATATCGTTTTGCTGAAAAGTTATTGGGGCATTCGTAAGACCAAAGGGACTAAAACTTCATTATGGTCATCTAGTATGAAAATTAGATCTAAGGTCTAACTTGCTGAAATACTTTGCACCTTTCAGTCGGTCCATTAGATCGTCCATCCTTGGTAAGGGATAATGGTTCTTGATGGCCATTCTCTTAAGTTTCTTAAAGTTGATGCAAAGATTTATCCACCATCTTTTTTGCCGACTAATAAAATAGGAGCTCCCCAAGGGGATTTAATGGGTCAAATAAGGCCCAAATGTAAATACTCTTGAAGTCGCTTAGCAACCTCATCCTCTTCCTTGGGGCTCATCCTATAAAGAAAAAGAGATATAGGAGAGTTGTTGGGAAGAAGACCTTCAGGCAACCGCTCAGGGAATACATCTGTGTATTTTGTCCTGATTTTTTTTAACCTTCAAGAGTATTACTAATATAGGGATTAGGAAGAGACATTTCCTTAGGAATAAGTGATCCATAACATTAAATTTTTGAGTAACAAAAGCATTCACATAGCTTTCATCTTTAGAAAACATATATACATTGAGGTATATTAGGTTATAAGTATTGAAGTCTGGACTGTAGTTCGTCATCATATTGCCCAGCCTTTGGGAGAAGATTGTGTGTTATTTAGCTTGGATATAATTTCTAGCCACTGAGCAACATGTAGACATTAGAAAAACTATAGGTCTTCCTGACTAAAGTGAGATCATAATCTAAAAAAAGAAATTGAATTGACTAGCACCATATAGAAAATGGATAATGCTAGAAAATGCCCTTCAATCTAAGCCTACCTCTCAAAGAGATCACAAATTAACTCAAGTGGTTGGGGGATTGTCCCAGCAATAAGTGGAAGACTTGGGTCTATATATGCACCATGTAGTTAAGGTTCATATAACAAAACGTAACACCCCAAGAGATAGTATACAATATTCTTACTTTACCATATGAAACCAAAGCACATGCCGACTTTCACTTCCTATAAATTGAACTAGAAGACAATCAAAAAATTTGAATACTTTGGGCATCAATTCAGACTAGAAACTATTTTAAAAAGTGAGTTTAGGAAGAAGTTTCAGTTACTTTCTCTGTGTAAATTTTTTAGTACCTCATCTGTGTGGGTGCTAATGCCAATGTGCGATAATTTACAAGTCTAAGAAATTATCTGTCATATTGGGTTGAGAACAATGCAGCCATAAGAGGCAGCATCCAAAGTTTTGGTGCAAGCAGCATAGAGGACACCTTCGAATTTTCCTTTGCAGTGACATGCTAGACTTAGCAACAAAATGCATTACAAGTTACAAACATGGAATATTATGATGGGCATATATTGCCATTTCTTTTCCTACTTTGTCAAAGCTTTGGCAAGCTGGTTCATGGACTTAATGGACTGGTTACCCTCTTACCGTACAAGTCCTCTTACCCATTGTTTATTGTTCCTAAGAACATGTTGTGCTTCAGATATAGATAAGCTTATTTTCTGGAAAAGGGTTCATCATCTATTAGCACATTGAGCAACACTAATGAAAACCTGCCAAACCTTTTAAGTCCATTTTCCAGCTTTTGGCATTGATGAAAACTTGACCAAATTCTTGAAGTTCACTTTTATATGGCATAGAAGGGCTTTCTGTGTTTCACGGCATGAATATGCTCTGAGATTCTTGTGTAAAGGGCATCATGTGTGTAAGCCCATAGGCTAGGGTAATTCATGTAAGGAGCATTATGTCCATATTGTATGCATCTATAGGAATTGTTTTTACTATAGTTACAAGGGATAAAATGGCCTTTAGAACTTCTTACCTCTGTCAGTGAACAAAGGATGTGCAAGCAACTTGACATTAATTTTTACACAGGATCAAGTCCTGCTGGGGAGGACTTTAGTTTAGGTTTTTGGTCCTCTGCCATCTAGGCTGCACCCTCAGGCAAGGGTCCCCACAGGAATTTATCCTACTACACTTTTATTCCCTATGCCTGAGAAATAAAATATGATAATTCTGCAAGCAAAGGCTGTAATTTCACAATATAAATGTACATGCCTAGAGCTCCCCCATCCTTGTCAAGAACGACTCCAATGCGCACAAGGACCAGTCTTACTGTACTATCTACCTTCTCTGCTGTCGCCTCCCATTCTCGGCAGACCTAAGAAATTAACAAGGACAAGTCAACAAACTAGTCTACAAGTCACACAATTGTCAAAATGTGCAGATTCTGTGGCCTCACCTCTGAAAGATAATCATTGCCTGATGGACTCGTCTCATCAAAAGTATAGTTCTCACTTGTTCCTGTACATGCATGGAGAAGCAGAAAGAATGGATTGGTGATGAGCAACTACTCTGTAGTGGATGTTTGCCTTTAAACCCAAATCATTTTGCAACAGCGCTGGCTATTGCTCATTCTGGGGTGATTTTCAAACAAAAGCTAGGAGAACAAGTGTATGACAACCACCCATTTAAAATGTCGATAACATTGAGCACAAAAAGTAAACCTTTCAATGTTTGAGCTCTAAATCTTTTTCTAACTTGCTGATGGAAGAAAGATGTCTTTGACTGAAATGCAATCCTGACTAGCTATTATCTTTCAAGTAGAATAAAGTAGATTTTAGAGTTGCGGCAATTTAGAGAAGATTCTACTTCATAAAAATTGGAAGATTGAGAAGTCCAAATCAGCAATCTTTCGATACATTACAAACTAAACAGCTTTCAGTCCTTTGCTGCATATTATTGAAATATTTGGCTTTTCCTCTTGTCTTGCTGTGGACAAGGATGAGGACAAACATTATCAACCTTATTGATCACAAGAATCTTTCAGAAGTTACAGCTGGAGACAATCAGAGGATCTGGGGGAGAGTAAGTTGTCCATCTCAGAGCATCAAAGTCATTACAATGAGATTGCCAAGACAAAATGAGGGCTGAATATTACAACGGATGAAGGGGTCTTCAAATGTGATCTCCACCATCCAATCATATAAAATTTGAGCTAACGTATATCAAGGTAAGACTTTATTACTATTGATTGCCACACGCCACATGCGACAGCCACCCAAGAGATGACTAAGATTAAGATAGAAATAGAAACACAGGAGAGACTGGTGGAGGCCAAGCCACCCAACCAACAAGAGACGAATCTTGCAAAAGAGTAGCATCTCAACCCCGAGGCATAACTTGTGAAACAATAATGAGATAGAGACGACAAGTAATGGAAATATGGAATGCAATGATGCAAGAAGGCAAGTTTCTACCAGTAAATTTAGAATCTGGTGGTCTGTGCATGTGCCCCATGAAACCCTCATGCAATCTAGATTAACTCCAATTACATTTCCCATGCAATCATCATGCATACTACCGTCACAAGCCATGCACTATCCCACATGTTTCTCAATGGAGTTTGAGTCCTCACATTTTAATCAAGTACCCATGGGCCCTATAAGGTCCTACTTAACAATATGCCACCAAAGGCCTCATTACCTTACCTAAGGACTCTCTAATATCCTTTTGGCTGGGTAAGGACGTAACATGCTTTCCCCCTTAGGTTCTATCCTCAGAATGAGAAGGAAAAGAAACTTCCTCACAAATCAAGAGTGACTCATCATTTTTAGAATCATTGTATTTCCAATCAATCCTCTAATAACAAGCAGCTACAAATTTATGGTTTGTCAGCCATAGATATTGACAATCTTATGATTTGTCAATCATAATTCACCAAATTCAAGTCACACAATTTATTATAGAATACTGGAGAGTTATATCCATAACACACAACCAAAAAAAACTCAAAAACTATCGAAAAGGCAAGATCTTGCCCTAGGAAAGTTCTGGACTTCACAATTATTCCTTTAAACTGCATTTTTGTCCGGAAATGTGAGTTATCTAGATTTTGTACTTCAACTGGCAGTCAAAAGACACGAAGCATACCAAAATGGTTTTGATACATGCCCACCACAATTTTTTTAAAGTTTTTGTCTAGGACTAAATCTAGATGTCGAAAATCCCCATATAAAATTTCCCTTTGTTGAATAGGAATCCAAATTCTCATATATTTCCTCTGGTTACCTCCACTTATTTCATAACTTACAACCTACACTCAATGAGTCCTGTGCCTATACTTTTTCTTTTTGCCCAACCTAATGATCATTATCCATTAGATTCTTAACGGCAAAAAAAACTATTAGTTTCAAATACGTACCATTACATACTTAAGCAAAAAGGATAATTCCAGGATTTTGAAAGGAAAATAAATCCACCACGACATTTTAATTTTTCTACTGGGGGTAAACCGACTTCAAAATTAAAATGTCTCTTCCTCAATGCTAATAACCAAAGTTCCACCTTACTTTGTTATATTACGTAAAGTTTTCATTGGTCACTAACTTTGTGGCAAACGTCCACTTGCCCACAATCCTGATTCTATAAATTAACAACCAATAGAGTGCTCATTTAGGAATTTAATAGTAAGGCAAAATTCATCAATTTTTTCCAGTTTAATTATTATGAATCAAAATTCAACTATAAGGATCCATCAACTCTCAGCATTTATGATTCGGTAAATTCAATTCTTTCTTCTGGCAAACATTCTCCAAAATCACCAGTTAATTGCCATAGGGAAGACACAGTTAAGAATCAACCAGATTATTTCCATGAGTAATTTCTTAATATACACCAAAAACTACAAAATGCCAAAAAGAACTTCAAGGTTCAAAACCCTGACCCACACTTCATTGTGGAGGCAGCCGCCACACTACCTCACTCACAGCCCGAATTCAAGCTCCAGGAAAAGCAAAAACTAAACAACCCTCGCCTCTTGCAAAACATGCAGATGACTCCCCATCCTTGTCAGCCGCCCTACTTCTGCATGAGGCTGCATCGGGCAGAAAACAATTTGTTAATATACTTAAACAACAGTTGCTATCCCTCAAAAGCAAACAACTTCGATTTGGCAATGCTTTCTAACAGGAATCAAGCGTTCTTGCCCAATTGGTCCTTGCTGCCTATAATTTCTCCAGATGTTTGGGCATATCCCACTAGTTTTGGTGTGCCTGTAGGAGTGCTGAGGTGGAATAAGATTGTAAACAATCTATACCAAAGCTAAATATATGGCAAGACTGTCAGCTTCGACTTTACACTAAATCTGCGACAGCGATTCCCTCAAGGTATTGTAGACTTCAACACTTGCATTCAAGGCAGTATAGAAGCATACTTCAACTAAAGTCTCCGTAGCTAAAGCAAAAAAAAGCACTTCTGGAAGATTCTAAATACATTCTACAATCTCCTTGTGAAGTTACTGCCTATTGAATGCTTGAAAAAAGCCAACGAAATTGCTCCCACACCGAGCTTAATATCCCAGAACCTTATTCACAGGTTGATAAGCTGGTAATTCTGGTGTGTTTTGCAAGTTTCCCAAACAAGCAACAGGTTTATGCTGTTCTACCAAAAAGTCATTTAAGGGGTCTCCTACACTGTGAATTACTCCAAACAATCTTATCTTTATCCATGCTTACCTACAAGCTATCAAAATTCGTCAAAAATTTCTGACATACAGGCTTTATCAGAAATGGAAAAAATCAGAATTATCTTCACACAGGGAGCAATTAATTTCACAAAAAAAGGAGTCGTCTAATTTCTCAATTACACATGAGAATTAATTCGACTGTTTTGGAGCAAATACAATCCTTTCATGCAAAAATGAGTAATTCTCACAATCAAGTTATCAATGCACAACTCACCTCAGATTGAATCCAATCATTCTGGCATATAATGGACATATGCATGTCATTGTATCCTTACCAATATGACATCCCCAGAAAAAAAAATTATAGATTCAACAGGATTCATGCATAGTGATTCTCATAATTCCTAATAGCTAGAATTCCACCACTAGCGGAATAAATCGATTCTCATCAATCCTTACTGGAAATTCTGATAGCAATTGAAATTAACAACAGAGCAGTCCATAAAAGTTTAGAATTTTCTCAAGCAACCAAGAATTTGATAATGAATTTAACCACTAATTCTAACCAAATTTTAACAAAATCGACAGGTAGTTGTGCACTCTACCACACTCTGGTAAAACTTGCTCCAACATGAATTAATGATATATAAAACTCAATCTTTCCTTGAGAAATCAGCACTCCAATCGGGATTCGAACAACCAAGTGCTTCCAAATCGATATACAACTTGTCTCCATTCCATCCAGCAACATCTTAGCCTTGCTCTGATACCAGTGTGACAACCACCTAGGAGATGACTAAGATTAAGATAGAAATAGAAACAAATGAGAGACTGGTGGATATCAAACCACCCAACCAACAAGAGATGGATCTTCCGAAAGACTAGCATCTCACCCCGGAGCCATAACTTGTGAAAGTATAATGAGATAGAGACAACAGGTAATGGAAGTCTAGAATGCAATGATACAAGAGGGCGAGTTTCTACTAGTATATGTAGAATTTAGTGGTCTGTGCATGTGCCCCATGAAACCTTCATGCCATTCAGATTAACTCTAAGTACATTTCATGTGCAATCAACATGCATATTATTGTCACAAGCCATGCACTGCTCCGCATGTCTCTCAATACGCATGGGTCCTATAAGGTCCTACTTAACAATATGCCACCAAAGGCCTCACTGCCTTACATGAGAACATAACCTGAATATCATAGATGTTCGAGAACAAAGCTCTACCTGAGCAACAGTAGGATAGATCTCAAGAATATAAGCTACCAAATGAGGAGCCTTACAGGCTACTTATACTAATC
Organism: Diphasiastrum complanatum; assembly: GCA_029204225.1. Classification (NCBI taxonomy): domain Eukaryota; kingdom Viridiplantae; phylum Streptophyta; class Lycopodiopsida; order Lycopodiales; family Lycopodiaceae; genus Diphasiastrum; species Diphasiastrum complanatum. The sequence continues at coordinate 40,195,473 of CM055101.1, read as the reverse complement.
AAAAGCTACCTCCCTTTAATTAACCAAAGGAAAATATGGAAATCCCAATATAAGGGCCCAACTTAAGAACCATGTGAAATAAAGGTCCGGGGCCTGTCAAACACAAATAAAAGTGTGTCCACTGATAACAATATCAAATAACATGCTAATATTGAAAGTAGTGGAATATAGCCACTATTAAGATGCATTAGTAGATCATATGATGGACATGTACGTCCCACGCAAAAGCAAGCCTATCCATCAGGAGCAAGAAATGGGAGCAACCAATGGTGAAAACCCAATAGCTGTCTTGGAGGATCCTACATAGTATTTGTAAGGAACCAACCACCAGAATAAGGCAACATAGAGCTCTCCCAGTAGAAGAGCATGAGGCATGAGAGAAAGTAACCCTGGAATATCGACAGTTGTAGCACCTGTGAGAAGTAGTGGCTAGCAGCGATAGTCATGTAAAGGGAAAACAAGATGCTAGATAGAGGAAGTGAGGCAGTGCAATGGGAGTGAGGAGTAGGCGACTAGTCTAGTAAGGCCAAATGGAGTGAAGGGACCGAGTGGCTGAATAAGGTAAACCCAGAACATGACATAAGGGAAAAAAGGCGGTCGACGCATGCCAAGAATGCCAAATAGCAACAAGAGAGAAATGTGGGGGTGGGGGTGGGGAGAAGTTCAAGAATGCAAAGTAGAGAAGCACAATGGGCTATAGGTATAAGTGAGGAAGCTTTAAAAAAAAAAAAAATACTTGTGAATATGTGAGGACTGCCGTCATATGTAATGTAAAGTGTTTGCTGCTATCGATCCAAGGTAATTGTAACCAAAGAAGCAAACCAATCTGCTCTAGGGATGATGTCATAATGCTCAAGGGGGATAGTGTAAAAATTTGCGTAAAAGCCCCAAATTGATAAGGTAGTACAGTGAGTAGTTGGGTGCTTAGAAACGTATGCAACCTCCACTTCTAAAGGCTGAAGAACCTGGATAGTGCATAGATTGACAAATGAATGTGAAGCATAAGCAAGCTATGCAAAACACTTGACAAAAGGAGGAGAGTTTGGCTCAAGTGAGGTATCTTCTATTATGTGAACATAAGAGTAGGGGTCCTCAGAATTATCAGTGTTATGAAAATGAATAGCAATGGCAAAGCAGGGCCTCGGGGCAAGAGATGGTCAGGACTCTTACAATGAAAACATAGGTGCTTATCCTACATCTCAACAAACTCAACATGAGGGACACAAGTGTTAAAAGTAGTCCGAGAAGAGGAGAAACCTAAAGTGCTTGGAAAAGGAGCTAGGAATGAAGAATGGGTAAGAATAGGGTGTCATAAGATTGTACAACAAAAGGAGAAGACTGCTCTAGGTACTTATGCTAAAATGTGGACGCAACATAGCATGTGATAAGGAAATGAGGATAAAGGAGGAGACTTCATATTGTAGAGGCCCATTTAAGCTAGCAATGAAATTGGAGGTAAGCTCATCCTACTGAATATCAAGATCAAATAAGAGAGACCTATAAAGCAAGTAGAGTAGGTCACCAAACCACTAATATGTTGTAAATGTCTTACAAGCCATTGTGGATCAGTCATAGCTAGATGTAAGTCACGACAAATTCAACTATGTAAAGCTTCACGAGAAGGGTTTGATGATGAACACGCTACCAAGTAGCGGCTTGACCATCGAGATGTAAAGTAGCTACATATCTGAAGGGAAGAGGGAGAAATAGTTCTCAAGCTTAGTGACTTGATTCTCTAACTCATTCCATGAGAGGGGTTGGAATAAACATAGAGTTGGACTTTGCCATGAAAGTCACAAGCATAGGGAGTAGGAGAAGCCTAATATGTGGATCAATAATGGTAGTGGTGGAAATTGGAGGAGTGACAATCTGTGCCTCAAGTTGATCAAGGGAGGATTGAATCTGCCGAAGAGGGATATCATAGCAGAAGGCTGAGGAGTCTCATCAAAGTGAGAGACAAATGCAAAGCCACAAGCCATGATAGGAAGCATGCGGAAGAAGCACAAACCTTGAGGGAGAGGACACCAGTCGTCACCTCAATGCAGGTTCTAAACAACACACAACCACCAATAGGAATAGGCCACATTAGGCTACCCAAATGTGATAGAAAACCCATTTTAAATCACAGTAGACGTAGAAGAATGATTCATTTAAGGTGAGTGACAAGCGATTTGAGTTGTGCGCAAATGGGCTAGGGCACACAAATTTGATATCAATTTTTTTTTTTTAGGAATTTTCTTGTGAAATTTTTTGATTAACATTGCCTAGGTGCACGGCAACCTATATTAGAGGTTGGTAAATGGGTTAGGGCACACAAATCCAATATCATGATTAAAAAAAAAAAAGAAGTTTTTGTACGATAGCGCTTAGGTGCCTAGTGCGCAACAAGCTGCTTTAGCTGTTTGCAATGGGCTAGGGCACAAGAATCTGATATCACAAAACCCTACAAAAGAAATCTGAAGAAGCTGCCAAAATGTCCACCAAACAGGGTGCCAAGTAGTAAGAAGCGCTGCCCAATAGTAGCAAAAAAATCTAGCAAGCAGTAGGTGGAGAAAATGTTGCCAACGTGTGCTTGAAGTAGGGTGCCAATCAAGGACAAGCTCTTGATGTTGAAGGGGAACAGCGTAAGGTAGGGCGCATGCTGGGAATAAAATGTTGCCAATCTTGGCTTGAAGTACTCCAAAAAGTTGAAATCTACTCAGGAAAGGGCTTTGATACCAAGTTATGGACGCACCACAGATATTGCATCACATCATGAACAACAAACATAAATGATAGCAAATAAGGTTTTCTACCTGAGAACAAAACCTGAATACTATAGATGTCTGAGACTGAAGCTCGACCTAAGCAATAGTAGGAGAGATCTCCAGAATAACAAGCTATCAAATGAGGAACCTTAATGGCTATCTATATTAATCAAAAGCAACCTCTCTTCAATTAACTGGAGGGAAATATGAAAATTCAAATTTTTGGGCCTAAATTAAGAATCATGTGAAGTATAGGTCCTGATCTTGTCAAATATAAATAGAAGTGCGTATCCATTGATAACAATATCAAATAACATGCTAATGTTAGAAGGAATCAAATGTAGCCAATGTAGTGATGCATCAGTAGGGACATGTACATGTCCATAACATTACTGCATAAAAAACCAGATACGTAAGAATCATGTTGGGGCTTCAAGATCAGAGGAAAGAAAAGGAGGATACAAATGTATTTAAAATATGCATGTTGTTGGAATTGTGATTAAAATAAAAGGAAAGCAACATGGAACAATTGAAAAACTATCATACGTGAAAGAAGTCATAAAAAGAAGCTGGGCTAGATTCCAAGTAAACTAAAATCCACTTTCTCTAATTTGACCACATGGAAAACATTACTGCCATAGAAAACTTGACATCCTGTGAAATAATTTAAAACCTCATGAACTCAACATCTTGAAGAAGGTTAAAAAGACATTTTAACTTTTGATTTGTCCACGGGTGGTGTGGTAAAGTAGGGTATTTGGTGGGGCCTGTCCACCTACATTTTATCCCCTGCCGATGTGTGGAAAGATACCTTGGCCAAAGGCCCATTGAAGATTGAGAAAACCATTTAGGCTTTTGAGACTTGCAATTCAAGGGTACCATGTAGATACATGGACCCTAGGTGTCTACAACTTATGAGTGTGATTTGGATGTCTAGAGTAGAACCAAAAATAGACAGTTAAGAGATGCAAATGACTCAAAGAGGACGTTATGAGCATTTGGGCCACAATAGCGAATCAAAAGAGCTATGAGAATCAATTGAAGATAGAAAATGTTTGAAGAGCTCAACGTAGTTAGAATAACTTATTATTAGCACAACTAGGATATTATTAGTCAAAAGTTATGCTTCTCATTTAGAACACTTAATGATTTATTATTTTGTCATATATTGTTTAGCTCTATATTGATTAGTAAAATGAGATAAGGGCAACTTTGGGGGTGATGGGTGTAGTCATGCATTTATATGCATGTGCCTTTCTTGGCTTTGCATGTGCTGGTTACGGAATGTACCACTTGCATGTGTCTATGTTTGGGTGGTAAAAGGGAAACGTCATGGTTGTTCATGTTATTTGTATTTATTTCCACAAAAACCTCTATGGTATTTTCTAATAACATGTGATGGGTTGTTAAAAGGTATCAAAGCTATATTGATGAATCTGGAGCTTTGTGTTGACAATTGTAATTGTGTTGAGGATTCAAAATTACAGAGTCACCAAGACATGCTAGATCTAATCACTTTCTCATTATGCGACCAATTATGATGTACCATTGCCACTACATATGTCAATTGATCAGCTTGAGCCCATCTATATATGACGTAAGGTGAAATAAGTGATCATGGTGCAACATGATCAAACAACAGGCCTTGTTCTTTGGAGGAAGCGATGTTTGAAAAATTCCAAGAGTTGGAAGATACTACAAAGAATGTTTTCTAGAAGATTGAGCAAGCTTTGGGGGAATCAGGATCCAACTCTACTCCAACGACTACTTCCACTAATGTTTCCCCTCGTTTTGCAGGTGTGCTATAGTTATCCATAGAGAAATTAACTTCTTAAGGTTGCCTAACAATACGAGACTTCCATGGAAAAAGAAGGATAGAGTTCACTATGGCGTGGATGGTGCAATTGGACTCAATGATTCATTCACAAGGAAAAGATGATGAGGTGAGAGTTCCTTTTGCTAGAAAAAGTTTTAGAGGTTTGGCTCAAAAGTGGTGGTCAGGGTTTAGGTCAATAGAGGGTTTTTGACAATGTTCCTTCAGTGAATACATGGGCAAAGTTGAAGGAAGTTTTCTTGAATTAGCTAAGTTAAGGAGCTGTGTGCAAAAGTGCACACTCAACAAGTATGGAACTTTAGGGAATTTATAATCGTACTCTTGAATTGCCAGCGACTATACAAAACGAAGTAATGCATTCAGGGTTTTTTCATCTTCTTAAAAATAGGTTGAGGTGATTGCAGTCACAGCTAGGGCTGTAATTGATAGGCTCATAGAGCAATTTCCCAATCATTTATAGACTCAATAATATTCACAAGAAGATTCGGTTGGAGGTTTTCGATCCTCAAGCTGTGGAGAAAGTTGTTTGATCAAACAAGAGGATGGAGTCCACTTTGGGTGAAGGCGACAAAGAAGGACGTTCATGCAAGCTCGCATAGACAAGGCCAAGAAGCAAAATAAGAGCAAGCATCGTAAGAAGAACGAAAAGGGCAAGGCCAAAAAGTGGGAATGAATTTGAGAGTGACACTACATATTCCTCTTTGTAGTAGGTTGGGTATAGACTAGAAATAAACTCTTGCTCTTTGTAAATGGCTATAAACCTACCTCTTGATTAATACAGTGAAAGATACTTTGAGCATAAAAATGTGACTGATCTTGGAAAATAACTGTATTGCCAATAGGCACCTTCTAGCATAATCACCAAAGGAGCAATAGCTTGGTGAGATCAAGGATCAAGGATCTCAGGAAAAGAAGATTGTGGTTGTCTAGTGTAATACAAGTGAAGGTCTAGTATGATGCTAAGAAATTGGAGTTTTCAATGAGGTGTGACACAAAGTGTAAAATTCGATAAGTGGCTTCGAAGTCATTCTTGACTTAATTTTTATGTGTAATAGTAAGATTGATCAACGCGGCCATTTTCAACTTAGATCAACAGAATTTTGATTATAAGATTTTGATTGTTATCATTTCGCTTTGTTAGATTTTACAAATCTTGTCAATACACTACAATCCCTAAAATCATATATTCTTAAATGAAAAGTCACTTTTGGCTGTACTTATTTGGAAGTCCACTTGTGAAACTCCTATTTTATTGCAAAAAATTTACTTTATTACCTTTGATGATTATTTCATATAAGTAGTAGAGTCTATCTGCTCGTGTGCGATGGATATTTTCATTGAAAGATTTGAGAGGATGTGAATTTTGAATCATGATCAACCTAAGGCTTGCACTGTACCCTAAATAAGAAGATTTATCTTCTAAAGAGTATGGACTTACCATAATACCCCACAGCTGTCGCACTAACCAGCACAGATGGCCTAAGCTCTTGCGGAGTCCTGTTAATAGCCTCCACAACCTATCAAGACATGAGGAGTGAATCAATAACTACATACTTTTGTTTTAGGGCTTAGGAGAGATTTCTTGGGGTGTAAGTGTGATGTAACTATCAAAATGTATAATTGAAGAAAAAAACAATAACTCACATTGGATTGAATAAAAGCGATCTTTGAAACAACTATATTGAGATAACTCTCAGTTTTGACTAAACCAAAGAACAAGGATGTATTGATAACCCAAATGTTTCAAGAATAAGATTTTTAAGGATATAGACAGTCATTTGTGCCCTTGGTATGACATTCTAAAATATGTTCAACAATTAATTAGCTACACCGTTATGATGATGATGGTATTTATGCCCATTCTTATGGCATTATTAGTTGCATGCATGTACAATGTGGGTATAGAGTAAACAATAGAGCTATTTAATAGGCTTTACATGTTATAAGTGTATTGTCTATTTTGTACTTTATACTTGTAAAGGGTAGAATCTGTGTGTCCATCATAGTTAATGAAAACATAAAAAGCAGGGCATAATTACCTTTTACCTAGGGTGCTTCCTATATAGATAGGTTAGTGGAGGATCTGCTTGGTCCCTCACTAGTGCGATGGGCCTACCACCGACCTCCTCTAGTAAGGATTTGGGGAGGATGCCGATAGATACCCATGCTACTTATCATAGTGCATGGTGGCTTAGGATAGCATATTGGCACATTGTGCATCTATATTGGCTGTGGGAAATTCTACCTTCTTAAGATCCTTTTTATTTGTTATTTCATATATAGGAGAATCTTATCTTTTACTTTCTGTTATACCTTGTTCTCATTTGTGTATCATCTTGTCATTATGCTATAGGCCTATAAGATCAATGTTGCATACTTTCATCTTCATTTTCCTAAATAATATCAAAGCAATCATTTCTCATGTAAGCTCGTACAAAGTAGTTTCCACCGGTTGGTAGACTCTAATTATAAATCTTGGAGGGCCAAGAAATCAGAACAAGCATGGCAAATACTAAAACCAATGTTTGCAATTCGTATCACAATTTTAACAGGTCATCAATGTTTCTAAACAAATTAGGGACCGATAGCTTATTACTATGACCAAGAAACAAGACTAAACCAAAAACTTCTTGTTATTAATTTGGACACTCATTAGTATCGAATGAGTTTCTTACCCTTCGGTAGCTTTAGTAACTCCCAAGTCATTTCACTATTAAGTTATATTCTTCTTAAATTGCTTTTTCCCATTTTTCTTCTTTAATAACTTCTTTGATCATAGTCATGAGGAGATTCTTGATAGTAGAGAGACGCAGACTCGTCATACTCTATACCGAGAATATCTGGTCAAGTGGAATGATCAGCCTGTTGAGAATGCCACTTGGGAAAGAGGCAGCATCCTTCGCAAGATTTTTCCAGACTTTGTCTTAGAGGACCAAGACGGTTCTTAAGGGGGAGGGAGTGTTACGAGCTCGTGACCAGTGCCGAACCCTAGAGAACATAGATCGGTCAGATACCATAGTCAGGGACGTGTCCAGCGTACACGACCAATAGGGCAAGACAGTGTGAGTAGTGTGCCCAGCACGGTCCATAGCCATGGCGGGCCTAACACAGCCTAGGGACCCTGTCAGCAGGACAAGGCCCCCAGTTGGGTCCCGACGTGCAGTCGGCCACGTCAGTGACACGTGGCCGACACTTGGCAGTTGCATGCTACCAGTCCTCACACTGGGCTAGGAGGGGCTTACTCTATATCAGGGAGTAGGCAAGGTTGGGTGGATCAGTTAGTGTTTGCCCTACTGTGGTGTTAGGATCTATTACACCTATGCTCTTGCATTAGAACTGCCCCGATGACGATATCACTCACATCCGTCTCTGTCAACAATTTCAATGTGACAAAGTCAGCGACGACTTGTTTCAAAGCATCAAAACTTTGTTGCTGAACTTCCGTCGATTCTTTCCATTTATTTTTCTGTAACATATCGGTCAATGGTGCAGCCACACGTAAATAATTCTTCACACCTTTATGATAAAACACAACCAATCCAAGGAAGCTTCTTAATGCTATCAAGTGTGTAGGTACAAGCCAAGTAAGAAGAAAGTTTAGTTTGTTCTTGCCACATATAAGTTTCACATGTAGTATATCAAACAAGAAACATACATACAAGTACTTATTGTGAACCTTACGCAATTGTGTCGCCGTGATCAAAGGTCATGTGGGCACATCCGGCTCACCTTGCAGGGTATGGGTCCTACCATCATATTGGAACTCATACACATGAGTATCCCAAGCGATGTAGGGCTTTCGTGCAGCGTGCAACATTTCCCAAGTACCACATCAAAACGTGCCAAACGCATTGTCTCAAAATCCAACTTCTTGGTGTAACTCTGAATGGTCAATGGCATACCCACAACCCTAGAATCCCACACCTCAGTACTCTTTCCATCAACCATTTCAACTGTGTACCAGTATGAGGATGGTTGTGTGCTCACATTCAACCTTTTAATTAGAGTCGAATTAAGAACGTTATGTGAGGACCCAGTGTCAAATAGTACTAACAGATTCCTACCACACAATTGTCCACTCATAACAAATAAAAAATACCGCCACTTTTAATAATTGTGGCATGGGGACGAGTCATCGACACATTAGTAAGATGAGGAGTTCGCGGTGGTTCATCTTGCTCCATCTCCTCAATGCACATTGGTGCTTGAGCTTGCTCCACTTGCAAGTAATATGTTGTCCGCATTGGATTCTATAAGCACAGCTTCTCTCGCTTGGCACACTCCTGGTCTTGCTGAGATAGTGGCGATATGATCATAGGGTGTTGGCCAACCCCTTGGACATTGGGCGTCCCATATCTTTGCCCTTTGCCGTGCCAACCCCTTTTCACAAATCGACCTTCAAACCTTTTAAACTTATTTCTACCCCAAGGTTGAAATCCCCCCGAGGCACAACAGCTGGTTCACCAGCCCTCCTTCCGTCTTCATAATAGAGAGCCATCTGTATAGCACCCTGGAGGCTGAGAGTCTGCTCCTTCATATAAATAGCCACTACTAAGGCTCCTCATTTGATAGCTTGTTATTTTGGAGATCTCTCCTACTATTGCTTAGGTAGAGCTTTAGCCTCAGATATTTTTTATATTCAAATTATGTTGTTAGGTAGAGAGCCTCATTTGCTATTATTAATGTCTACTGTTTATGATATGATGCCATATCTGTACTATTGTGTTCATAACTTGATATCAAATTACTTTTCTAGTTGGAATTTTCAATGGCTGTTTTTTCGCTATCTTTGGTGGCAGCTTTAGTGAATAGTTGGCAGCAATACTTCCAGTAAACTTAGCAGCTGATTTCACCAAAAAACAAGAAAAAAAAGAATAAAAACAACCTCGATAATCCACATGCATACGCCATGATCCTTCCTTCTTTACAAGAATGATCGGAGAGGCAAAATGGGAATAACTAGGTCATATTTGCTCGTTGGCCAGATAATCATCAACTATCTGTCTCCTTTTCCTAATCCTCCTTAAGACTCATTGTAGAAGGACGTCTATTGACAAGGCAAGATCCAGGCATTAGCTCAATCTTATGTTCAACATTCCTTTTAGTAGGCAAAACAAATGGATCTATGAACACATTTGAAAAGTCCCTCCTAATCTTCTGATCCATATTGGCAACAATATTTTTTTTCGCCCACTACATGCTACTCTAACTAGTAATAATAGACATATCCAGTAGAAATCAAACACACATGTACTCTACAATGGAACCTATGCAAATGCATAGCTGAAACAAGTGGTTCAAGAGGCACATCTTGCTCACCACGGAGGGAATGAATCGTACCATCAAACTGAAACTTATACACATGAGTATCACGGGCTATGTGTGGCTTTCACGTTGTGTGCCAACAAATGCCCAACGCCACATCAAACCGCCACTGTGTACTGGTGTTGGGATGGTTGAGTGCTCACACCTGACTTCCGTACCAAAGTTGAATCAACACATTATGAGAGGACCTAGTGTTGAATTAAAAAAAAAAACGTTTTGCAAAAAATAGAATAATTAGATTAGCGGATTTATGGCGGCAGTCCCCGCAGATCTCTGCTACATTTGGTGGCAATTTAGCAGCTATTTTGGCAGTAGTTCCAGCAGAATTTAGCCTCCTATTTGGTGGCAGTTTTTGCATATTTTTTGCAGATTCTCTAGCCACATCTGGCAGCAATTGTGGCCAGTCTTTTACAGATTTTTCAGCCCCATTTGGCCGCAGTTTGGCCCACTCTTTGGCTGTTGCACTACATACCCATTTTTGCATATTTCATTGTCCATTTTCAGCAGTTTCTAGCACATTTGCAATGCATTTTCTGAGCTTATTTGGCAGCATTTCTAGCGCCCATTTTTCAGCATCTTTCGCGGCTGTTCCAGCACCTATTCTGCAGAGTTCAGTGCCCATTTCCAATGATTTCGAGCACAGTTCCAGCTCATTTTCTCAGTTGATTCTTTAGTGCTTTTTCTTACCTTATTTAGCTGTCATTTTTGCCCTCTTTTTAGTGTGCTTCCTTGGCTATCCATTGGACTTTTTTGTAGGCCTTTTGTTGTCACTGTACATAGAGCCTACACTGGGGTGATGATTCTATCCTGTCCCTCAAGGTTTGTGCTTCTTCCATATTACTTCCAGAATGGCTTGTGGCTTTGCATCTGCTTCTCAGTTGGACGGAACCCCTCAGCCTTCTGGTATCGACTTTCTTATTCAGCAGTTTCAACTGTTGCAATAGACAAGCTCTCGCTCTTTCAGTGATTGCCTCCTCTCGAGAACCACATTATAATCCTTCCCCTTCTTGATTTCTCATCCAGTCTTTTCCTTCTATTGTTCAACCTTATGGGGACTCTATGATACCCCCTATTCCTACCCATTCTTCATTTCTAGTCCAGTTTTTTCATTCTATCGTTTGACCTTCTAGGGTCCCCATGACATGCTTGTGTTCCTACCCATTCTTCATTCCCAGTCCCTTCCCCACTTAGTTCTATTGCTCATTGTGCTTCTGTACTTTGTTGTCCTGATCCCTATCTCCTACTCCACTTCCATGGTCCTTGAGCACACATGTCCCTCTTGCTGCTTGGCATTTCTGGTCTTTACGACTTGCTTGGCATGTGTCAACCCCTTAGTTGGTGCTTCTACTACTATGCCTAGGTTTGCTACTGCTACAATTATGGATCATGTTTTTCTAAGTGATGCTTTACATTCATGGACATTACGGATACCTTGGTATGATGCTCTTTTGTATCCATGGGCATTACGGATCCCTTGGCGTGATGATATTATATGTTCATGGGCCTTGCGGATACCTTGCAATGTTGTTGCATTATATTCATGGGCCATATGGATCCACCTTGGGTTGCTGTATAGGTGTCCATTCCAGTTATTGATTATCAGGATGATTTACTTATGCTTCAAGTTTCCTAGCATTCTGGTTGTTGCATACTGCTTGGCCTTTATTGATGTTCCCATGTTGGTACTATGGTTGTCGAGATGTCCTTTTCTTAGGATATTCATGGGCTATTCGACTAGCTTTGGATATCTTACCTGTTGGGGTCCTGCACATCGACACTTCATTCTGGCATTCTTGGGCTATTAGAGTGCCTTGAGTGAGTTCCAACATCAACTTATTTCTATATACTATGTTGTCCTCCCTAGCCAGTTGCTCCTGCTTCTTGCCTAATTGGGGCCGTAATATTTGAATTTCCATATTTCCCTCCAGTTAATTGAAGGGAGTTAGCCTTTGATTAGTATAAATAGCCACTAAGGTTCCTCGTTTAGCTTGTTATTTTGGAGATCTCTCCTACTATTGCTCAGGTAGAGCTTGAGCCTCAGATATTTATATTCAAATTATGTTCTCAAGTAGAGTTCCTCATTTGCTATCATTAATGTCTCAACAAGGGATATTCACACATTTCAACTCCTTTGACAAATGTCACAAAACAAGGGTCTGAGAATGGAGTGCTCAAAAATAATTTGGAGGCCATTAGCAAGAGGCTTTTGATCTACTCAAGCATGAGATTGCTATTACCCCTCTGTTGCAAATAGTGGTTCCAAGTGCACCAGTTTTACCACGGTTGTGGGTTCTATGTTGAGCCGGGATGGTCGGTCGGTAGCCTTTTGGAGAGAAAACCTTGAGAAATCTCACATGAACTCGCAATTCCTAATAAGGAGCTGCATGATAATATTTATGCTCTAAAGGCATGGCCTCAGTACTTATGTGGTTCTAAGATTGTTGCTTTTTAGAATCACGATACGTTGAAGTATTTATGTGAAAATCCTAATTTAAAAGGTTGGAAAGCTCATTGGGCAAGCTTATTTAAATTTTTTTTATGGAAATCACCTATAAATTCAATAGCCACAATAAGGTGGTGGATGCCTCTTCACAAATGTTTTATTTGTTGTCATTCTCAATGATGAGTGGTCTTCTTGATTCTATAAAGAAAGCTTGTTTGACCAACAATTACTAACATCAAGGCTCCTAAATTGGTGGATAAATCTGTATGTGCCAAACTGAGTGATTGAACCAAGTGATTGGGGTTACGCTTCACACTTTAATAATTATAGATAAGAAGGGAGAAATATTTGCCACTGATGGAGTTTGCTTATGATGATAAGAAGAATGTTACCACAAAGATGAGTCCTTTTGAGTTGAACTATGGTTTTAACCTTGCTAGTCCTGTTACGATAGGAATTCCTCAAAAAGTGCCTAGTGCGGCTGAATTTCAAACTCAAACGAGTGAAATGTTGGAGTTAGCAAAAGGAAACAGAAGACAGGCGATGGATCGAGCTAAGTCTTTTGTTGATCAGAGCACACCAAGAGAGTTTGAGGAAGGGGACATGGCATTTCTCCGAATACCAAAGGACTCTAAAACCGTAAGGCCGGGAAAATGTTACAAGCTATCCCTGCATCATAAGTGATGTTGCATATAAATTAGCTTTACCTGAAACTTGTAAAATGCATCCTGTCTTTCATGTTTTAGGTTGATGTATCATGATGCTTTGTACATGTTTAGTGATAGTATAAATCTGAGATTTGGTTGAGTTTTTGTAAAAACCATTTCATGTGATGAAGTTTTGAAGTTCAGGTAGGAAGGAGTCTGACATCAGGTGACATGAATAGTAGGTAAAGGAAATTGAGGGGGTGGGAGGTTCATTCCACACATGAGCCTTTGGTTTCACGAGCATGGGGAGCAAGGTTTGTGCCAATTGGTATCAGACTCGTAGGTACCTCAAGTGGATGTAACAATCCATGAGGACTTACTCTTGGCCTTGTTCACCTGACAAGCCATGCAATGCTAGACATACTCCCTTACATCTTGTTGTAGTCGTTGTAATAGATCCTAACACCACAATAGGGCAAACACTAACTGATCCACCCAACCTTGCCTACTCCCTAATATAGAGTAAGCCCCTCCTAGCCCAGTGTGAGGACTGGTAGCATGCAACTGCCAAGTGTCGGCCACGTGTCACTGACGTGGCCGACTGCACGTCGAGACCCAACTGGGGGCCCTATCCTGCTGACAGGGTCCCTAGACTGTGTTACGCCCGCCATGGCTATGGACTGCGCTGGGGCACACTACTCACACTGTCTTGCCCTGTTGGTCGTGTACGTTGGACACGACCCTGACCGTGGTATCTGACCTATCTGTGTTCTCTAGGGTTCGGCACTGGTCACGAGCTCGTAACACTCCCTCCCCCTTAAGAACCGTCTTGGTCCTCTAAGACAAAGTCTGGAAAAATCTTGCGAAGGTCGCTGCCTTTTTCCCAAGTGGCATTCTCAACAGGCTGATCATTCCACTTAACCAGATATTCTCGGTATAGAGTATGATGAGTCTGCGTCTCTCTACTGTCAAGAATCTCCTCTGGTTCATGTGGAGGTTGCTGAGGATCCAATGGGAGAACTAGAACACTGTCCCCTACCAAATTTTCTGATCTGGCTAAGGCTTTTCGTAACTGACTTACATGAAAGACTGAAAAAACCTTACTACTGTGTGGGAGTTCTAGTTCATAGGTGACCTCGCCTAGTCTCCTACTGATGGTAAAGGGATGACAATACCTTGGAGACAACTTAGCACACACTCCTGATTTGTGGGTTTTAGAGTCGACTGGGACTCTCAAGTAGACTTTCTCACCAGCAGAGAACTGCACATCCCATCTGTGCGGATCTGCATAATGCCTGGCTCGATCCTGGGACTGCCTGATGCTACGCTTAGCATGTTCTATCATATGGTTTAGGTCCTCTAAAAAGTTTCTGGCTGCTTCAACTTTTTCTTGTTTAAACCCTACAGCTGTGGCTGAGCGTGGCTGAAAACCGTACATCAGCATAAATGGGCTGTATCCCGTAGTTGAATGTTTGGTACTGTTGTAAGCAAACTCTAACATTGAGAGATACTCCTCCCAGTTAGTCTGCTTCTTGCTGACGTATGCACGAAGCATATCCTCCAGCACCTGATTTACCCTCTTTGTTTGACCGTCCGTCTGTGGATGGTCGGTCGTACTCATATTAAGTTTAGTATGGAGATGATGGAATACTGCCCTCCAAAAATTTCCAGTAAACTTACTGTCCCGGTCGCTGACTATGCCGGAAGGTAGACCGTACAATTTAAATAGCCCGTCTACAAACAACCTCGCTAACTCTGGAGCTCTAACGGTTGTTTTGGTCGGAATGAAATGAGCCATTTTGGTCAGACGGTCAACTGTGACCCATATAGCGTCATTACCCTTTTGAATTTTAGGCAAGTCTACTATAAAATCCATGGAGATACTCTCCCATTTACCAGCTGGTATTTCTAAGGGCTGCAACAACCCTCCTGCCTTTAAACGCTCTGCTTTGTTTACTTGACATTTCTGGCAACTGGTTACACACTGGTGGACGTCCTTTTTCATACTGGGCCAGAAAAATTGCCTACGAAGAAGCTCATAGGTCTTCTATATGCCTGGGTGTCCCGCACTAGGATTGTCATGACATTCATATAGAACCTGCTGCCTATAATCCTCTAAAGCTTCACTTTTAAATTTTTCTTCTTTCTTTCTTTTTAAAAATTTCTTTTTGAAATGAAAGTCTTTCTGAAGAGGCTGCTCAGAAAGGGGCTGCTGTCTCGCCCTCTTCCTACCCACTAAATCATCATAGATTTGAGCATATCTGAGAGCTTGCTCAAGGGTAGTAGGCGAGTTTCTCTGGACCTCTACTTTATATTCATCTTTGAGGCCACGGACAAATCCCCTGATTTTCTGATAATCATCCATATTTTTAATCTTTAAAATTGCTTCTCGATACTCTGAGATATATTGGATGAGGGACTTGTCCAAAACTGTTCTTTCCCAGGCTTCCCAGGCTCTATCAAGCTCATTTTCAGGTAGGAATTCTCTTAGGAAGGCTTCTTCAAAAGCTTTCCATGACCGGGGAGTCTGCCCAGTCTCCTAGAGATTTAACCACCACTTATAGGCCATGGGCCCTAAGGAAAGACTGGCCTCAATAGCTTACAAATGGTCAGGGGTATGTTTAAGAGCATGAATGTTCTTCCATTTGCTGAGGAAGGTTTGTAGAATGTCTGCATTTCTATCCTTCTCTTCCCCATTTAAAGTAGGAGGCTTTAAATCTTTAAAAACACTGGGGTGAGACCGTAAAGTCTCACCTGAAACTGATGGAAGTGGAGAAGGGGATAACCGAGAAGTGGAGGGAAGGCTTCCTTTCGCGGAACTCAAAATCAAGCTTTTGAGTTCAGCGAATGAGTCGTCCACACTGGACTTGAAATTGGCTAATGCCAACTTCAGTTCATCCACTTCTGTTACCAAGTGGAGAAACTGCTCCTTGGTCACCAGTTCGTCGAGTTCTTCGGCGAACTGCTCCTGTTCTTCCATTTCCATTGGTTCTTTCCCTTTACTGTAAGCCAAGGCTTCTGTTTCAAGTTCGTCGAAGCCTCTCTCCGGGGGTTGATCAGGTCCCTGAGGAGTGGTCATTTTCGGAACTGAAAGAGAGGTACCTTAACTTCTGATGAAAAAAGTCAAAAAGACTAATTTACAACTGTACAAGGGAAAGGAAAGATGACTTAGCTGTTTCTGAGGACTGTACTTCCAAAGACATTACGAAGAGGAACCCTCTCAGCTCTTTTACCCAAGATTTCAGACCTGCTGTCCCGGAAAATTCCAGCTTGAAGCTCCAAAATGGCGTCAAAATTTCCGGTTCCTTGAGTATAGTAGCTTGCTGATCTGATTGCAGCTGTGAGGCTCCAAAAAACGAGGCAAAAACTCGAAAATGTGCCAAAATATTCTGAGGATGACAGCTGCCTATCCTCGCTGATCTAACAGCAATCTAACTGGCTCGTTTTCTTCTGATTTGAGACCCAAAAAATATTTCAATTTCTGATTTTGGTGTCTCTCTACCCTCGCTGACTGGACAGCGACCTATTTGCTCCAAAAAACTTTGATTTAAACCCAAAAATGATTCTGGAAATCAGAAAAGATGTGGGTACTATCAGCGTTGGATCAGCACCACTCTTTCTCTTCAAAATCTCGTTCTAATTCCCGACTCTGATGGCAAAAATCAGAGATGAGGTCTGGTTTTGCAGCGCTGGACCTGCTCTAGAAATTTGATCTAATTTCTATCTGACAAGCAAGCTTTTCTACACACTTCTGATCGGTAGCAAGCTGTTCCTACAGCGCTGGCCCTGCTACTCTACTTTCTGAGAATTTGAAAAAGTTCTGAGCAATCTAGCTACTTTCTCCACAGCTGAAAACTGAATTCCCTAGGATGGAGATGGCTCTGATACCAGTGTAATAGATCCTAACGCCACAATAGGGCAAACACTAACTGATCCACCCAACCTTGCCTACTCCCTGATATAGAGTAAGCCCCTCCTAGCCCAGTGTGAGGACTGGTAGCATGCAACTGCCAAGTGTCGGCCACGTGTCACTGACGTGGCCGACTGCACGTCGAGACCCAACTGGGGGCCCTATCCTGCTGACAGGGTCCTTAGACTGTGTTAGGCCCGCCATGGCTATGGACCGTGTTGGGGCACACTACTCACACTATCTTGCCCTATTGGTCGTGTACGCTGGACACGACCCTGACTGTGGTATCTGACCTATCTGTGTTCTCTAGGGTTCGGCACTGGTCACGAGCTCGTAATAGTCGTGGCCATGAAAAATGCCTTCTTATTAGCAACTTGGTATTGATAATATCAGTGAGCAAGTAAGAAGGCATTATTTCCGGCCACAGCTACAACAAGGTGTAAGGGAGTACCTCCATCATTGCACAACTTGTCAGGCGAACAAGGCCGAGAGAGTAAGTCCTGGCTTGCTACATCCACTTGAGATGCCTTTGAGAAGGTGGGTAGGCATCTTTATGGATTTATTGTTGGTCTATGTCACATGTACAATGCATCCCTTGCCCATTGTAAACTGTAGATTGTAAGGGCTAAGTAACATTACAACTTGGATGTAGAAGGTCTATTCTATCTAGTTCTCTTAGGAATTCAGAGTAATCTATCTGTATAGCTGCTTGATTTTACATAGTTTTGTGCACTACTTTGCTTCTGCTAGCTATTCTTCAACTAAGGCATCCACAAGTCACTCAAAGAATTGATGCACTTTCTACTAAAGTTGATGGCATGGAGCTCATGTTAATGCAAATTCTGGAGCAATTGAAGCCTGGTCCTACACTTGAAAGAGTTAGTGACCCTAGTAATTTGGGTGGTGAACCTAGGTCAGGCTAGGTCAGGTGAAACAGAAGCAGAATGTGGCAAGAAGCACAAGTTACCGTCTATTAAGAATTTGAAGCCCCCTAAGTTCACGAGAGCGGTATCTATGATAAATACAAACGCTGTGGAAAAAAGTTACAAAAGTGGGGAGAGGGAGAATTCCAAATGTGTGGCGTTGATGATGAAACTAAGATGATTGCTAACGCCACATAATGTTTTCAAGAGTCAGCAAAAAGGCCTCTTAGATCATTCTTGTAAAGAAGAAGGATGATCATGACGTACATGTGTAGATTATCGAGGTTGGAACAAGATAACTGCTAAACATCGATATCCTATTGTTAGAACTCCCATCGTTGATCCGGTCATTGCTAAAGCACAAACAGGTGACGAACGCTACGTTACCGCCCAACCATAGAGGTACTGCCACCTCTCCCCCGTGCACTAGAGCTATAGACCACCATCAAGCAAGCTCGGATCTCCGATAAGTCGTGGTGTCCCATACCACCACCCCCTCACATACCTACATCCTGAGGCCTAGGTAATCGTCCTGACCCAACCACCAGAGGAAGAGCTCTTCATTCTCCAGGAGAGAATGAATAGCAAGGCCAGAACTTGCCAGTGAATTTGGAGTCACGATCACTAACAATATCATTCGACAACCCATACAATCTGAACAACTTTTCAACCCAAAGCTGGGCTAGTTCATATGCCTTGACAGTTAATGTAGTCGGTATAAATTGCGCCATGTTGGTTAGCCTGTCAACCACCACCCAAATGGCATCGTGACCACTCCGGGTTTTAGGAGTCCAATCACAAAAAATTGAAATAGTTTCCCATTTCTTATTGGGAATTTCCAAGGGATGTAGAAGACCCACAACTTTGAGTCTTTCTACTTTATTTTGCTGGCATTGTTCACAACCTTGAACGTATGCCTTGACATGACCTTTCATCTTTGGCCAAAAGAAATTCTGCCTGACAAGGTCAATTGTCCTCTGTATGCCTAGGTGACCAGCACAAGGGTTGTCATGAAACTGCTGCAAGATTTGGGCCCGCAAGTCCTCCCTATCCAGCACACAAACCTTTCCCTACGGAAAAGCAGGCCATTTCTTATGGAATAGTTTGCAAGAATCTTGTCAATTCGAGATTGCTTAAGATCCTGCATCCCAAGGTCATCACTAGATCTAGAATTTCCCGTTAGGACATCTAGCCAGATGCGACCGCAAAACCCATCGGTTCGACAAAGATCCCGAAGCGAAAGATACAAACCAGATTGGATCTCAGCAAAGCATAACTGATTAATCTCTCCAATCTGGCTCAAGGCATCGGCAAGATTGTTCGACGTACCTTTACAATACCTAATGTCAAACACAAACTCCTGAATGAGTTCCGACCATCTAGCCTTACGGCCACGAAGGTCCTTGGCATCACAAATGTACTTAAGGGATTGGTGATCAGTCATCACCGTAAATCTGGCACCATAAAGATAATACCTCCAGAATTTTAACACGTGAATGACTGCAAAACGCTCCTTCTCATAGGTAGAATACCTCGTTTGAGCAGGATCTAGCTTCTTCCTTTCAAAAGCAACTGATCTACTATCCTGATAAAGGACCGCTCCTACAGCAAAGTCGCTATCATCCGTACCAACCACACAAAGGGGATCGACAATGTGTAAAATTGGAGCCATAGAAACACAGTGCTTGAGAGTCTCAAAACTCTCATTCATTTCATCAGTCCATGTTATCAACGGACTTTTTCTGCGGCTACATTTTTTCTTCACCCCCTTAAGAACGTTCGTTAAGGGCAATGCTATTAAGGCATAGTCCAAAATGAACCTGTGAAAAAATCTTGTAAAGCCCAAAAAGGATTTCACATCACGAATTGTCTAAGGTCTCGGCCATTCTCGTACCTTAAGGTCTTTGTCATAATCGATTTCAAGACCTTTATCAAATATGACATGGCCCATGTATTTGAGTTTAGTTTGGAAGAACTCACATTTCAACTCTTTAGCATAGAGCTTTTCTTGTCTTAGAAGATCCAAGACAATACGAAGATGCTCTTCATGCTCCTCAAGGGTCCGACTATAAGTTAATATGTCGTCCAAATACACCACAAACTTTCCCAGATATGGACGAAGAACGCCGGTTCTCACCTTGTCATAATCCACGCGATCCAACTTGACGTGCTTTTTCCCACCCTGGAAACCGGTGTCCATCTTGTCTTTGCCTCGCTTCTTGAAAAATTTCTTTTCTTTTTGCTCTGCCTTGGGCAAACTTTGCTCCTTGCTGGAGGCAAAATGGGCGTCATCGAAGATTTTCGCAAAGCGAACTGCATCCTCGATAGTCTGCGGTTGGTTAGGGCGCACTTCTAGTTGAAATTCCTTTAGAAGCCCCAAAATGAAATGTAACTTTAATAGACTAGGATCAATTCGTGAAGCGAATCGGGGCAAAATCTCCTGGAACTCCTGGATATAGGCATCTAACGGCCTAGTACCCATTTGTATGGTGGCGAAACGCCGCCAATGCTCAAAGTCATCCAAAACTGGAAGGAAAGCCGTTTTAAAGGCTTCTTGAAAGGCATCCCACGTGTAAGGGGCACCAGCCCTTTCCTTCAGATCTTGCCACCAAGTAAACGCCTTATCGCGTAAAAACATGAGGGCAGAAGCGATCTTTGTACTATCGGGCAGGTCGTGCATGGAAAAATGGTTATTCCACTGATCGAGCCATGGCAGTACAACATCAGGATGTCGGTCCTTCTTTTCACCCGAAAAGAATTCCGGATTAAACATAGGATAAAGGACAACGGACCGCGAGTGCGTTGAAGAATGTCACTCTTGCTCGGCCGCAACATGCTTAGCTTGCATTTCCAAGATTTGGTTTTGCAGCAAATTCAAGGCCTATACAAGTTTATTGGTATCTACGTCAGGAGGAGGAGGTGGTGAAGACGGTCCTTCACCCGAGGGCATAACAGGGTCCATGGCGCACTAAGGTAAAGGACAAAGGAAAAACGACAAGAGCTTCATCATAAGCTTTCTTAACTTTGAACATGTGTTCAAAGCCTAGATAATCGTCCTGCCTGACCACCAGTGGAAGAGCTCTTCATTCTCCAGGAGAGAATGAATAGCAAGCTCATGAAGATCCACCTCTATATAGATAGTCCAGGTGGGATCATCTCCGACCATAGGAGTCACGCATGGCCATCGACACGCGGCAGTTGTGTACACTGACGCGGGTCCATAACAAAGAGTCATCGCGCACCAATAAGACATTGACACGTGGCACCCAAAAGACCTATAGCTCCAGGTCAACGTTCCGTCCCATAAATGAGAGCGTCGCCTCAAGTTTCCTGTTGAGTGCCCTTATGGGTACGTAACACCTATGCCACGTATAGACGATTTGCTTGATGCCTTATCAAGTGCCACTATGTTCAATAAAATAGACCTAAAGAGTGGATTCCATCAAGTTAGAGTTCCTGAACAGGATGTGCACAAGACTGCCTTCAAAACTCGATTCGATTACTATGAGTATCTTGTGATGCCATTTGGGATGCCCCACCTACATTCATAATGATGATGAATAATGTGCTCAGACCGTACATGGGTAAATTTGTCATAAATTTTGTTGATTGCATTTTGACTTGTAGTGTAGGTAAGGTCAAAGCATGTGACTCACCTTAGAACGGTGTTGCCTACTTTGAGGGAGAACACTCTATTTGCCAATAATAGAAAGAGTGCATTGTTTAAAAACGAAATAAAGTATCTTGAGTGTATGGTGTTTGATGATGGAGTGAGACCAAATCCTAAGAATGTTGTTGTGATCGTTACGTGCTTGTGCAAGCTGATTTGACAGCACTCCATTTTCTCTTGGATTGACAGGATATTTTAGAAAATATGTTGAGAAATACTCCTCTATTGCAGTACCTTTGACTAATTTTACTCAGAAGAACAGGTTTGGTGAATGGATTGAACTACAACAAGCAAGCTGTGATCAATTAAAGCAAGCTATCGTTGAGTGCGTCACTCTAAAGATTGTAGACCCTCAAAATACCTATGTTCTAGATATAGATGCGAGTGACACTGTTGTGGGAGCATTGCTGATTGAGAGCAAGAAGCTCACCACAACACAACGCAATTATCCAACTCATGAAAAGGAGTTGTATTCCATTGTTCATGCATTAAAGGCATAGAGGCATTATTTGTGACTCAGAATATGAGGTATTCACTAGTCATGATACCTTGAGATACTTTTGTAAGCAACCACACTTCAGAGGCAGACAAGCTAGATGGTCTGAGCTTATGCAGGAATGCCTAATGAAGATTTGGTATAAGAAAGGTGCTGAGAATTGTAGGGCAGATGCACTATCTTGTGTAGTGTATCAGATGTCATTTGTAGTCATTGAAAATGACTAACTATTTAAGATAAGCAAGACTAAGCAAGAAGATCATCATTGTAAGAAAGTGGAACAAGAGGTTACTCAGGCCATGCAGAGTCTCAAGATGAGAGCTCTTCTACCATGCTTTGCACTTATCTTAAGTATTCCATAGAAGATGGAATAGTGATGAGAAATAGTAAGGCTCTTATTCCATTTTGTGAGGTGTTGTGAAAGAGATTCATACATATCTGTCATGATAGCCCTAGTGCTCCTCATCCTTGTGTGGATAGGACCTATGAGTTCATACGATGTAACTTTTGGTGGTCTAGACTTAACAGAAAAGTAAACCATTATGTGACACATTGTTTTAAGTGTCAGGTTAACAAAGTCGAAAGGATTAAAGTGCATGGACTGTTATACCCGTTACATGTACCAGAGGGGAAATGGGAGAGTATTGCTATGGACTTTCTTACATGTTTACTATGTACGCAACTAGATAATGCTAACTTACCTGTGGTTGACAAACTCACTAAAATGGCTCATTTTATCCCAACACATAATAACATCGATGCACATGGTACTGTTGCTGTCATGCCCAGCGTGTCCCGCTAAAGATCAATAAGCCTACAACCTGTAAGTTAATTATGATTATGAGGGGTTTGGGGCCCTCATGTGCATATGGTCATAATTAATGGTAGGAGGCCTAAACTCATGATGGTGGAATTTCATGGGTCTATCGGTGAGTCATAGGGGAACTAAATGATGTGGCCCAGATAGGCTACAGAGGTGTCTAGTGAGGTGTCACAGTGCACTACTAGTGGTGCATGGGCCTTGGAGGGTATAAGTATACCCATTGGGCTCTCACTAGTGTGCCTTGATTGTGGGGCTAGTAGTTGTATGTTGCTGGTATGGCTCCTCTATCCCTTGTGAGAGATTGATCCATAGCTTGGGGGCTAGATCCGTAAGATCTAGGTTTGGTTGGGTTGGTTTGTCCACCATCCGATTCCCTTGTGTTGCTTTGTTGTGGCTTGCTTGGCTAGTACATCCTTGAATTGGGCTTTATAGCTGCTTTATATATGCAGCACATGTTTAGACTTCATAGATTACCTCGATCCATTGTGTCCGATAGAAACCCTCGTTTTACTAATAACTACAATACTTGAGAAGTTAGAGGTGTAGTTAGGAACGAGTAGTGCTGATTATCCTGAAATGGATGGACAAATAGAGAGAGTCAATCAAACTTTGGAAGACATTCTTAGGGCATATGTGAGTGAAAAGAAAACACAATGAGAGTGTTACCTACCATTGTTGGAGTTTGCTTATAATGATAAAAAGAATGCATATACAAAGATGAGTCCTTTCGAGCTAAATTATGCTAGCCAATCCAATTACTATAGGTATGCCTCATCAGATGCCTAGTCCTATGGAATTTCTAACTCGAATGCAACAAATTTTGGAGTTAACAAGGAAAATGTGAGAGCGATGATGGATCAGCCAAAGACTTATGCCGATTTGGATTGTACGCCAAGAGAGTTCAAGTAAAGAGACATGGTGTTTCTCAAAATTCCAAAGGACTTGAAAACCTTAAGACAGGGAAGTGTTATAAGTTGTCACCTAGATTATGTGGACTTTGGAAAATTGTTACAAAGATCAATAAAGTTAGTTATGTATTGGATTTTCCTGCTGGTGATTCATCTTGTTTTTTATGTTTCACACTTAGAGAAGATTTTACAAGACAGTGTAACTTGTTGGCTAATGGCCTTGTTTTGTCTCAAGAGCATGGGGAGGTAATGCGGGGACCAACAAAAGTATTGGACTGGAGGCAAAGGCAATTGCGGAATCGGCTGCTCCATGAGTATCTGGTTGAATGGCATGGTCGACCTCTCAATGGTGCCATTTGCGAGACCGTGCGTGGGTTACATGCACACTATCCAGACTTTGTCATCGAGCAAGATGTCATCCGAGGAGGGAAGAGATGGCACATCTACTTTTAATCCCTTGCCCAAAATTGTAAATATCAGTTGTAAATGGCTACGTCATCGGCCTGTGGAGACAATTGTGAATTGCAATGTAAATATCAGTGTAAGTGGCTGATTCTAATATGGCTAAGGGATATCAGGTCTCAAATACGGTTTGCTAGACTGGACTGCCAAAAAGTATGAAGGTTGACCAGTCCTGTTCGGTCAACATGACATGTGTCATATGCTCACTGGGACACTTGATCTAGTGTATGAGTGACACAAGTCAAATTGTCATCCGACTTGCTTGCCTATATGTCAGGGTACTCCGAGCGTCAACTGTGCATGGAGCTTGTCATGTGTCGACGTCCTTGAGGGGATATAATGTGAGCCTTGTTAGGCATTCCCTAACTTATTCCTATGCAACTATGGTTGGTGGGAGGAGACTTGTAGCAGAGCTCTTATGTTTGCTTGTTGATCTATGTACTGTTGCCTCATATTAACAACGAGACAAACTTGCTAAGTAAGTTCATTGTATTTACTTAGGGTTTCATAAGCTTGTGTGCAATAGTCTACCTGGGATCTAACCAAACCTTGGTTAACTCCATAATGGTAGTGGTAGACTGGTATTCCAAGATGGCCCATTTCATTGCAACGACCAAGAAGGTCACAACTCCGTGAGTACTTGAGTTGTTTATCTAGCATGGACCTTTGAAGTCCGTTCTGTCTGACAGGGATTCTAAGTTTATGGGAAACTTCTGGACAAAGGTGTTTGCCAAGCTAGGAACATAGTTGTAGATGAATAGTAATGAGCCATCCATCTGATAAAGAGGGTTAATTAGATCTTGGAAGACATGTTGCGTGCTTATGTTAGTCGTATGCAAACAAACTAGGTAAAGCATTTACCCTTAGTAGAGTCGGTCTGTAACAATTAGAGACATGCATCAATTGTAGTGAGCCCTTTTGAGCTCAACTAAGGTTGTAGGCCAATTAGAGCAGTGACCATAGGAATTTCGTGTAAGGTGCCTATCGGGAATTTGAGACTGAAGATTGGGCATATTTATTACTCCCTTCCAAGTTAAAGGTGCTAGATATAGGAAAGTCTGCCAAGATATCTCCTAGGTATTGTGGACCATGGCTAATCGTTCAAAAACTTAGCCAGGTAGCTTACAAGCTACAACTATCATGGGATGTAAGGTGCATCCATTCTGGAGCTGAAGTATGGTAGATTGCAGGTAGCTAGCAAATTGGAGGGGTAAACGAATGGAGAAAGGTGGATTGAGGGGTTGAAGACAAATAGAGTATTGCAACAAAGATCTGAAGATGGTCATGGAGGAGGGAAAATGAGCGATCTTAAAATAGAGAGGAGAAAAACAAGTTAATGGCAGAACGGATAGATCAGGTGGAAGAGGAAAAGAAAAATGGGAATAGTCAAGAATAGAGAGAAAAATTGAGCTAGCTGGCCCGAGAAAGTGCTCTCGTACCATGTTTTGATCAAACATAATGGCATGACATTAAGAAGAATAGATCATGAATTGTTGATCAAATAAAAATCTCTCACAAAGAAAGCATACAATCACATGACTTTGGTGTGCATGTCTTCCGACAAAGAAACATTGCTAAGCATCTCCTACAAAGACACTCATGGATATCAAAACCATAAACTTTAGAACGACTCGCAAAGATGGTCCTTATGCTTCCTTGGGGGTCCTTAAGGGAAGCTTTTAGGAAGCTACCAAGTTACTTAATCTACCAACAAACCATCCATCGATTCTCTAGGAAGTAATGAAAAAGCATATGACTGATAAATGGGTCCCTAGAGAGATGTACCCAAATATTGTTTGTCTGCTCATAATAGTCTATAGTTTGAAATCATGCTCACAAAACTAAACTTTGGACAGCAAAGTATTACATGGCACATTAGTTATCCAATAGCTCATCTACGATTTTAAGATGAAGTAAATCATCCAAAAACGATAAAGCACAACCATATTGACACCCCATATCCCCATCCCCCTTTTCTCAACGTTTTTCTTGATGTACACACATCTGTAGTGGTGCTAAGAAACCAAAAGAGCAAGTCAAATAGGAAGAAAGATTGAAATTAGCCATTGCAAATGTTTACCTTCTTTGTGACCTCAATTCTTGCAGTCTTTATTTTTGCTTTAACCTGAACATAAACATCTTGCTTAGGATCTGAACATGAACACATGTTTGGAAATGAACCATTTCCTAGACCACACCGCTAACAGTTTTCCTGACTTTAAAACTGTTCCAACGGTTGGAGCGCCCAGGTAAATTCCTCACTATTAACGACTAATGAAGCATTGAGATTGGCATTGAGGGATTTTAACTATACCATAAAGTGCCCAGTCAGTCTTTGCTACTTACCTAGATCTTGTGGTGCACCAATTTATTTGTACTAGCTAACCATTTAAGCTAAAATTCTAAGCATTGTAAGTTCCAACCTTAATCACTGTTGATAGAAGACTAACTAATTTTCCAAGATACTAACTATGACTTCAGATTAACCATCATTCTACTATGCAGAAGAGAAAGCAATCACTTGCATCAATGCTGCAAGAAAAGATAAGCAATGGGTAGAAAAGTAACTGATTTGGGACTACGCAACAAAAATGTTTACTAATGATTTAAGAGCAACCAAGTGAGAGCTCACAAATTAAATTGATATACTTGTTAACCTCTATTGCGATTGGCAATCTTTAAGACCAAGTAGTGATAAAAGAATATCCCAAAGCAAAGTATCGATCTACAGAAAATGTAAACTTGGCAAAGTTGTTAGTATAATTGTGAACTACTCTTGATTTCACCCTTAAAAAATGCAAAGTCTCACATGCAAAGATTACTAAAAATAGGAAATTCGTTAAATTGTAGAAAGAAAATTGCATTGATCATCAAACATATAAAATATGCCCTAAATTATCACATCACATCAATCATCCCCTCATGCAAAGCATTGAGGGGTCAAGATCGGAAAACCCCACCCCACCCCCCCCCCCCCCCTCCTTTTTTGAGAATGTGTTTATATTATGCAAGTATTTACCAACAAAAGTTGGTCACATAATCAATTTCTTCAAATGAATAGCTTTTTAGATTTGATCTCTTGCTTTTTTCAAAAATAGAAATGCTGAATGGTTTGTCCTCAAATTTTGACAGTGATTGCTAAGTGGTAGGGCACCCTTGCATATCAATTTTTGTGGCACTTTGGTTGAGTATCAAGTAGAAAGCGTATCAAGTTTTCAGAACTTTTTTCTCTGAAGATTTTCGTTTTGCACTTCCTGCTTGATTCTCTCTGTAAAGTGCATGCTTTACCATGAAATTTTCACAGTAGTTGCTATATTGTAGGGCACCCATGTGTACGCTTTTAGTAGCAATTGCTTTGTGGTCTATGAGAATGAATCTTTACCAATTTCTGACATATTTTTTACTTAAAATTTGCACGGAAGAAGTTGTCAGTTCATTCTTACTAACTAAGTTGTTGACCACCAAATTTTGTGTATGGACCAACTGTTTGTGGGCAAATTGGCATGTATAGTTACGTAGAGTTCTAACGTTGCTTTGATGACTTCTAGTTGTTATAATATATGCTCTAAATTTTGCTTCCTTTTTGTGCGATTGAAGACAAAATAAAGTATACTCGATAATATAACATTGTTTTTTTTCATCACTAGGTGATGAGCACATGCATATACTTGAGCGCTTTTTATTTGAGAAAGGCTTGCGAGCTGTCAGTTTTTGTGAAACTCTGTAGGTTAAATTGTAGTTATGTTGGTTGCATGTAATATTATCAATTGTAGTGATATAGTGCATGCTTAGGCCGTTGATTTTTGTTAGATGATAGATCATGAATGATATACAATTATTGTAATTTGAGTTAATAGACAGACTAAACTAGAACTTATAGGTGTTTTAATTGTACAAGAAGTAGATTTTTGATTCATTTTTCTCATGTAAGCCTTTTTGTTTCAAGGTAGTGGTGGAAGACATACAAGTTGGTGAGGTTGTTCTGGAGTATTCAATTAGTCCAACAACTACATCAAGTTGTTATGCAGCATGAAGCACATAATAAAAAATGTGATCCTCAGATTCAATGGTTGTACCAACAGTTGCAGGCAATGAGACGGTTGACAATTGATCGAATGGCTGGTCAGGATATTTTGATTTCCACGCAACAGCACATGACTGTAAGATTGCAATAGTGGTTCATTTTTTGGAAGGATAGGCTTTTTTGTGGTGGTGAGATCTCGACTAAGTCGAGCAGCTAGTTTGAGTTTCAAGAGGCGTTCCGTAAAGCTTTTGTAGTTCCAGACGACTCCATAAACTACTAGAAGTTGATGTCTTGTCATATGGGGTGCATCAAAAGGTTTTGAGAGTTATGTTCAAGAATTTATGAATCATATTAGCAGGTTTCCGTCCCGACTATTGATATAACTTTGGTAAGGTGGCAATTCATCATGAGACTCCTGGATGAAAATCAAAATGAATGTCCGTGGAATTTATCGGCACACTAGAGGAAGTGATCTGGATTGTGCAAATTTTTGACATCACGGTTGTGGCCTCTTGGAAGCAGCAGATCCCTTTTAAGGGGAAGAAAGAAAAATGAAAAAAGAAACCTTCCGATGCAAGCAGTTTTTTGATGAGTTGGATCAGATGACCAATAAGAACAATAAAATTCTTGCTCAAACAAAGGCTTGAAAAGAAAATTTATGCTTTTTCTATCAAATGCTAGGTCACATTATGAGGAATTCCCCGAATCAAAAGAAAAAGTCAGCAATGGCGATGCTTAAAAACATACTTGGAGGTGAAATCTCTTCTGTTGAAATTATTTTGATTATTACTTGTCATTCTGAGTGTTCTTTCAGTATGGTTTCTTTTGGAAAACGGACTATTTGAAAGATTTTGGGTACTATAGTTAAGTTTTACTAGATATGGGTTCTCCTCACAATTTGGTGGAGAGACTGAAGGTATCCATTGTAGCAAGTGAATATTGGTATATGGTTAGACTGGCTGCTAGGGTGGATACAAAATTTTGGGTTTCTAGTATGGAAGAAATAGATTTTTTTTTTTCTTTAATTCAGATTGTGTATCTTGTAGTCATAGAACCCACGGTTCCCAGAACCGTGGGTTCTGGGAACCATGGCAGGAACCGTACCACGGTTCCTTGAACCGTGGTACGGTTCACCTAAAAAATTAATTAATCAATTAATTGATTAATTAATATCCTAATCCCCCCCACCCCCCCCCAAAACCCCTCATAGCTCGTTTTTTGACCCTCAATTCTCATTTTTGCAGGTAGAGGTTGAGAGAGAGGGCGCATTGGTTTCAGAGAGAGGGCTGCTCAGATTGATGAGAGAGAAGAGGGCAGGGTAGAGAGAGACTGTAGCGGCCTCTGTAGAGAGAGAAAATCAAGGTTTAGTTGCAGGGTTGTTTTTTTGCTCAAAAATCAGGTTTTTTGACATTCCCTCATGCAAATAGGTCCTCAGCCTGATGCACATCCACCACTTGTTCCTCAGCCCACCGCACCACCACAACCCACTGCAACACGTCCCGCCCCTCCTCCTGCTACATCTATTCCAGTCGATGCATTTCCACAGCGTCCTCCTGCAGTCACTCAGATGACTCGCCCAGTGCAGACATTCCGCTTTCTTCGCTCTGAGTCGGCAGCAGATGGTCTCTCACACGACACCCAGGACATACCATCCACTTTCCCCACACATCAGGATGATTTGGACTCTGATGATGAGGACGGTGATGATAGACAGCATGGTGAGGCTGGTTCTTCTGGAGCTTCTTCGCCACCATCTCTGCAGCCCCAGCATCCCCCGCAGCCGCAGCAGCCCCCTCAGCCACCTCAGGCCCAGTTTCCCCCGCCCCCCCCCTCCCGCCTCGGCACCCCCCTGCCACTGACATACCTCCTCCTGCTCCTCGTAGGGGTGCTTACTGCACTAGGGCATCTTCCAGTAGATCGTCTCGCAGCTCCCAGTATAGACAGCAGTCCATGGGGGAGTCTTTCCAGCCCCATCTTGCGCCAGAGGCCCAGCAGGCTGTGGCAAACATGATCTATGAACTGAACCTACCATTTGCCATTTCTGACACAGAGCCCTTAAAGAGGGCTATAGCTGCAGTTGCTGCTGCAGGTCCACGCTTCAGGCCACTCTTGTGGCTGAGGCTGTTCGTATCACCTACCTTACGTCCAGGGTGGAGGAGCTCACCACACAGATGATGCCTCTTAGGAAGGCCTGGGGGAGTTATGGGCGCTCGATCATGTCTGATGGCTGGTCGTCGGCCAATGATCAACATACTAGTGTCCTGCTGCATGGGCACTATGTTTTATCGGGCCATTGATGCTAGTAGAGGTGGTGGGGTCATTGACGAACAGTTTACGTTCGATATCATCAGTGAGGTTATAGAGGAGGTTGGCCCTGCCAACGTAGTGCAGGTTGTCACCGACAACGCAAGTAATTGCGTGAACATGTCTCACTTGCTACAGCAGCAGTACCCTGCAATTGTATGGAACCCCTGTGCTGCACATAGCATTGATCTTATACTGGGGGATATTGGCCGCTTGCCCTGGGTCCGCACGAAAGCTGATATGGCACTTGCCGTGGTGACATTTATCACCTGGAAGAGGCGTGCCCTCGCCCTATTCCGCACCTTCAGTTCACTTGATCTGAAGAAACCAGCTCCCACACGTTTTGCATTCGACCTGATTGTCATGCATAGGCTTATTAGAGTCAGACATGAACTCAAACACATGGCCACTAGTGCTGCATTTAGGGAGCTGCCTTTCTCTAGTAGGCCTGATGGTTTGAAATTTTTGAGGATTGTATTTGACGATGATTTTGGCGTCAGGCTGAGAGCATTACATCTGTGATAAGTCCGTTCTACCATGTTCTAAGGTTAGTTGATAGTGAGGGCAACACTATGGGCCTTATCTACGAGTTCATGAACATGATTGGACAGCTGCTAAAGTAGCATTTTTTTCTCCGAGGACAGGTATGGTACTCCATGGTCATTTCAGTTATATGTTGTTTTGGAATCTGTCTATTGTAATTGAAATACGTTTGCTCTCATCTTCGCATCTTCGGATTTATTCGTTGACATGTCATTATCTATGTGAAACAGGATGGTGGTGTTGCGGGACATCTGGGAGTGCAGGTGGAATTGGTTCCATAGGCCGATTCACTCTGTTGCCCACCTGTTGCACCCCATGTGGCTATCTGAGCGGCAGGCATCAGACAAGGAGCTAGGTTTGGATTGGTTGAGATATTTAGATGGAGCCGCCAGACACTTCACTGACATAGATGCTGTTGAGACACAGTACATTGCCTTCAAGAGGCAGGTTGGTGTGTTTGGTCATCACGCGACGCTGAATCCCAGCAGACGGGAGAGAGCGGTGACTTGGTGGAACCTCTATGGTTCTGCATGCCCAGCTCTACAAAAGCTGGCCTTGCGAGTGCTATCACAGGTATTTTTTTTACCCACCAAATTCTATGAGATTAAAGATGGGTGTTAAATGGATGGAATTAACTAATGCGCTTTTTTGAATTTTATGATTGTCAATAGGATTGTTCCTCCAATGTATGCGAGCGCAACTGGAGCACATTTTCTTTGATCCACACGAAAAGGCGTAATCGCCTTTCTATTGCACGGATGACACGGCTGGTTTTTTGCAACACCAATGCAAGGTTGAGTGACAGACTTGCATCTATTGTGGACCCTCTAGAGGTGTTGCCCTCAGATTGTTTACTAGGCGTTGATGATCCCACTGATTCCACCACGCCCATGCCGAGGGCACACATTGCAGCAGAGACAGAGACAGAGATGTTGCGAGTTAGACGGTTATTGATGGACAGAGTGGGTCATGATCAGGATACAGGTGCTGGCCAGGGGACAGGTATGGGCATGGGTGCTGATGAGGAGGATGAGGATGATGATGATGATGATTTGGGTATTCCTGCTCCAGGATTGGAGACCATGGCTGAGGCAGAGCTTGAGGTAGAGTTTGAGGCAAAGTATGAGGCAGACCTAGGCTATGGCCTGGAGGATGATCGATTACAGAGGATGATGGCAGGAATGTATGAGCCACCTCTACCAGAGCAGGATGTGTATCGACCCGATCCACTAACAGAGGATATACAGCATGAGAGAGAGACAGTGGATGCAGCACATGTTGGGGATGCTGACCATATGGCACATGATGCTTTTGCAGGGGATACAGCAGAGGCTGGAGATGCTTGTGCCACAGTGGGAGGGATTGATGGTGTGCAAGATTCACAGGCCCCTGTAGATGTTTATGTTGATGATGATGCAGATCAGACCCGCCATGTTTGCCAAAGGACCATGTCAGACCTCCTTCGATATGGAGATGGTGAGGATGACATTGATGATATAGGGTGGCTCTCACCACATGCACGTACTCAGCCACATCCGGCACCATCAATTGCTGGTACACATACAGCTGCCACTCGTATGGCTCCTACTCATGCAGCTCCCAGGCATATAGCGCGGACACATACGGTACCTCTTGCTCAGCCACCCACTCCAGTTGCTGCATCCACTTATACAGCTGCCCACCACATTCCACCACCTACACCTGCACGTCACCTCCCTGGACCACCTCGTCATGTTACACCGGCTTTTCCGATTGGTGTACAGCCTCGGCCTCATCTTATTGGTGGCTGGTTGGCGCATCTATTTAGTCATATCTTCAGCTTTTACCTCTCTTTGTTGGCACTACTGATTGGACGACGGATCAGCACCCACCCAGGTATTGCTTGCGCCCATTTGCACTTCCTTTTTGCACCTACTTGCTCTCTTTTTGTTCACATGCTGCTTTTTTTCCAGCCCCCTATTTCCCTCTCGTATTTGTCATTTGGCTGCCTCACACCCTCCTCCTTCCTTTTTCCATTTTGTTAGAACCCTTCTACTTATTGGCCTTGCACATTTGCTGTCCATTATTCTACTTTCTCAGCCCCTTATTTTCTAATTATTATCCATCTTGATTGGCTGTTTCTGTGCCATTCTTGGTGATTTTGGAAGTTAGACTAAGTTGGGGTGACGACAAACGTCCTCTCCCTCAGGTTTTGTCTCTTCCTTAGTCCCTCCCTATGGTGACTTCTTCATCAGAAGACCCACCGCAGAGCTCCTTAGATGATCGTTTTACACATATTGATGTCCACATGGATCATCTTGAGAGTCGTATTGATCGTGTTCTTTCTAGCCTTGAGACTATCCTACCACGAGGGGATATCACCCCCCCAGACATTCTTCATCGTCCTGGTAAAGCACCTTTATTTCCTATTTTGAGTACGCCTGCTCCTGCTCCATCTCCATCTTCAGGAGGTGATTTTGGTAGTACATTGGGTCTCCCTTCATATAGTGCTAGTCCTTATGGGTCTTCTGTACCACCACCTGGATTTCCCTCCGCACCACCAGGATTTCCTTCTACGTTTTCAGGTAATCCTGAGCCCCATATTGCTCGTGATTTTCGTGATCGCATCCAGCTTACTACTTATTCGGGTTCGTCTGACGGGAATATCTTGAAAAATTGGTTCTCTAAATTAGAGACCTATTTTCTTATGTATCCCAAGACTGACACCCAGAAAGTGCAGCTGGCTGCATTACGTTTAGATGGTCGAGCTCAGACTTGGTGGCGTGTCTATCGCTTTGAGCCTACTCGTGAGGGGTTACATATATGGCCTACTTTTCGTCATGATCTTCGTATGGCTACGATTGACCCACAGTGGTTGGTTCGCCAACGTGATCTGTTTCGTAGCCTTCGCCATACTAGTGATTTGACTGCTTATATTGATCAGTTTACTGAGCTTTCCTACCTTTTTACTGATCTTCATCCTACAGAGCTTATTTCACGTTTTACTTCTTCTCGTTTTTCTCTCTCTCATTCCACTGCTTCTCCTACTTTGGCTTCTTCTACTACCGTTCCTCCTGGTCCTCCTACCGCTGTTTTTGACCATGAGGCTCTTGCTCCTGATGATTCTTGATACTCCTGATCCACATACTGTTGATGAGCCGGCTGACCCGCTTCCTGATAATCCTGCTTCCGCCGCTTGCCATGCACAGCTTGCTTATGCTACTTGGGATGGTGGGCGTCCTGGTCCTCATTCTATTCGGTTATGTATCTGCATTTTGGGGCGAGAGTATATTGCTTTGGTGGATACTGGCAGTACACATTCATTTCTTAACAGTTACATTTCCACCAGGATTTGTGCTACACCTATTTTTGCTACACAGTCTCTCAGTGTCAAGGTTGCTAGCTCACATTCTTTTATCAGCTCTCAAATGTTTCAGGGCTTGGACTATAGCATTGGTGACTTTTCTGGACAGGCAGATTTCTATATTGTTCCTCTGGAGCACTATGACATTATTCTTGGTGCAGATTGGTTTTCTTCACTTGGTATTGTTGTTGTGGATCTTTCTCAACAGACATTGTCTTTTACACATGCTGGTCGACATCAATTACTTTCTAGTATTGATTCCCAGGGTGACTATCAGTTGGTTACCGAGAAGCAGTTTATGCGTAGCCTGCCAAAGGCTCAGGGTGCAGCTCTTCTTATCATTCAGAGTACACCAGGTGCTGCTCCTCCTGCTCGATCCATGGGTCCTCTTCCTCAGCTTCTGATGGGTACTGCTTATCATTCTACTGCTGATGGGCAGACTGAGGTCCTTAATCAGATCCTTGAGGATTGTCTTCGACATTTTGTTTCTCCTTCAGGGAAGGATTGGAATCAGCATTTATGTTTGGCAGAGTATAGCTCTGTTAGTACCAGCACTGGAGTTTCACCTTTCTTATTGGCTCATGGGTATGCTCCACTTTTGCCAGGAGTGCCTCTTCCTCCTGATGATACACCAGTTACCATTGCCTCTTTTTTATCTGGTGCTCGCGAGCTTATTGCTAGGGCTACTACTCACTTACAGCATGTTCAGCAGCGCTATCAGACTTCTGTTGATCGTCATCACCGTCATGTTGAGTTTCAGGTTGGTGATATGGTTTACCTCCGGTTACGCTTTGCACGTCATCACTTTGTTCAGGGTCACGCTTCTACTAAGAAGCTTGCACCACGCTATTATGGGCCTTATTGTATCTTGGATCGCCTCAACCCTGTTACATACCGGTTACAGTTGCCTGATTCTACACCAGCCTATGATCTATTTCATGTTAGTCTTTTACGAGCTGCCATTGAGGATGATGCTCCTCAAAATCTCACATTTCCTATAGAGCCAGATTGATGTCTTTTATCATACACCATTAGGCAGATCAGGCTCGAGCCCTCATGGCTTTAGTTCTTTCCTCTATAGATGTCATTGCCGACGGCTAGCTATGACTATTCTTTTTTTGTTTTGTTGTAGTACTTGCTTTACACAGTTATGATACTTTTGGGGTATCTGTTGTGACGACTTATGTCCTCTCCATCAGTATTTCCATTAGTTCATGATTTTTCAGTATTTAGCATGCTTACATTATTGTTTTAGATAGTCATTATGCTTGCTAGCCGGTGGAGGGCTTTGTTTTTCTGCAAGGGAGGGTTATGGACTTGGATCATTACATTCGCCGCGTCCATTCTTTTATTCGTTATTATGCATAAGCAGGCCTAAGGGCCCTTTTTATTCATATACTGGCCTTGGGCCCTATTTGGTCATATTTTTAGGACTTGGTCACGTTGATTTGGAGTGGGGGTCCTCCTATTGGGAGGGCGCACTATTTTCCCTCCAAATCCTATTCCCTCCCTTTTTTTGAATCCTCTATTTGATTCAGGGAGAGGGTATATAGAGGGCAGCATTGTACTCCTTTATTCAGTTGATGATGATTGCTCCTCTTTAGCCTCCTTAAGCATTCTCTCTTCTTGCTTTCTAGCTTAAGTCCTGCTTTCTAGCATAGCTAGTGAATCTTAGCTTGTAACTAGAAAGAAGAAGATGAGGTTGCTAGGCAAATAAAAAACTACTAGATTACAGGACATATTTGCCCAGTCCTTCTGAAAAATAAAAAGGATGGAGGCATTTGCATGTGCATGCATTGTAATCAACCATCAAAAATAGGTAACTATTGCCAAGAATGGATGAATTAGTTTATCGTACTGGTGGAGCTAGGTACTTCTCTACCATTGATCTCTAAATTGGGTATCATCATATCTAAATTCATAACGAAGATATTTGAAAACAAGGTTTCAAACTGGGTTTGGCTATTGTGAATTTCTAGTTTTTGGGTTAACTAATGCACTTGCAACTTTCTAGTAGACGATGAATGATTGATTTCATCCGTATCTGGCAAAATGTGCAGTGGTGTTTCTGGATGACCTAGTTACAGTAGGGCAGTTGATGTGCTTTTTAAGCATGTTTATATTTTCTAAAAGTTCTTAGGCAAGAGAGGCCTTATGCAAAGTTGTCTACGTGTGAGTTTCTTTTGAATAATCACTTTATTTTGTACATATATCACCTCTCGAGTAATTGAGATTGACTATGATAAGATAGAGATTGTACTAGAACGGCCACAACCTAACATTGTAAGACAGTTAAAATGTTTTTTGAGTTTTATGGTATGGTTTTGTAAGCATATAGAAGATTATGCTCAAACTACAGCACCCCTCCACAATACAAAGAGAAGAAAATCAAGAAAAACAAAACTTTTCCTCCTATTAAGTGGAATCATGAATTAGAAAAGAGTTTTTGGTTTTTAGAAACTCAAAGAGCTAACTAATTTTGCTCCTATTTTGCAAATTGCAAATCCCAACAAACCATTTGTCATCATAATAAATGCTAGTGATTTTGTGATTAGAGTCGTTTCGCTACAGGATGATCTGCCAGTTTCCTTTGAAAGGAAATTTTTTTCCAATTCATAGTTGATGTATGCAACTTAAGAAAAGGAGCTCTTTGCTATGATCCATGCTCCTTAAAGTTAGAAACACTATTTATATGGAAATAAATTTGTTCATCTGCACGGATCATCGATCTTTAAAGTACCAACCATATCTTAGAGGTAGGAAAGCTCAATGGGTTGAGCTTATGCAAGAATTTGACTTAGAAATCTGATATATAGAAGGTTCTATAAATCGTGTTGCGGATGCTCTTCGTCAAATTGGTGAAGTCAACCAGTTTTCTATCACTTAACTTTTTACAAATTTTTATTTAGTGGGACTCTGTCATGAAGACAAATACTTCAATCGTATTTTTCTAGAAATTGAGTTTGGAGTTATGCACATCGAAAAATCTGGGATTGAGGGCACCCAATATAGTGATGAGAAGATAAAAGTAGTCTTTTTTCCATTCGAAATGGAATATTGCTCAAAAATGCAAAAGTTTGTGTACTTCATGATGTCTGGGTTAAAAACATGATCTCGTATGATGCCATGATATGCCATGTACTGGACATTTTGAGTGCACAGAGAACATGGATTTAGTTCGTAAGGATTTCTAATGGCCAAAGATGAAACCTTTTGTGGAATCCTATGCATAGTTACCAAGGAACGTGTTCCCACCCTTTGGGAACACAGGAACACCGTTACCGCGAGGCCATGCACCTGGGAATGCACAAAAACGTGTTCAATGTGGGAACGTCGTTCCCACTAGGCCAGGCACCTGGGAACGCACGGGAACATTCTTGTAGCAATGGAAACACATTCCCAAACGTTCCTAGGCATGTTCCTTGGGTTAGGAACACGTTCCCTTATAACAAAAAAATTTGTTGGGTTCCAGCCCATTGGGGTGATGGGCTAGACCCCAAAATAGGGTTATTGCCTCCATCGTGAAGGGCCCCGTCTTGTCCCATATATCGTGCTACCGAGTACCTCCATCGTGCTACCTCCAAAGTCCAAGCCATGTGCTATGCAACCACCTCCATCATGTTGCCCTCACAGATATGGAATCCGGATGTGCCTACCCCTCCAAACCCTCACTACGGAAGTTTGTTCTAGAATTTTTCAGATTCTTATAGATTCTTCTAATTTTTTCAAACTTATATATAATGACGTGGCATTCCCATGTTCTCAAGTTCTTGAAAACGTTCCCATCCCATGGGTCATATTCGCATTACATTCCTGTTCCCTGGCAACAATGATCCTATGTTACTATATGTAAACAATGTCAACTTACAAAAGCTGAATGGCTAAAAGTTGGGGGATTGTTACATCCTTAGGAAATCCTTTTATGAGGTGGTATAGCATCTCAATGGATTTTTTAGTTGGATTGCCTCAAACGCAGAGAGGAAATGATGCTATCTGGGTAGTGGTGAATCGACAGCTTGATCTGAAGGAGGTGGGAATATAACACACCACCTACCCAGCCAAACACCAATGCTTTACAGCCAAGCCAATTGGTTTCTTGGGAGTAGAGCTTCCATACTTTAGATGTAAGCATATTGTTTAGTCAATGAAGAATAGAGAAAACAAAATTTTCAATAGTCCACGACCATCCATCTTAATAATCTGCATACTGTCAGATTCAACTAAAGGATGGCTGGATCATAAGCTCTGATATAGATGTTGAATCCCTATGGCAAAAAGTCCTTACCTGACTAGTTCACCACAATGAGGTAAATATAAATGCAGAAGCACAATAAAAGGACTAGAGACTCAGTCACCACCCGGCCACAAACGTCTAGCAATTGATTGTATCCAACACTCCCCTAAATTGGATGAAGCACTATGAAAAAGAGCGCATGCAGTGGTCTGCTGAACAAGCTAGTCACCAGGACTCTGCTTATTGATCGCTTGAAGCTAAAAAGCCCTTCTCAATCTTTAGCCACATTGATTTGCGTCGGTAGATTGATCACCTGTTTCTCTCACGGAATGTTATGTTCCTCACTCTTCCGAATGAGTTCTATATATAGGTGCAAAAGTGACTAAGAACCCTAAACTAGAAGGCTCCATAAGTCGCCTCCCTTATCGTGAATCTTTGGCGAAAATTTGTTCTCTCACTCTTCAAATTCAAATGTAAGCTTATCCTCAAGTCTCTTGGGCCCAATTAGCATGTACATAATTGACTCTTCCTTGTTGACCGACCTAATTTTGATTGCAGAATAGGGTTTCACAGTCAATTGTCTTTGAACATAAAGGTTCATGACAACCCAAAAAAGTGCATAGACAAGAGGCAATTCTATGAAAAGCCTATAACATTCTTTACACTCCAAGAAACTATACAGTCATTTAAACAAGGGTTCAAAGAAAGAACAGGGTGGAAACATCAGTCACAATCACAACAGATTACATGAAAACCTAACTGCATACCATATTGTGTATTTGAAAAAGAGGTGTACCTCAGCATTCCAGCGTGTGCTGATAGGTGGCCCAGCAAGATTTATGACTCCTGTAGATCCTTGAACAAACTGAGGCCAGTCGTTTTCCTCTGCTATTATTACTCTTCGGTACATATTTCCTACAACCCCAAATGAGTCAAGTTAACAAGCAAAGGCTTCATGAACTATGCTTTGAATGGGAACTAGCAACTCGTACAATGATTTAAGCATGTGATCAGTGTTTTTCACATTGGTGCACAAGCATGTGATCTTTATATGCTCCTTTGCAATGATTGTAGTCAAATGATTGTAGAGCTCGAGCTTGGTAGAAGACTTTAAGTATTTTAGGGCTTTACCCTTGTATCGAGATAGGTTGAATCATATAAAAGAAGTCCATAGGCCACTGTTTCCAGCGCCCAACAGTCAAGTTTACTCTCAAATTGAATCAATGTACTTTCAACAACCTTTGACACTCTCTGCTGCACTTGTGATCGCTTGAGTTTACCGATTTCCCTAATCAAAACTACATGCAAACATAAGTGGGATGGGCCTAACTGCCACTTCTGGTCAAAGTAATGGCTACGGATTTCTGAGCTCTACTAGAACTCAAATTGGTTGACAGTTACTATAAACCAAGCAATTATCCATATGGTACTTCTCAATCAACACACCCAGCAACAGTCATTACAAGACGTAGTGAGGGTAATTGCCGCCCTGATTGAACGAGGGTGCACCTTATGAAGGAGAGGGGGTGTCTAGGCGGCACTGATTGATGCCTTTCTTGTCAAAGAGCCATATCTATATTTATGTATTTATTTATGTTATGTCACGTAGTTCCATCAATAAAAAGGCCTGTCGCAGGAGATCTAGGATGATGTTTCTACTATGCTCTGCAATGGCATGTGCTCTAGGACTACTTGAGCTCTGTTATGTATTTTGTAAAGCAAAGAGAACCTGAGGTTTTTTGAGTGAAAATTGCATCGATGGTCCAATGGAGTGGTGGAGCTGATCCAAAGACCCTAATTGGAGGCTATATGTAGTTTGTAACTCCCAATTAACTATTGCTTCAGAAATAGCTAATAGAGAGTGCACAACTAGGCAATAAAGAGCCTATCCATTTAAATTGAGCTTCACCATTACTTGGCACGTCTAGCTTTCCAAGCAATCGCTACCTTAAGCATTGTAGTTTCCCAAGCCTCCTTGTCTCTAGTGTGATTGTGTACTGGCCGCCGACAATCTAACTTCCTCTTTTGCTCAAAAGCTTAGATTTATCTTGCAATAGATGCAACAAGGTATGATGGCTAGCCTTCAGTCCAAGATTCAGCAACAGGATGCAAATAATTAGTTGATTCCTCATATTCAGGATAGTAGCGCAAGTTCAACGATTGGCGCAATAGATGTTCTAGTGACTTCAATCACCAAGCCATTTTTTATGATAAGAAGATAGTCGTAGTACTTTTATTCATGAAAGGGAAGGCTACTTCCTAGTGGCGTGACCTTCATCCAAAAACCCATGACTTGGGAAGCGTTCTAGGAATGCCTCAAGAAATCTTTTGTAGTGGTCAATGTTCAAACAATTATATGAAGCTGATATTTTGTCAGATGGGACATGCGAGCTTGGATGATCATAAATTTTTTAGTAGAAGGAAGCTACGATGGATGCCACTCGTATTAATTTTTGTTTCTACTATGCTTACTTACATATTATCATAACAAGTGCCATCATAATCTACTCACGTCTCTTGAGGCTGCAATTCAGATTGTCAAAGTGTGTGACTCTACCGTGGTGGCCTCAAGAAAGGAGCAACGGGCACAATAGAACTAAGAACAAGAAGTTCAAGGAGCATTGAAATAACAACATCAAGTCATTTGGAGACACTAGTAATGAATTGGGGCCAGCTAAAAGACTGAAACAGGACTTGTTGGCAAAGGCAAAGAAGAAGAAGCTTTGTTTCCTTTGCATAAAGCTTGGGTATCTAGCAACTAGTTGTCCTCAAAAGGAAGAGGAACATTACTTCCAATATACAGCTAGTGGAGTTGCCAAGTGCTCTATAGTGGAAGTTTCATTGATAGAAGATCGTAGTTGTAATTGCCATTATAGTTCAGCTTATTTTGGATCTAATCATATTTTTCAATTAAAAGGCAAGATATTGGGTAAAACAACTAATGTCCTATTGGATAGTGGCTCAATGAAAATCTCATCTGATGCGTAAGCTATGAATTCCCAACAAGCTAGTGATTATAGTTATACGATTCACTTAGCTATGGGAACTAATATTGAGATATGGGATCGAAGGAGTCCAGATTCAGCACTTCATATGCAAGGCCATTTGAAATTAGTTGACGTCCAAAACTTCCATGATATGAATTCTGATAAGGATCCATGTACCTCCTCTATCGAAGTTGAGAAAAATTCGAATACGATTTGTTTCATATTGTTTTAAAGTTTTAAGTACATTGTGACAATGTTGCAAATTGTGGTGTTTTTTGGAATTGTGTATCCTTTGAAAACTCTAATTTTGAAGCTAAGGCCATGAACAACATATTACATATACTTCCATAGAGGGATTTAAAAATGTATTTTTAGAAAACTAACTTATAATTTATGTCCAAAGAGAACAATAGATCATAAGATGGAGTTATTTCCAAAAAAGTCAACTTGTTTATTGGCAATTGCCTAAGTTCAGCCACAAAAGAGGAAGACAATGACAAGACCAATAGAGGAATAGATAAACGCATTTACAAAATCATATACTTGAGTATATGAGAATTGGAATCCTTCTTGGGGTTGTCTATATTCTTTTGAAGCTCATTGGCAAGTATGGCAAAGTCGTAGCACCATCAAAAAGTGAACTTTTTTAATCAATGACAAGGGGAAGCCCAACAAACCCATCTACTGGAATCATAAATTATATGGGAGTTTCCAAGCTCTTAAGAATCTATTTGTCTTAGCACCAATATCTGACATCGTCAACCGTGATAAGCCTTATGTGGTTAGGACAAATGTCAGCAATTGTGCAATAGG
Organism: Diphasiastrum complanatum; assembly: GCA_029204225.1. NCBI lineage: Eukaryota > Viridiplantae > Streptophyta > Lycopodiopsida > Lycopodiales > Lycopodiaceae > Diphasiastrum > Diphasiastrum complanatum. The sequence continues at coordinate 40,153,037 of CM055101.1, read as the reverse complement.
TGTTGTGTTGCTTTTGGATGGGAGGCCCATAGTCTTTGAAAGCAAGAAGTTGAGTAGTTCTTAGTTGAGGTCCACCACTTTTTGCTATAATTTATGCAATTAAGACATGGTCAACATTATCTCTGTTGTTTGCAGCCTCAACTAATCTTAAAGGTAGAGGCCTAGATGAGCTGAGCTCATGCAAGAGTTTAACTATGAGATGCACTTTATCAAGTCAAACGAGGTTAGCAGCTAACTTGTGGTTAACTAAGTGAAAACTTAGTGCATGCATAGTTGAGAGTTGGAGTCGATTGTTGCTGCACAACTAATGCATGGACCATTAGGAGTGGGAGTAGGCTATACAAACACTAATGGGTAGCCAAGGAATGTAGCTACATACGCTAGGGCATGGGCATCGGTCAAGCTATCAATTGACTAGACATTGTGATTGAATGGGGTGAGGGTCCTATAGATCAACTAGTACTTGAGTGAGGTATCTTCGTCAGTGAGGTGGGTGGTATGGGATGCCAAAGCTTTAAGGTGTTGATCTTTGATGTTGGTATAGTTCCCATTGCAAGAGGGCTGACATGTATATTTTTTGGCCTCAACAACAAACCTTTCTAATTCCAAATCTCATATTGCTATTTTCACTTCTCCCTCCTATTGCTCTTGTCATCACCTCAATATAATTTTTTTTTATATGTATTGATGTAAATATAGGATAGCATGCATAGCAAAGGAAACGTGCAATCTTCAAATTAGGGAGTATACCCACAGAAATTGAAACCATCAACTCCAACATGCATAGCACTAACCAAATGCAAATGACATCCCTACTCACTTCATTAGCACCCAAGAGCAGGTGCATGTCACATGCACAAAAATAAACTCAAACTAGATTTCATATATTTGTACAAAGACCAACATACAAAGTTTCTATCAATTTGGAGGTGATGGGAAAATGAGGCCCAAAGGCAATCGATACAATTTAGAAGACTAACGTATACAATGAGGTCCCAAATGACAACACCTTAGAAGGGTTCTTGCTAATGTCACTAACTTTTATGAAAATTTATGAGATGACATCTTGAAGCAACTAAGGATAGCTTTGCCTATGCTACATAAACAAAGAAAGGGGGGATTAAGGAAAATCTAATGAGCCAAGGTAATAGTGTACACCTTATCTCAATCAAAAGTCACTCATTTGGTTTATTCAAAATCTCAAACTTTCATCTCTCGAATGCTGCTGACTTGACTAACGGTAGTTAAGTAACCATCAACTGAAAATAACATTTTCATGAAAGTTTCTACAAAAATGTACCATTCTAGAATAGATGTGTAGCCATACCTGAAAAGAGGGACCTTGCATTGGATGCTGAATGAGTTAAAACTCGAACTTCATGGCCTCCTACAGTAGAGAGCATGAAATCCACTTTGTAAATAGCCAATGCTCTCTCTCTCTCTCTCTCTCTCTCTCTCTCTCTCTCTCTCTCTCTCTCTCTCTCTCTCACGAAAGTCTGAGCGGAAGCCAATGGAAGTCTGAATGGCTCCAGCGATCTGTCCCATTCCACATCGTCCCAGCGATGGCACTTCCTAGCTGCTCCAGCGATGGCTCCATAGCTGCCTTCTGCTCCAGTGATCCCGCCCCACCAGCGATCCTTAAATCTACTTCCACGTTCTACTACTTGCCCCTACACCTGAGTGGACCTTCAACTCTCTCTGAGCGGAAGTCTGAACGGAAGCCAATAACTGCCTTCTGCTCCATCGATCCTGCCCCACCAGCGATACTTGGATCTACTTCCATGCTCTACAACTTGCAGTTCTGGCCCTACACCTGAGCAGATTTCTCTGACTGCTAAACGGACCAGCAGCGTTCCAACTTCCAGATGCCTCGCCGTAAAGGGGCTCTTGCCCTTCCTTCCAACGCTGCTTCGTCTTCTTCATCCACCTCGTCTTCCTCTTCCATTTCAGATCCACCTTCACCTTCACCTTCTATCCCAGTTGCAATCCCTATCTCTCCGTCAAATCCAATTCTTGCTAATAGTGAATCCATTATAGCCGATCCTTTGCCCCCGAATACCCCTGAAGAGGAATCACTTCTAAGTTGCAGCTATCAAAATCAAAGCTTCCTCTCACTCGACTACTTCAGCCAAGATCCAACAGCTTGGAAGTCAAGTGGAACAGCATCATACCACTGTCCGATCTTGGGCAGATGTGCTTAAAGGTCCTAATATTGCTGTTCCACCACCTCCGCCTTCATTTATCTCAGCTACGTTCACCGAGAGCTGTTTGCGAGCACAAAAGGCTCTTAATGTCCGAGTCAGAGGTATTACGAACTCCAATGATGCTATTGGTGAAGCTAAAAAGTTTCTTGAAGAGAGTCTTCAACACCACCACAAAGATATGAGTACTGCATGGCGGCCTAAGAAAGATTCAGGTACTCTTATCATACGTTTTGCATCTGCAACTAGTCGTCATGAAGTGCTAAGGAAGAGATCTACACTGCGGGGTACCACGATATACCTGGATGAAGACCTTACTTACATTCAGGTTCAAGAACGGAAAAAAGCAAAACAGGAGGCAATAACGAATGGAAAGAGGTTGATCTACAGAGACGATATCATTCGTTTTGTAGATATTAAACCTATTGCTATTAATGAGATATCTAATATTGTTCAGAGTTAGTGAGAGAGTTAGAGCACTGAAGAGATGTCAGTTGAATCTATAAATGGTCTTCGTACCATATAATCCTGGACAATATCCTCTTCTGTAATAGATCCTAACACCACAGTAGGGAAAACACTCCCTGATCCACCCAACCTTGCCTACTCCCTGATATAGAGTAAGCCCCTCCTAGCCCAGTGTGAGGACTGGTAGCATGCAACTGCCAAGTGTCGGCCACGTGTCACTGACGTGGCCGACTGCACGTCGGGACCCAACTGGGAGCCCTATCCTGCTGACAGGGTCCCTAGGCTGTGTTAGGCTAGGCCCGCCATGGCTATGGACCGTGCTGGGGCACACTACTCACACTGTCTTGCCCGGTTGGTCATGTACGCTGGACACGACCCTGACTGTGGTATCTGACCTATCTGTGTTCTCTAGGGTTCGACACTGGTCACGAGCTCGTAACACTCCCTCCCCCTTAAGAACCGTCTTGGTCCTCTAAGACAAAGTCTGGAAAAATCTTGCGAAAGACGCTGCCTCTTTCCCAAGTGGCATTCTCAACAGGCTGATCATTCCACTTAACCAGATATTCTCGGTATAGAGTATGACGAGTCTGCGTCCCTCTACTATCAAGAATCTCCTCTGGTTCATGTGGAGGTTGCTGAGGATCTAATGGGAGAACTAGAACACTGTCCCCTACCAGATTGTCTGATCTGGTTAAGGCTTTTCGTAACTAACTTACATGAAAGACTGGAAAAACCTTACTGCTGTGTGAGAGTTCTAGTTCATAGGTGACCTCGCCTAGTCTCCTACTAATGGTAAAGGGACCACAATACCTTGGAGACAACTTAGCACACACTCCTGATTTGAGGGTTTTAGAGTCGACTGGGACTCTCAAGTAGACTTTCTCACCAGTGGAGAACTGCACATCCCGTCTGTGTGGATCTGCATAATGCCTGGCTCGATCCTGGGACTGCCTGATGCTATGCTTAGCATGTTCTATCATCTGGTTTAGGTCCTATAAAAAGTTTCTAGCTGCTTCAACTTTTTCTTGTTTAACCCCTACAGCTGTGGGTGAGCGTGGCTGAAAACCGTACATCAGCATAAATGGGCTGTATCCCGTAGCTGAATGTTTGGTACTGTTGTAAGCAAACTCTAATATCGAGAGATACTCCTCCCAATTAGTCTGCTTCTTGTTGACGTATGCACGGAGCATATCCTCCAGCACCTGATTTACCCTCACTGTTTGACCGTCCGTCTGAGGATGGTCGGTGGTACTCATATTAAGTTTAGTATGGAGATGATGGAATACTGCCCTCCAAAAATTTCCAGTAAACTTACTGTCCCGGTCGCTGACTATGCCGGAAGGTAGACCGTACAATTTAAATAGCCCGTCTACAAACAACCTCGCTGATCTGACAGCATCTGAGTTGGTCCAAAAAAAAACAAGTTTGAAGCCAAAAAACTATTCCAAATTCTGGATTTTCAATGGCACCCTGCTCGCTGATCTGTGGCAAGAAAATTTGATGCCCAAACCTCTAAAAATCTTGCAAAACAGAAATGAGTTTTGACTCCTTTCTCTTCCCTGTCCAGCGCTGGCCCTGCTACTACTTTTTGCCTTGAAATCCGCTCAGACTCACAAAGATTTCCCTGGAAAATCAGAAGAAGGTCGCTGATTTCACAGCGATGGATCTGCTCGCTGCTTACTACACTAATTCCACTTTGAAATCCGAGAAAGACGTCCACAAAATCAGAGAGGAAAGCTGATCTAACAGCGCTGAAGCTGTACCAGACAATTCTCCTCCAAACTACTAAAAATTCTAGCAAATTGAAGGATTTTAAAGCTGGTCCTACAGCAATTTTCCTCCTCTATTCTTTTCTGAGAATCTGAGAAATATTTCCTATCTTCTGATAGCTTTCTCTACTGCTGCTTCTGAACTCCCTAGGATGGAGATGGGTCTGATACCAGTTAAATAGATCCTAACACCACAGTAGGGCAAACACTCCCTGATCCACCCAACCTTGCCTACTCCCTGATATAGAGTAAGCCCCTCCTAGCCCAGTGTGAGGACTGGTAGCATGCAACTGCCAAGTGTCGGCCACGTGTCACTGACGTGGCCGACTGCACGTCAGGACCCAACTGGGAGCCCTATCCTGCTGACAGGGTCCCTAGGCTGTGTTAGGCCCGCCATGGCTATGGACTGTGCTGGGGCACACTACTCACACTGTCTTGCCTTGTTGGTCATGTACGCTGGACACGACCCTAACTGTGGTATCTAACCTATCTGTGTTCTCTAGGGTTCGGCACTGGTCACGAGCTCGTAACATCTTCTTAGATTGTTGAGGCTATTTTTTGGATTATCACATTCATTCATAGAGTCTCAGAGCTTGATTCATCCAGATACGTAGCTGCAGCGTTCACATCCTCTCACACCCTGGCTAGTCAGCAGGCTAAGTCCTCGTGGTTTTAATGTGTTTCTGACCTTTTGAGTATGTGGGGTTTTCTCCCATGTCCGGCCTACTATGAGATCAAAGGCAGATTGCTTATACAGAGATACTCCACTTACACTTGGTTCTTTCCTTGCCTACTCAGATGCGAGATGTGTTGGTTTGTTATTACGAGAGATGTTTATTCTGAGATCTTCTCTTTTATTGGATGCTTCTGATGTAGCCAGCCTCACATTACGCACTTTTTCCAGAAGAGGGATAGAGATGAGGCTTCTGACAGTGAGATAGACATTCCAATACAACGGCCGAAGCTCCAACGCCCACTTCGTCGCTCCAGGCCCAGGGCTCTTCACCAGAGGCCAATGCCTGCTTCCCACAATATCACGCAGTTTTTTATATCCACTTAGCTAGTTAGTTAACTTATATCAATTTTCTTTTCCCTCTGTGTAGCTGGTGGTTAAGCCAGTGATATTGTACCCTCGACAGAGCTGGAGGTTAAACTTTGTTTTTCTCTCTGTTTTCTTGTTCTGGTTTAGCTTATAGGAATAAGTCCTACGTGGACAATGCTCCTTTTTTTTTAATGTACTTTTTCCTCGTCTTATGTGCCCTCGGGCACTTGATAGACATTAATATAATTCTAATTCTAATTCTCTCATACTTAAGCATTGTCATTGTCCTGACCATATTCAGTTGTACTAATTTCAGGATCGTAGATGTCATTATTTGCTAGCTTGAACAAACCATAACAAGTAGGATGCATTGAAGTAAAATGATGCCACCTACTAAGGTGAAAACACCTAAGACCCAACAAAATGAAGGAGAAAAGAAATCAAGGATATGTAGCAGAAAATTATCGCCTTCAGAGATTGGATGAAAAGGATACCAAGCCGCAAGGAAAGGATGGAGGACAGTTTCAAATTCCTAACCACCAAGAAAGAACACATGTGAAATACCCTAAATCATTTTTCTTTGAAAATCCAGCATCACGAAAGAAAAACCCAGACATGTACTCAATTTTGGAACACTTACAATCCAGCCCACTAGCCTCCAACACTAACAAGGGGATAGAAGCTCAAATAATAAGGCGTCACACAGAGCCAGAAGACAACTCATAATGGGCTGAAAAGGAGAAGAATTCCTTGTCCTTAGTTCTCACAAAGCTACCTGAATCAAACCTGAAGCACACCAAAGTAGGCACCAAATATCCACTTTATTGATTTCTCCTGAAAGTACATATCGAGTTACAAGCATAAACACATAAGAGCACTGCTGCTCAGTCTCCTCCCCGCCACTTGCTGCATAGACTATGATGAGGAATGCCTCTCTCTAGGCTGACTTATCAATAATCCTCAAGCACCCACTTACCCTAACCCTTTCCCAATGTCGACACATGGCGAGCCCCATGCACAACCAACACTTGCCACTTGGCAGTACCCTAACAAATTGGCAAGCGAGCAGGACCGTCCGACCCGTGTCACTCATGCACTGGACCAAGTGTCCCAATGAGCATATGACACGTATCCCGTTGACCGGTCAACTATGCTACTTTTTAGGAGGTCAGTCCAATAGCCCCAGCACCCTATACCAAATACAAGCAAGTCAACAAGTTAACAAAAACCTGCTATTTACATTTTCTTACAAAACACCACAGGCAGGTGTGAACCATTTCAAAATTTACAGTTTACAATTTACAAGTCCGACGTGTTCACACTGAGTTAGGAATATATTCTGTCAGGTTCGTGCATCACCTCTCCATGCTGTTGAAACAAAACAAGTCCATCATTTAGCAAGTTATCACCCTCATGTAAAACCCTCTTCAAGCATGAAATATGAAAACCAGAATGAACTTTACAATCCTGAGGTAACGCTAGTTTATAAGCAATAGCATTAAGCTTTTTAACTATTTTCCAAGGTCCACAATAACGCAAATATAACATATAGCACTTCCTTGTCTTGAGAGAAGGTGAGTCCTTTGGAATCAGGAGAAACACCATATCTCCTTCCTCGAACTCTCTAGGTGTGCGATCCCAATTAGCAAATGTCGTTGCGCGATCCATCGCCTGTTTCACATTTTTCTTGGCTAACTCAAGCATCTATACCATGTGAGTTAGAAAGTTTACAGCACTAGGCACTTTATGAGGCATTCCTGCAGTAATTGGACTAGCTGGCCTAAAATCATAGTTCAACTCGAAAGGACTTATCTTAGTAGAAGCATTCTTTTTATCATTATAAGCAAACTCCAACAATCGCAAATATTTCCCCATTGCGTTTGCTTAACACTTACGTACGAGTTATGGACTCGACTCATTACATTCGCCGCGTCCATTTATATTTACTTTAATTTATGCATAAGCAGGCCTTGGGCCCTTTTTTATTCATGATTGACGCTTAGACTATATGGTTGGCATTTGCCCTTATTATTTATTATTGGGCCATTTGGACATATTACTGGAGAGTGGGGGCCTTCTTGGAGGGCGCACTATTATCCCTCCCCGTTGGGCCCTAGCCACCGGAAGCTTCCTTTTAGGGCTTCCTCTAGGCTATAAGGAGGGAATCTGTGTCATTTGTTATTCAGCTGTGATATTGATCTCTCTCTTTAGTCTCCTTATTCTCTCTCTTTCCTGCTTTCTGGGGCTAAGTCTTGCTTATGTGCTACTTTCATAGCTTAAGTCTTGCTTATGTGATGCTTTCTTAGCTTAGCTCTAGATCAGCTGTGGCTCTATTTGTAACTTGGTATCAAAGCACTTTCCTGAGCATAATCTTGGGAATTTTTTTTTTTTTTCCCTCACCTCCATAGCTGCCCTATTGCCCTACTCCATCGCTGCCTTGCCCTGCTCCTCCATCACTACCCCTACAGCTCCATCGCTGCCCTGTCAGCCCTGCTCCATCGCTGCCCCTTGTCCTCCTTGCTGCCCAGCGCTTCCCCTGCTCTGCTTCTTCTCTTCCTTGCTGCCCAGCGTTGTTCCTTCCTTTCTCTCCTTGCTGTCCATTGCTGCCCCTGCCTCTGCTTTGATCTCCTTGCTGCCCCTGCCTTATTCTATTTCCTATCCATCGCTATTCCTAGGAGCCTTCCGAACTTTTACCAGTTTGCAGCCATCTTCCACAACTATTTCAAAGGCTGTCCAGCGCCCATCCCTATCCAAAAATTCTTCAATTCCGTTTCCGTTTGCCATCTCAACTTGTCATTCGACTCCTGGCTGTCCAGCGCATTTTTACAGCCTTCATTTTCACTTCTTTTTTTTTCTCTTTCCAGTCGTTTCATTTGCTGCTTACTGTCCTTTGTTAGTTGTGATAATAGTGGTTTTAATAGACTAATTTGGGGTGACGACAAAAGTCCGCTCCCTCAAGTTTTCGTCTATTCCTTCCACTATCATTATGGCACATTCACCTACCCCGAGTGAGACTGCTCAGGAGAACTTATCCGATCAGTTTCGTCGCCTCGTTCTTTGCTTCGATACAGTTATGACTAGCTTTGCTACTATGCAGTCGCAGATTGATTCTTTATAGCCTCATGGTCCTGGTAAAGCTCCTGTTTTTCCTTCATTTGGGACTCCCCCTCCATTTGGATTTCCATCTTCTGCTAGTCAGCCTGGTGGTGGACCGTTCATTCCACCTAACCCACCTCCTGGTTTCTTTCCACGTCCCCCAGTTCCTGAGCCACACTTTGCTCGAGACTTTCGTGATAGGGTACAGCTTGCTACCTATTCCAGTTCCTCTGACGGGAACTTATTAGAGAATTGGTTTGCTAAGCTCGGCACATATTTTCAGATCTACCCTAAGACTAATCCTCAGAAGATCCAGTTGGCCGTTTACACTTAGATGGATGCGCCGCCACGTGGTGGCAAGTTTATCGAGCTGATCCTGATCGGGAAGGGCTCCATATATGGCATAACTTTCGCCGTGACCTCCGTTATGCTATGATTGATCCTCAGTGGCTTGACCGCCAACGTGATACATTCTGTAGTCTCACTCAGACCAGTGACCTTGCTTCTTATACAGATCAGTTTATGGAGCTTTCTTATCTTTTCGCAGATCTACAGCCCACTGAGCTTATTTCTCGTTACATTGTCGGGCTTCGTGGTGCCTTACATTATGATGTTTCTTCCTTCCGTCCTCCCACACTTGTTGAGGCGATGTCTCTTGCCAGTACTTTACAGCACAAGTACTCTGACACCCTTCCTTCTCGCTTCTCCCGACCCCGTCCTCCTGCTTTATCTTTTCCCGCTATGTCCACCCCTACACATGCCCCTTCTGTTCCAGCTCCTTCCATTGTCCCAAAGTCTCCTCGTCCTCTGACCCCTTGACTTGCTTTTGTCCGACATTACACGTCTGTAGAGTTCGCTGACCTTCAGCAGAAGCGTCTTTGCTTTTGTTGTAAGAGTCCTGACCATTTTGCCCGTGATTGCCGTCAGCCTCTCCCTACTACTACTGCTATTTTTTACCATGAGGACACTACTCCAGATAATTCAGATATCTACATTCATATTTTTGATGAGCCTAACCTATCCCCTGAGCCTTCCACTGATTCATTTCCTGCTACTTGCCATGCTCAGCTTGCCTTTGCTACTTGGACAAGTCCTAGTCCTCGCTCCATTCGGTTACGTGTACGCATTACAGGTCGTGAGTACATTGCTTTAGTTGATACCGGCAGCACTCATTCTTTTATCAACAGTTATATCACCAGTCGGATCTGTGCTTCACCTGTTCCTACTTCACAGCCTCTCACAGTTGAGGTTGCCAGTTCACACTCTTTTCCTAGTTCTCAGATGTTTCACAGTTTACCATACCGTATTGGAGATTTTTCTGGACAGGCAGATCTTTAGATTATTCCTATGGAGCTTTATGATCTTATCCTTGGTACTAATTGGTTTGCATCTGTTGGAGCCATTACACTGGACTTGACACAGCAGACATTGGCATTTGTACATGGTGCAGTTACACAGTCACTTGTTGGCATTGATTCTCAGGGAGACTTCCAGTTGATCACTGGGAAGCAGTTTATTCACAGCCTACCGAAGGCTCATTGTGCAGCCTTATTATGTGTTCAGCGTGCAGTAGCAGTTCCTCCAGTTTCTATTCCAGCAGCTGTTCCTCAGGTGATCTCTGACTTATTACATCAGTATGCTTTTGTCTTTTCAGAACCTACGACGCTACCACCATTACGTGACGTGAACCATCATATTGACTTGCGTCCTGGTTTTGCTCCTCCTTCTCGTCCCCCTTATTGTATGTCTCGATCTGAGCGTGATGAGCTTGAGCTCCATATTACTGCTTTGTTAGATGAGGGTCTCATTGTTCCTAGTCACAGCCCTTTTGGTGCCCCTGTTCTCCTTGTTAGTAAGAAAGATGGTACCAAATGCCTAGAAACTAAAATGGTCACCTATTGGTAAGGAATGGCAACCCATAGAAGCTATAATGGATAACAATGGTATTGAGAACGCAAAGAGTACCATAATCGAGGTGCATGCCAATTAGGGAATAAACTTGGTGAGGATTCAAGAACAAAGGCCATACTAGCAGATTTATTATATGGTGATAGAAATCTTGACATTGCTGACAAGCATTACGAAGTGCATCAAAGGCATCAATCGTAGTATCACTTTTACCAAGGGGAAACATGATTTCAAAATGAAAGGTTTTGAGAAATTGTAGCCAATGAATTTAGCAAAACCACAGCTAGCTAAAGAAGAGCATGTCTCAAGGTTTAAGTAGTAAAACTTCTTACATGCCTACCTGCTACCAAAGTTTGCACGAGCCGTGTCCCAATGAAGCCTGTTGCTCCTGTTATTGCGATAATTGCTTTCTCGTGCTATTAAAAAAATTTGTGATAACATTTGATTAGAACTCAGCTTTATTAAGTTGATTAGATTGTAAGCAACATTAAGTTCAGGCAAATATGGCATTTTGCATTACTAGTTTTCTTGTTTTGCCAATATCAAATAAAGTCAAAGCTCACAAGATGCTTGTATGGTACAGCACAAAGAATGATGATCGGCTACAACACAAGAATCACTAGACAATTTGGTCACAATGGCATACATTTGTAATCATATTGTGTGGTCTCTTTGTTACAGCTAAAAGAGCAAATATTGACTGTTACAAAAATTGAGAATGGACTGCAACAAATGTACTCTATTGCTCAAACACATGCTGAAACAACTAGTTGTGGCACATAAAACTGGAAGTGACAAAATTTGAAATAAGAACATGAGTTTTCTAAGCTAGCCTAAGTTCTACTGTCCAATTCATTGCCTGTCCTATGAAGATCCACTAGCCCTATTTATACTAGCAGAGAATTAAAGTTAAGTCTCTATAAGGGCTTCAAGTCACCCAAGAAGGCCAAAATGTCAATACACGTTAAGGAACTAAATGACGAGTCCCTTGGGCCCAACCGATAAGGTATAGGGTCAATTGAATTGAATCAAATAGTGCGGACCTGAATTCTAACATAAGGTCCCAAATGCTAATAGTTGATAAAGTATGATAACTTGGGAAACCTCTAGCCCAAAAAGCTACACGTGTTCCATCAAAAATCCCTAACTCTTGCAAAAAAGTCTTGTAAGGGCCATTGTAGTGCAATTAGAAAATTGTTTCCCACCTAACAACCCTTCCAACCTCTTTTCTTTGCCATATAAAAAAGATAATTAGAGCTCAAGTTGATGCTATTGATTTTTGTGTGTCCAACTTGATATTACAATTTTAAATACATCTACAATAGCTTTAATACAAGCATTGATTCTGCTTGCAGTACACTTTATCTACAAGCAATAGGTTATCATAGCAACTTCACTACAAGCTATTATTGGCTTCTATCAAATCAGTTCAACATCTATACCACTTGACTTACAGTTTTTACTAGCACTCTTCCTAGTCTTGCTTTGCTTTATACAACATCTATGGTAGGTCGTTTCCAATAAGCATATAGTTCTTCCTCTATGTTTCTACTTACTACTCTAAGCCCATTCATGTTGTATCCATACAGGATATATGACACTAAGTAGACCCGCAACTTATGGGGTCCCGAAGTGCTTTATTGTTTTTAGACCCCTTTAAAATACATGTTCCTAAATTGGGCCCTTCAAGTTAAATTGAAGGGCGGTAGCTTGTACTTAGTATAAATAACCAGTAAGGCTATTCATTATTCAGTCATTACTTTGGACTCTTGAGCTCTTTGTAGGGGAGTTCCATCTTTGTATTGGAGATCTTTCTTAGAAATTTGCTTGAGCTATCGGCAGTCATTGATTTCATTAATCTTCTTTGATGGAGAATGCTTGTGAAGGATTATTTTGCGGCTTTTATGAATGCTACTTGCTATCTTTCATGCTTAATTTGTAGATAAATTCTTAACTTGGTATCATAGCACTTTCCTTCCTTGATAGGAGTGCTAGTTCTTATTTTTTGCTCCACACTTGGCAGATTTCCAATTTTTGTTTTTTGGCGGATCATTTGCGTCGGCTAACTTAGCGACCGCTATCTTTCTGGCAGTTGTTTTTGCAGATTTTCTTGAGCAGTACCACGCACTTTCTAGCACCCTATTTGGAGGAGGCTTCAGCACTTTTTCATCAGCATTTGTTTGTTGGCTTTTAAAAGCCAATTTTTGAAAGCTCCATTGTCCTATTTTTGAGATTATTTTTGACTTCACTTACTGGTTTTTCAGGGGAGTACCTAACGTTCTTCCTAGCGCCTTGATTGGAGGTGATTTTGACACCCGTTTCATTAGCAATTGTTTGCTGGTTTTTTTATCTAAGTTCTAGTCATTGCATAATCCTCCTTGCTAATTTTTTGGGGCAGCATACCCATGTGTTTTCAATGCCCATTTCTTGATATTTTATTTTACTTTTTTATTTGCCAACATTTACTTCACTATTTCCAATGCCACTTATATTTTCTAGCACTTTTTTATTTTTAGGTATGTTTGCATTAGTCCTAGTTTTTACAATGTCTATTTCTTGATTTTTTATGAGGAACTTATTGTTTCCTACTCGTTTGTTTTTTTATCACTTTACTATCATGCCGACCACACAGGCCTCCTCTAGTACTAAGGGCTTGGATGATCATGTTTTTCAGCTTGATAATATCCAATGCATTGTCGCTGATATCACTTCTCAGATCAGCATTGCCACTGCACAAGCTCTTGATGCTCGCCCACCTTCACCTCGTTCTCCTTCACATGCTTCCCAAGCTGCTCTCTTGGATCCACCCATTCCTGTTCCACCCATTCCTATCCCTCCAGCTCCTAACAGTGTATTGCAAGATTTTTGTGATAAAGTTCAACTAACCATTTATAGTGGTTCTTCGGATGGCAATGAGCTTGCTAATTGGTCCATAAAATGGAGACCTACTTTTCTTTGACACCATGCACTCCTACTCGGCAAGTTCAACTTGTAGCCATACATCTCAGTGGTTAAGGGCTTATACATGGTTTCGGATGCAGACTTTTGACTTTTTCACTGATGCTGCCTAGACTACATTTACCACTGCCCTTTGTTAAGTCATGATTGATCCTACTTGGTGTACCACTCAACAAGATCTTTTTCATATGCTTCAATAAACGGGTACTGTACTCGATTATGGTGAACATTTTGTTGAATTTTCTTATCTTTTTTCTGGATTACTTGTGATGAGATTGTTTCTAGATATATTGCTGGCCTTAAAGAAGCCTTCGTTATGATGTTGCTTCTTTTCATCCTATATCCTTATCTCAAGCTATGTCAATTGCTAGTACTCTTCAGCATAAGTATTCTGATCAGTTGCCACCACGCCCAAGTTTATCTCCCACACCACCAATTCATTTCCTATTACAGGCTCTTCTACTATTAACCAATATGCTCCTCTTTCTTCCCCTTCACCTCGTCCTGTTGTTTTTCATCATTGGTCTAATGAAGAGATGCATGAAATTTGAACCAAAAAGCTATGTTTCAAGTGTAAAAGGCCATACCACTTTTCCAAAAAATTCCACATAACCATCTTCTTAGCTAGCTATTGTTCATTTTCATTCAATTCATGATGCTGAGGATTCCGAGTGTTAGATTTATCTCAATGAAGCTCCCATTCTTCCTTATTTTCTTGATCCTGCCAAATGTCTCGCTCACCTTGCCTATGCCACTTGGGCTGGCAAGCACAGTCCACGTCATCTTCAGAATATCGACAAAGTATTTACTGCTCTTATTGACACTGGCAATACACATTCTTTTCTTGGCACACATGTTGTATCTCATATTCATGCCACTTCTTTCATTTATTCATGATAGTGCTCTTCATACCTTTCATGGTATCAATTTTGCAATTGATTCTTCCCTTATTTCCTCTAGACGGTTTATGTGTTCCTTACCCGAAGCTCATGGGGTGGTTTTACTACATGTGCATGCTCTGCCTTCTAGTCTTGCATAGCTTCTGCTATGCCCTTACCAGTCGAGGCTTTATTACGAAATATCATCACGTTTTTTTGTGAGCCTTCGTCCCTACCTCCAGTTCAAGATACAATCATCGTATTGATTTACTCCCTGGTTCTACTCCTACTTCACGAGCTCCTTATCGCATGACTAGACAACAACAAGCTGAGAGCTGCACCCAGATTACTGACTTATTACATCAAGGCCTCATTACTCCTAGTCAAAATCTGTTCTCCTGGTTGAAAAAAAAGATGGTTAACGTCTTTGTATAGATTATCGTGCTCTTAATCGCCTTACCATTCGTATCTTTTGACCAGTTGCGTACGACCTCTGCCTTTTCTAAAATTGAACTTTGTTCCAATTACCATCATATTCATATTCATCCTGGGGATGAACATAAGACTGCTTTTCGTACCTCTTTTGATTTATATGAGTTTTGAGTTTTACCCATTGGAATTTCTACTGGCCTTGCGACTTCTCATAATGTTATGTCCTTTGTGGTCTTATGAGACACATTGTTCTACACATAAGAAAGAATTGCTCGCCATTGTGTATGCTCTTAAGAAATGGTGTAATTTGAAGTTTTATCAACATGGTGAAACTATGGTTATGGCAATCAAGGAACTGTCTCATTTTCTTGGAGGACATAATTTTAATAAGGTGCATAAAATAATTTTTGTAAAGAAAACTATTGCGGTTAAAATTTTAGGATATGGACCAGTGAATTCCATGCTCAGATCATCTCATACATTTGATCTTATATTGACCATCAGTCTTTGCAATATTTGCATTCTCAAACGACTTTTAATGATCAACAATGTCGTTGGATACAGTTCTTATAGGCTTTTCATTATGACCTTCATTATCGGTCTAGTAAAAGTAATGCTGGTGCTAATGCCCTTTCACGCTTACCAACATCTATCCACGGCCTTACTAGTATTCATTTTGATGGGTTTGATCATCTTGCTGATGCTTATTCTACATGTCCAGATTTTAAACTCATTATCCTACAGCTTAGCCTCCTTCCAGCATGCCTTATCAGGCCCATACTATTGTTGATCATCACCTGTATCATTATGGTACTCTTTGCATCCCTGGTATTCTTGATAAACGTTCTCACATTTTATCTGATGCACGTCTTTCACATGTTGGTGGTCATTATGGTATTCAAAAATCCTTTGGACGCATCAAACCATTTTTCTTGCCACAATTGAAACCCGATCCTCTCAAGCTTAATCGTTCATGCCAGTTCTATGCTCGCAATAAATATTCTCATTCTAAACCTGGCGGTCTTCTTCAGTCTTGGCCTATTCCTCATCAACAATGGATTGATATTTCTGTGGATTAAATTTACTCTCGTTCTTGAAATCACACCCAACAAGGTCATGATACTTGTTCAGTGATTGTTGATCATTTTTCTGAATAAGCTCACTTTTCAGCTGTCCATGCCACCATTACTGAACCAAAGTGTGCCTGTTTATTTTTATCCAAAATATTTCATTTGCATGGTCTTCCTCCTATTTTCACAGATCGTGACACACGTTCACAACTTCCACTTTTTGGACAGAGGTAATGCATATCCTAGATCATATCTGCACTGCGTTTCTGAAACACGTTTCAGAATCGCGTTCAGAAACGCGGTTCAGAAACGCGTTTCTGAAATTTTAAAAAAACTTCAAAAACGTTTTTTTATATATATATTTTTTTTTTGGTTTTTCTATGGGCAATATGGGTATCAGATGAAAGCTCTAATTAAGAGCATAATTATTGTGTAGTTTGTCGACTGTTTCGGGTGCAGGATGGTCCAGTTCAGGTGCATTAATCCATGTTAGGTTCTGTCAAGGATAAAAATTCAAAACTAACCTCTCTAGCCTGTCTGTTACGATCACAGATGGTCCCAATAAGTGTGTTTTCGCTCAGGGAGTTGGAAGGCCAAGTCATGAAGAGGCCTTACCGTCGGGGCCGGGGTCTACCGGCAGCCCCCGGACCCTGCCGTTGGGGGCCGTTGCCCCCCAAACCCCCCACCAGGGGGCTACCGCCCCCCGGACCCCCTGAGCATTTATTGAAAACCAGAGCAAATAACAACCAAATGGCTATTGAAAATAAGATTTGTTTGTGCCCCATCTACTGCACTTCTGAGAGGCAAAACGCTGGTTTGACCATTGCTCCCCTAAAAAACTTTCGCCATAAGCTATTTTTTCAAAAAAAAAAAAAGTTGCGATTCTGCGAGAAGAAACGCGTTTCTCAGAAACACGGTTTCTGAAACGTCTCCTCCCAAAAACGCTTTTAATCAGGATTACTTACCACTCATCTGCAGATGGGCAAGCTGAGATTTTAAACCCATTCTCGACTATTACTTACGCAACTTTGTTTCCCCTTTTGGCAAAGACTGGGATCAACATCTCTGTTTTGCAAAATACAGTTACAATAGTTTCGTCAACAGTAATACTGGGATATCTCCATTTTTGCTATCTCATGGCTATTCTCCGAGTTTCCTAGGGATTCCTCAACCACATGATGATACTCCTATTGCAATTTCTTCTTATCTTACCAAGGCCTTCGTAGCTCTCTTTTTCCTAGGGAACCCCATGCTCCCTTTTTTCCATCTGATACTAACCTCTTTCCTTATCTGCTTGCAGCTATTCTCCAAGTTAGGATACAACATAGATAGCGTCGTAGAATTGTCCAATTTTTGGTTCAATGGGATGGTCGACTTATCGACAAAGCTACTTGGGAACTTATGGATGTTCTTTCTCACACTCCTTTTTTGCAAGAACAAGTGCAGGCTCTTTATGATACCATTCGTCAACATACTAACCCTACTCCTGATGTTCTAGATATTCCTACTCTTCCAGATGCCACTATAGTTGTTGCCAACTTTGATGATTCCCCTTCACAAATGGTTACTTATTGACATTGTACTTATTACTACTAGAATAAGACTAAAAATTCTCTATGCCAAAGAGAAGCCCAAAGCTTTCTCATACTAAAAGTGGGTTTCCGTGGCTATAGGGGATTCGGCCTATGCACTGACAACACTTGCATGAAATTATAACCCAAAAAATTACTACAGATAGCGGTACAAAAGTAGCTCTAGTAGATAAGCCCACATTGAGGGCAATGTTTTTTTATTGGGGGAGTGGGAAGTGTTATATCCATACAAGATATATAACATTAAATAGACCTGCAACTATTGGGGTCTTACAATTCTTATCGTTTTTAGACCCCTTTAAAATACATTTGAGACTATTCTACATGGTTCTTAAATTGGGCCCTTATATTTGAAATTGCATACTTCCCACCAAGTTAAATTGAAGGGAGGTAGCTTTTGCTTAGTAAAACTAGCCACTAAGGCTTTCCTTATTCAGTCATGAGTTTGGAGTTTGCTTATGAATGATATAGTATCCCATATACCCCTTCCAGATCAACGGAGCTTTTCTCATCTTGCCAGTTGGACCAATTTAAAGAAGATTTCCAGAGCCTGAAGCAGGAATTAGTCACCTTTCAAATTAGTAAGAAGAATTTGTTAAAGTTCAAAGTCATGTCACTCGAACAGTCGGAGAAGAAGATATTGGATGAGTTGAAGCTGATTCGAGAAGAAAATTGACAACCGAAACGGGACTTCGTAGCATATAAAGAAGGTATCCAGACCAATGGCAAACCTTTAGAAACGGTGATGAAGATCCAAGCATTGGAACAAGAACTGGTCCAGCACAAGGAAACAACGCGAACCTGGGCGTCTCAGATCCAGATGGTAAGACACATATGTCCACTTTTATTTTAGCCACCATTTCTGAAGAGAAGTTGAGGGATCAAAAAGCCCTCAATGTGAGAGTAAGGGGTATTGTTGACACGCAAGATGCCATTCAAGAGGCAACTAGATTTTTGGAAACCACCTTAGGACACACTACACAAGGAATGGAGAGAGCTTGGAGAACCAAAAAGACTACATTAATTATTCATTTTAAAACTCTTGAGGAGAGGCGGTCAGTTTTGAGACTTAAAAACAAACTGAAGGACACAAAAGTATTTTTGGATGATGACCTCACATTCATGCAAGTGACAGAGAGGAAGAAGGCATTCGAGGAAACTAAAGCATTATGAAGACGAGTAATCTATAGAGATGGCCAGGTGAAATATATTGGCTCAGAGAGTGCTTGAGGTGGTTCACAAAGATAATCGCTCCAAATACATATGGATCAGACTCAGAGGGGAGCCCATAGGTTTGGACAAGGACATTTATATTGTAGTTTCTTATTTTCCACCAAATACATCTTCTTTCTCAGACAGGGATGGCTCTCCATACATGGATTTGTCTGGTGATATCATCAGGTTTTATGGTAGAGGACATATTTTATTGATAGGGGACTTTAATGTCAGGACTGGATCACGTCAGACTTCATTTCATGATGTGGACCAGGATCCTTTACGTATTAGAGCATTAATAGTGATGAGCTTGGGCTTTTGAGACATTCTGCAAATGAGGACGGGCCTATCACAGATTATGGAGAGTACTTTTTAAAGTTAGGAGAAGCCCACGAGCTTGCCATTTTCAATGGCCTCGCCAGGTGGCCTTCTTCCAGTGACTTCACTTGTCACCCTCATAGCGGCGGCCATAGTGTGGTAGACTACCTCATGGAATCACCCTCTCTTCTCTCTCATATTACTGCCTTCACACGTACTACTCTATCTGATCATTCATTTCTCTCTTTCCATTTAGGAACACAACCCACGGTCACTCATACTTCCCACCCATCTTTTCCTCATGCCCCAAATTATCGCTTTGAGAACTCATACATTCCCGCTTATCAGGCTTCATTAACCTCCCTTCTACAACATTTCCACATAACTCCACCATTGAACAACAATCTAACTTCCTCACCAATGCCTTACATACTGCAGCTTCCCTTTCTTTTCCATTCACAAAATCCAGAACAAAAACTAACACCTTCAAAACCCAAGTCAACCTTGGTATGATGATGAATGTCGCTAGCTTCATAACCATCTTAAATATGCTTATGCCAACTCACTTCCTTCTATTCGTGACATAAACCGTACTTATCGAAACACACTCCACTGTAAAAAGAAGGCCTATGATCACTCACCTCATCACGATTACTCCACAGCAGGGTTTTCACCTCTCGTGGTTTTCTCAGGCAGGAAGGCTATTTGACTACATCGGTATTTCTTTATCGTCACTTCCAGAGGGCACACATCACTATATTCGGCATTTTATATACATATCCTATACACGTAGAGTTTGGGAGGGGCAGCTTGGAGTGAAGGCCCTTTACTACAGATCCATCTTTATGGATACCGATTGTACAAGTTGTCCTATCCTTCCTAGATATTTGGACAGGTAATACAGTCTCTCCACCTCCGCCTTTACCTTCGTTTATCTCAACCACGTTCACCGAGAGTCGTCAAGGCCCTTAATGTTCACATCAGAGGACCAGATACTCTTGTTATCCACTTCACCTCTATGTCTCACCAGCGTGAAGTCCTGGGGAAAAGACCTAAATTGCAAAATACCAAAATCTTTTTGGATAAAGATTTGACCTTTATCCAAGTCCAAGAATGCAAGAAAGCAAGACAAAAAGCTCTATCTATTGGTACCGTGATGGTACTATCAAATTTGTAGATCGTAAGCCTCTAGTTAATAAAAGTGTGATATCCGAGATTGATCAAGCTTAGAGTTTGAGTTAGAAAATTGAAGAGATGTCTAGTTGAACCTGTAAACGGTCTTCATACCATATAATCCTGGCCATTATTCTCTTCTTAGTTGGTTTTTTTTAGTTTTGTTTGACCGAATCATTTTGTCTAGTTTCCATCTATTTTTTTGATGTACTCTTCAATCTTATATGCCTTTGGCATGGAAAAGACATTAATAAAGCCTCTGCTCTACCCTACCTTCTCTCCTTCTCCAATGCATGAATGCTTTGTTTGCATGTTAACTCGTCTTCCAAAGCTTGTTTTCCTTCGTATTAATTCTTTGTCACAAATAGTCCACCTTTATTTTACCAAACTCACACTTAGAAAACTTGTACATATGACTGATTTTTATGAAGTATTTCTAAGACAAGGTGTCTATATCAATTTTATTCGAATAAATGTGACTATACACAAGGATATCACAAAAAAAAGGCCACAAATCGATTGGGATAGGTTTACAAAATTTATTCATAAAACCCACACGTGTACGCAAGAAAATTGGTTAATGAAAACACATCTCAAGGTACTCAAAATGATCGAATCCTGAGAGGAATGCAATTTCTAAAACATCTTGAATTTGTTTGTACATACCATAAAGGCCCACTTGGCACCTTTTAGTTGGTAAAAAAAGTCGTCAATCCAAGGTAGAGAGTACTTTTACTATTTCTTCATTGAGGGCCCTCTATCATGTACATTTGCAAATTGTCATCTTTGTTCATCTAGACTTTATACCAGTTGCTTCCGTTCTTGGATTCAAAAAGGAACAAGATGGTAAGAATCTTAAAAAAAAAAAAAATTAAAAATTGGGTTACCTAGTTGTGTTGTTCTTTTTACTAGTTATTCCTACTTTTGCATCTCATTGGCCATATCAACCACAGGACAGATTTTCGTCAGTCATATTCATCAAAATCTAATCAAAAGCTTAGAGGTCAAAATTCTTCTCAAAATGGGTTTTACATGTTTCAGACGAAACTTCTACTATCAAGCCTTCAGTCTTGGTTGTAACTTATATTTGAAGAGAACATAAACAACTAATTTCAACAATATATCAATAACATGTCTTGAGGCTTAACAACCTCTAAAGATATTGGCCGATGTTGTAAATATGAATGAACTTTCTTCGAATCAAACACAAATTTCATGAAATTCAAGCATACTTTATTGTCTAATTTTTCTACTTCAGGAGCTTCACACGCAAGTCGGAGTCGCCTTGGACCTCTGAGAACATTCTGCACACGCAAGGACAGTTTTAATTACCATCAGGTCCTACACAGTCTCAAAAGCTAGCCCAGTGGCTTTTATATTGCTGACCAAAATTCCAACACATCCCCTATAATCTCTATTGAAATTCTAGAAAGTTCCTCTATGCTTCACACGGATTGCAAGACACAGTTGCCAGAAAAAAATTATAAAATCAATATGGTATAAACAAAAAGTCCTTTTTGTAATCGCAAATGCTTGTCTTACTTTTGAAAGAGCCAAAAGACTATTCACCAGAAAAGATTTTACCTTAGTAGAAGGAAATTGACATAGCCCATTGGCAGAGGATGTAGTAAGTGAGCTTGCTCCCATTTGAGGCTCCGGAAGAAATGAAGATTGTTGGCATGGAATGAAGGTGCAAAAGAGTCTGCCTGCAGCTGAAGATGAAGATGAAGCCGAAGAAGAAGGTAACGATGCAGCATTGTGAAAAATTGCTGCCATCCACGGAAAATAAAACAAGCAAGAAGAGAATCTCAATCTCTCTCTCTCTCTCTCTCTCTCTCTCTCTCACACTCACAGATGAAGTGTGTCCACTCGTTGGGAATGAAGCCCAGCAGCGGGGTCATTTACCCACCAGATATTAGGGACTTTGGATTAAAGGCACCTTGGAGGGCTTTTTGGAGGCATTGGTGGACATGAACTCAAAAGCTTGGAGGGCAGCCATTTCTAGTTATAAGAAAACATAAGCGTTTTTCATTTATTTGGACCTACTCATTAGGAGGAAGATGACTAAAAATGTAGGTCAAGGAGATGAGAAAAGGACGTGGACTAGGAGAGTAGATTAGGACAAGACGTAATAACAAGTCATGTGGTTGGTAATTGACTAAAACATACTAACTACAAAGTTAGCCAAAGTACTTATAGTGCAATGTAGACTCGAAAGACATAACATGTGATCAAGAGAGAGGTGAAGAAGAGGCTACATTGTATCATAAACACAAACCAGCAATAAAATGAAAAATGAGCTCATCTTAGTGTATATCCAAAAAAAGATAAGAGAGATCAAGAAAACAAGCTCAAGATGAGTCCAACTCTCTAGTGTGTTTTAAGCTTCTAAAAATATAACATTGCCATATATATCATTGAGGGTCAATCATACCCTACCGTAAAGCTTGAAAAAAAATCAAACCAACTACATAGCGCCTCTCAAGAAGGATATTGGCTTGAAATATGCCACCAAGTAGCCCCTCAACCATCAAGATGTAACGTAGTTAGCTGGATGCTTTCAAGATCAGTTTGAGAACAAATAGGCAAACTCTAATTCATTCTCATTAGAAAAGCATGAACAAACTAAACTGGATTCTGTCGTGAAAATCACGAGCAACTTGTCTCATGCCTAGCACATTAGCCACACTAACCTTTATTTTGATTGTTTTTCAAATTGTTATGCTCTTGAGAAAGCAAACTTGTTATGTTACTAAGTTCAATGTTGTTCAACTATTGCACTCTTATGTGGAGGTCTTCTATGTCTCTTTAAAAGTTCAATTGTTGTAATTGTTGCTTTATCTCTTATGGTTGTGTTATTTGGAACTCTTCATAGCATGAAAAAATTAGATTTTAGCACACTTCACTGCAACAATCCTGCAGCTTGTTATTCTTCTCCCAATAGATGCACACTATGGTGTGGAAATCGGGACAAGATAATTGCCTCTTTTGATGCACCTCTGGACCTAGGTGTTTGCGTTCCAGCCCCCTTTTCCCACTCCATGAAGGTTGAATGGTGAAGATGATTCATTTATAGAATGGTCTTCCGAGTCTTAATCATTTAGTAACTGAATCATCTTCAGCATTCAACCTCCATGGAGTGGGAAAAGAGAGCTGGAACACAAACGATTAAATCCATAGTTGCATCTAAAGAGGCAAATATCTAAAGATCCCAATTTTTCCACAATTCATGCAATACCCATGAATTTTTGTATTTATTTGTAGCCTAGGATCTTGTATAATCAAGGCTAGAGTAGTGTATTTATTTGTAGCCTAGGAGCTTGTACAATTAAGGCTAGAGTAGTGTAGATATAGGAAGTGACAATCTATGTGGTTGGGGGGCAATGGTTGAAAATTGTAAAAAATTTCTCTGCTATAATTGTGGGCAATCTGGTATTGCATCATCTGAAGAAGTGTGTGCACAAATTGTGATTTCATTTAGTTGTATCATGACCAATGGAATCATTTTTTAGGGAGTGGCCTTTGGATAAGTTGTTGGTGCATTGAAGGGCACTCATTGGTGATATGGTTTGCTTTGACAAACAGGGCACCACACATTATTTTGTTTGGGAAACTATGCCAATTGGCATGGTTGTTGTGCTTGGCCTCGTAAGAGTACGATTACCCTTCTACCCTAACATGTATAGAGTACATTAGACATGTATAGAGTACATTAGATATGATGTTGATTTTTTAGATTTGATCTTGCCTCATGCATCTATTTAACAATTTGCAATTGGGTGGTGGGACCTTCAATACTTGAGGTGGATGCACAATCTTTTGTGCTTCAAGTTCGATTGATAATATGTATGGTCGATCTTCATTGGTTGGAAAGAGGTGTGTAAAAGATTTGTCGAATAAGATTCAAATAAAAAGAATTCGAACGACAAGAATTAAAACTTATCGTGCGCAGCGGAATAAACTATCTTTCTCTTCCTCTATGCATGACTGCGCCTATCAATTTTGAACAAAACAGTAGTGATAAAAAAAACATGTTTGATCTATAGTAACTAACTTTGAAATCATTAGTACTACAATGATTACGTAGCCAAACATTTAGTATTGAATTATTAGACAAATAATTTGTCGCGAAGAACTACATAAACGCATACATTCTGAGACAAACCTGAACGCAATAAAATGAATAGTATTGATTCAGTATGAAATGAAACAGATGTAAATGGGTACAACAAGTTTGCGGATCGAAGCCGCGTACTCTAAGCTATCTTTGGAGCGACTAAATAAAACTCTGAATTAAGCGCAATGCTAATAAGCAGTCAGCGCAATAGCAATCTCTAATCAACTCTAAAGAAGTGAGCTAGAATGAATGCTCAAGAGTGTTCAAGCTCACAGGCTTGAGAGAGAGAGAGAGAGAGAGAGAGAGAGAGAGAGAGAGAGAGAGAGAGAGAGAGAGAGAGAGAGAGAGAGAGAGAGAGAGAGAGAGAGAGAGAGAGAGAGAGAGAGAGCTAACTATTTGATACTTGTTGATCTCTTGTTCGCATTAATGCTATATAGAATGTAGAAATATGAGTAGCTATTTACACTAAGCAAATGTGGCAACGTCCAATAGTAGGACAGCTAATTAGGTCGTCAAATGTGTCATCCAGTTGGCTGTGATGTGCTGGCATCCATCCAGATATTCTCCCAAAAATTTACTTGCTAAACGGTTAGAGCAAGTTTGTAGTCTTCAAGACGAACAATAAATTGTCTTTCGAAAAATGCGAAAAACGCAAAGGTCTTCGCTAAATTCATTTTCTTAACATTTGAGGCATCTGGCATTTTGCGAAAAAAACAAAAGTGATAATGATGTCGGAGCATATTGATTCAGATTGATATCTGAAAGTAAGTTTCTCAGCCAAATTGCATATTTTGTAGCTTGTGAGGCTGCAATGTACTCTGATTCTGTAGAAGATAGAGCTATTGAAGATTGTTTGTGACTGTTCCAGGAAATAGGACCATTGTTGAGGAAGAATGTAAATCTAGAAGTAGATTTACGAGTGTCTACATCTCCTGCCCAACTCGCATCTATGTAACCAATAAGTAGATTTAGTTTGTCGTTGTCGACTATTCCATAACAAATGCAAAAGTCCATAGTAGCTCGAAGATATCTCATGACTCTGATAAGAGACTTCCAATGTGTCATACCAGGGTTAGTCATATACTGACTTAAGGAGCTAACTGCAAAAGCTATGTCTGGCCTGGTACAGATCATTGCATACATAAGAGATCCTATTATAGAATGATAAGGATACTCACGCATCTGCTCATTCTCTTCGATTGTTTGAAGACACTGGTCCTTTGACAATTTTAGACCTGACTCCATTGGTGAGAGAGCTAAGTTGCAATTAACCAGATTATATCTGACTAACATGTTGTAGATGTACTCTTGAGTAATGTAGAGTAACTTCTGATTTCTGTCTTTATGGATTTGAATACCAAGGCATAAATGAGCTTCGTCCAGATCGGTCATGTCAAATTCAGAAGATAGCATTGATTTGTCTTCTTTTATCAGATCGATACTGTTGCCGAAGAGCAATGTGTCGTTCACGTATAAAGAAATAATGATAAAAGACTGATGCATTGTCTTGAAGTAAACATTCAAATCTGAAGAACTTGGCGTGTAGCCATGATCAATAAGAAAATTATTGATCCTTTGAAACCATGCTCGAGCAGATTGCTTCAAGCCATAAAGTGCCTTATGGAGTTTGCATACATGATTGTGTTTACATTTGATAATATAACCTTCGGGTTGCACCATGTAAATGTCTTCTTCAATAACTCCATTAAGATATGATGTTTGTACATTCATTTGATGTATTTCCAAATCTGCTACAACGACAAACGATAATAAAAGTCGAATAGAAGAATGCTTGACTACTAGACTGAAGGTCTCAGTGTTATCGACGTTGTATACCTGAGAAAAAACTCTGGCGGCAAGTCGAGCTTTTCTTCTATCGATACTTCCGTCTACTTTGTAATTGACTTTGAAAATCCATTTGCAATCAACTTCGTTTCTACTAGCAGGTAATTTGACAATCGTCCATGTAAGGTTCTTGATAAGAGATGAATACTCTTTAACCATAGCTTCTTTCCAGAGATCGGAATCGGGCTGACTGAGTGCGTCTTTGATAGTCGTCAACTCTTGAACAAGGTAGACTGCAGAGTCATCGATATACCTTATAGGTGGTCTGCTAGTTCTTGATGATCTTCTGGGTGATAAAGGAAGTTGATCATTTTCATTATACTGTAGTTGCTGGATTGCAACATCATCATCTTCAGATTCGTCGTAGATATGTTTTTTGTTGAGAGTAGATGAGCTTGGACCTTCAATAGGAATAGTCGACTGAGGAACCTCGAAGTTCAATATGGCGGATGAAACCGAAGAGTCGGCTATATGGGCTATGCCTTTTCCCTTGAGGTCTTGAAACTGATCTTCGATGAAGATGACATCCCAGCTAGTGAATATCTTCGACTCAATGGGATTGAACAACTTGTAGGCTTGATCTGAAGTAGTGTAGCTGATGAAAATACATTTGATACTCTGGAAGTCGAGCTTCTTCCTGAGATCGTGAGGAATCTGCGCATAAGTAGTACATCCAAAAACTCGTAAGTTTGATAAAGAAGGTTTGGTACCTGTCCAAACTTCAAATGGTGTTTTGTCTGAGAGACCTTTAGTAGGACATCTGTTCAAAATATAGGTTGTTGTTGAAATAGCTTCAGCCCTAAAGGACTTCGGAAGTGTCGCATGTGATAACATGCACTTTGCCGATTCGACTAAGGTTCTGTTCTTTCTCTCAGCAAGACCATTTGACTGAGGAGAATAGGAGGTAGTGTATTTTTGCTCAATGTCGTTGTTGAGACAGTACTCCTTGAATTCGGTGGAGATATATTCTCCCCCATTGTCGGACCTCAATGCTTTGATTCGTTTATCAGTTTGATTTTCTGCATGCTCTTTGAATTGTCTAAACTTGATGAAAGCTTCTAAAAACTGCTTGATGAAGTAAACAACTGTTCTTTTGGAGAATTAGTCAATAAAGGTAATGAAATACTTTGCATCTTGTAATGACGGAGTTTGCATAGGTCCACATATATCTGAATGAACAACATCTAATAGACCTTTTGTTGCAGGCCTATGACTCGATCTAAATGAAATCCTAGTCTGCTCTCCAAGGATGCAGCTATGACAAACATGGAGATCAACTTTATCAAAAGGATAGTCGAGATCAAGTGCTAGGGGTTGTCTGAACATGTTCGAAACAGATGCATAATTCAAGTGTCCTAAGCGATGATGTCATATTAATGCTTTATTGACAAGAACATAAGTTTTCAAGGCTTGACTAGAGTCAGAATAACAATGTGCCAATCTATATAAGTATTCATGTGTCTTGCCGAGTGCAAAGATCTCATTACTCTTATCGATAATTTTGCATTGATTTCACTCAAACTCCACCTTATGACCTAAATCTGTAATTCTACTTACTAATAACAAATTTGTAGAGAGCTTAGGAACATACAAGACTTTTGACAATAGTTTGAATTGATCATGCTAGAATCTTAATCTTACAGTACCTTCACCTTTGATAGTGTGAGTGCTATCATCACCAAGATGAACATACTTCTTTGTCTTGTAAGGCGTATAGGAATGAAAAATCTCACAATGATTGGTCATATGTTGAGTAGCTCCAGAATACAAAAATCACGAATCATCTGAATTCGCGTATTTGTCTTTGACCATAAAAGCGCCTTCGTCCATTTCAACGTAACTATATTTGCATGTTGATCAAGTTGCTTGGCTGCATTCTTTGCTTTGAAAATTTGGCAATCCTGGATCTCATGGTTATTGCGCTTGCAATACCTGCAAAACATCATCTTCTTCGACGAATGTAGATTCGATGATTGTTCTTGACTTTGAGTCTGTTTATGATTCGATGTAGACTACTTGGAGCTTTTCTACTTCTTTCATTTCGAGCCCTTATTGACATATAGAGCATGAGATGGAGAGGTAGACGAAGTGTCTTGACTTCTTCGATTATCTTCTTGCAGCAACATAGTGATAACTCTGGTAAGAGCTAAATTTGAGTGTGTCGTGATGATCATCACCCAGTTCTCATACGTAGTGGGCAGGCTTGAAAGCAATGTCATAATTGCGTCTTGATCATCTATGACTGATCCGACAGCGGCCATCTGTTGCAAGATACTCTTAAACTGGTTAATACGATTCTGAAGAGAATCATTATTTGGATGTCCCAAACTTCTTTCAAAGTTTTGGCTTCAGCTACGTGGCCAACTGAGTATCTGATATATTGAGGTTAATAAGCGCAAAAGCTTGACCATCCTTCAATTTTCATCTCAAGTCTTATGTGTCGTCTTCAAGCTTTACTTCAATACCTGTACCAACATCCCACAACTCGTTGGCGATTAGCAAGATTCTTTAAATTTCCATAAATGATAATTGGATCCATTCAGCTTGTCTGCGATAAGATCGACTTTACTTTGAGATTCCATCTGAATTCGAACTGAAGAATAATTTGATATCACAAAAGATATCAAGTATAAGAGCTTGCGCTCTAATAGAGTACTAGGCCTCAAAGAATCAACGCTCTGATACCATATTGGAAAGAGGTGTGTAAAAGATAGGTCGAATAAAAAAGAATTTAAATGACAAGAATATAAACTTATCGTGCACAGCGGAATAAACTATCTTCCCCTTCTTCTATGCATGACTACGCCTATCAATTTCGAACAAAATAGTAGTGATAAAAAAACACGTTCGATCTATAGTAACTAACATTGAAATCATCAGTACTACAGTGATTACGTAGCCAAACATTTAGCATTGAATTATCAGACAAATAATTTGTCGTGAAGAACTACATAAACGCATACATTCTGAGACAAACTTGAACGCAATAAAAAGAATAGCATTGATTTAGTATGAAACGAAACAGATGTAAATGAGTACAACAAGTTTGCGGATCGAAGCTGCGTACTCTAAGCTATCTCTGAGCAACTAAATAATAGTCTAAATTAAGCGCAATGCTAATAAGTAGTGAGCGCAATAGCAATCTCTAATCAACTCTAAAGAAGTGATCTAGAATGCTCGAGGGTCCAAGCTCGCAGGCTTGAGAGAGAGAGAGAGAGAGAGAGAGAGAGAGAGAGAGAGAGAGAGAGAGAGAGAGAGAGAGAGAGAGAGAGAGAGAGAGAGAGAGAGAGAGAGAGAGAGAGAGAGAGAGAGAGAGAGAGAGAGAGAGAGAGCTAACTATTTAATACTTGCTGATCTCTTGTTCGTATCAATGCTATATAAAATGTAGAAATATGAGTAGCTATTTATACTAAGCGAATGCGGCAATGTTTAATAGTAGGACAACTAATTAGGTCATCAAATGCATCATACAGTTGGTTGTGATGTGTTGGCATCCATCCAGAGATAGTCTCCCAAAAATTTACTTGCTAAACGGTTAGAGCAAGTATGTAGCCTTTAAGACGAACAAAAAATTGTCTTTCGAAAAATGTGAAAAACGCGAAGGTCTTCGCTAAGTCGCGGATCTTTCTCCATTTTTAACAAAATTGGACACTATAAATTGCTATCCAAGAAGGTTCTACTAAGGCCAAAAGCTAATCCTAAGAGGATGTGGTTAGCCAATAAGCACAGAAGGAGCAATTCCCATTTTTCCAAAGTTATGAAAGCTTGCTAAACCGGGGTTTACAGAGTGAAAAGCCAAGCGCCATATCAACGCGACCTAGCTGTCAAGCAGCCACTGTGGGTCGTGGATCAGGGAGAGAGTATGGAGGAGGCCATTGCTGGAGCAGAAGGAAAAAGCCATAGTTGAAGCATGAAGAGAGAGAGAGAGAGAGGTGGAGGAGAGCTCGTGGAGCTCGTGCGCGGCCAGCTCTAATAGATCCATAGTGTTTTGAAGAGGCCAGTGGATGGAGGAACAACTTTGGGCTCGTCAAATCGAAGCTAGCTATTGGATCGAACTTCGGAGGATTGATGATCTAGAACGCGTGTTGGAGAATCCATCCTGGGCCGTCGAATGGAAAGTGGTCGTTGGATATGGATGAAGAGAACCCATGAAGTGTTGAAGGCCAAAGGTGAAAATTCCTCATTGAAAATTTTCACATGAAAGGACCTGAAGGGACTCGAAGTCCAAATTGGACTTCACTTCATTAGAAATCTTCAAAATGAAGATAAAATTCAAACTGCAAGCTATTTTTGGTTTTGGACCTAACCTTGGCTAGAGGGCACCTTTTTTGGCCATCTTTGGGTCCCTTGAAACTGGCTGTTTAGAGCTAGCGGACAGAGCGATGTCACAGACAGGGAGAAAGGCGTTTCGGGGTGTTTTCATCACCATTCCATCGAGCGAAGGCGGATGACCTAGTGATGGGCTACATTCGCCATTTGGGTACCATAGGGCCAAATTTGGAGCAATTTTTGGCTGGTGAAACCTGCTACAGGGCGGTACAATGAGGCATTACTTTGTGGAGATGTATTTACCTCCATTATCACTTCTCAAAGCTTTAATTTTACAAGATAGTTGATTCTTACTTTTGATAGGGTAACAAGGTGTTTAGAAGCGGTGAATGCAGTATGGGGACGAATGGTAGCGGAATTGTGTGGAGAAAGCAGGTTTGGCGGCACGACTACTCATCATTGGCAACAATTTTGACAGGACAAGCAATCGCAAGTGAGAGGTAGGAATGGTATGTCGGTTATGGATGAAAATTTCTTGTGATCAGGTTCAACTCTTGGGGTTTGAACCAACCAATGTCAAGTGGCATTTTGGAGGAACACTCTCACAGGTATTGATCGGCAGTGGCATTGTTGAGTCAGGTGATAGCTGCATTGACACACACATCTATATCTTGGAAATTTCTCTTTCAGAGAGAAATATGGGCTAGCTTGCATATTTTGGCAGTCACAAGTGATGGAAGTGCGAGGTGGTGCCAGTTGGAAGCCATTGGGCAAGATAGCGAGCTTGCATTGGACGAGTTGTGTGTGGGACATGTAGAGGATGAAGAACGGGTCAATAATCACACTTTGGAGACTTTTGGTGAGTGGTAAGTGTGATGATTTTGCGGTTTTGCAGTCAGTAAGTCAATTTTGATCAAGTCATTATAGTTGTGGAGCAGTGTATCAGGATTGTCATCGAGAAGATACACTTCAACTACCTATTATGGGTGAGTCATGTCAATTTGTCATATCGTGATTGCATCAGGGATACAAATTCCAGTAATAGTAGGGTGTAGATCATTTGGTTTGGGCCATGGACGATCTCACAGATTCACTTGGAGGGATATTGGCATGCACAGTAATGTGAGGGACTGGATGGTGGCTTTGGAGTTTACATCTCAATGTATTCTCAGGGAGTGGTTTGGAACCATTCACATGAGCAGTTTGGGGAATACAGGTGGGCACTACAGGGTAAATGCTCAGATCTTTGTGATCAGGGATGACATTGGGATAGGGATAGCACTGTAGGATGACATGGGATGATCATCAAGGGACAACATTTCAGATTGGACTCAAGTCATTTGATGGACAGGACTTACAGGGCAATTCATGATGGAATCAGGATGCTGCAAATGCAAATTGACAAAGCGTGAAGCTTTGGGAGCCAGCATTAGGTTGGAGAGCTAATAGAGATCGCACGGTTGGGTGTGATCGGAGGTGAGTGTTTTGCTAGTGATCTACTACAGGGGACACTAATGGCGAGGACTTCATGGTGTGCTCATTTGGGGTACAGGTTGGCATTACAACAGGGGGCCATTCATTGGCATTGACATCGATGGAGAGGCATCTACCATCACAGGCATGGATAAGCTATCTATATATTTCATGCATTTGGCTGCATTTGAAGGAGTCTAGGCTTGGTACAGGTGTTGGAATCTGTGTGGTTCAGATTCACAGGTGGTGAGATCAGGGAGAAGCCTAGGGGAAGTCACTCAAACCCATATACCTCAGTACGATCAGGGAGACAGTGGTCTCGGGATCCCATGAGTGGCGACTCAGGGATATGCTTGCATTGGCATGGTGTCGGGTGGCACATAGCCAGGGAGAGCGAGCATATGCTAGGAGCCAGGTGAAACAGGTGATACTATGGAGATTGGCTTGCTTAGCAGGATGGTGACCATGATGGAAGACATCAGGTGAGCATAGTATGTGGATGATGAGTCCATTGGGGTGGCACTCAAGGAGATGCTACAGTTGCTCAGGTATGACATGTCATTTGATGTGTGGACAATCTTCTCCAGGTGGTGCATCATGATAGGCTCCTTGGTGAGAGGCCTATGTAGTGGTCAAATCAGAGTTGGCAACATCAAGCATGGGAAGTTGAGCCTGCATGAGATGTAGGAGAGGCAAATCATCATCAATATCTCTAGGAGATGGGCGAGCTACTCAAGTATAGCCTATGGTGAGTTTTGCGTACATTCATTCATTGAGTCCTTGGTAGACTCTTGTGCTTGGAGCATGGGGAATGGATGGGGATCAGCTTTCAGGGCGTATTGGACAGTTGGATATGCTTGGATGTGAGGGCATCTTGGTTACAGGTGCAGGCCATGGTCAGGGACCTAATTTGGTGACCAGTGGTGTTGCAGCAGATCTACAGGTGACAGTTGCTGGTACGACAGGATACCACAGTTTGCGCAAGCCTGGTCATGTATTTGATGTATTCGTGTTGGTTTGCATGAATGTGTGCTTGCATGTTACCTTATCACGGGAGTCTAGACTAAGTCGGAGTTTGATGTGATTGTGCATTTGCTACATTAGACACAAAGTAATCATTTGATGCTCATTGACTTGTCATTGTCTACTAGTTGTCTATCTGGTAAGGGTACAATCTTTGGTGGCAGTAAGATCTCCTCAGGTTGAGCCTCAGTCGCTCATTTATGTTAGCTGTACAGGCTTGTGCTTGTAAGTGTCTGATAGGATGTCAGCCTAGCTAGATGGAGGATGTAAGTCTCATAGCAGCAGTGGGATTTCCTCAGTTTGAGCCATGTCGCTCATGTGGTCCACTTGTGTTTCAAGTTGGATTGGAGACAAGTCAGTTGGTCGAGAGTATGGTACTCTCTATATGAGCATTGTGTTTGCATGATACTTTGTGAGTCAAACCTGGTGGTTTGTTGGTGTGCTTGAGTGTGAGTCAAGTACAGGGTAGCATGGACATGCATAACATCGTTTGGACACTCCAGACGTTGCTATAAATTATTGTTTTTCACTCTTATCACGTTTAAGCATAAGGGGGAGTTAAAAACCAGTTTTGCTTTGATTCATTATTATAAGCTTCAAATGTGATACTGTAATAATTGTACAGTTAGTCAGTTTACTATTTTCAGTAGTGATCAAGACGTGACCCACTAAAACACAAAGCATAGTGCTTAGTGGCTTGAATATATCTTAGTACTTTAAGTAGAGCCTTCCAGTGAGGTAGGCCGGGATTTGACATAAACTGTGATAATGTGTTGACTGTAAATGCTAGATCAGGTCTGGTGCAGACCATGACATACATGACCAACTATCGATTGATAGGGGTATTTGCACATTTCTTTCTTCTCTGCATCAATTTTCGGGCACATATCCTTTGACAATTTGAATCATGGGTCCATAGGTGAGTCTATGGATTTGCAATTTTTCATGCCATACCTATCTCCTCCCCCAACACCCTACTACCCTCATATAGATGGCCCATGGACCCCTCCAGTGCACTATGGAGTTCCAATCCCATCCAATGAGAGAGAGAGAAGCCTAGGTTCTTTAAAGAACCTCCATAGGCTTATGGAAGGTCAAGAGACTCCGTCCATAACCTATGACTCTTTGAATGTCTTTCTTGTGGGAGTTGGGAACTCATTGGACCCATTGGAAGTGCGCCCTCCTACTAGGTCCCAATGCCCATGTATACTTTGGTCCTAGACCATTAAAGTGATATGGTTCAAGGTTGAGGCCCAAGGTTTAGAGAAATAGTCATCCAATGACTTTCTAACACTTCTCTAGGTTCCATACCTCCATCCAAGGCATAGACACCTACCTACCCTTAACCAAGGACACTAGTACCTTAATCTAAGATGCCTACCCTTAATCCTAAGGGTACCCCTTATCCAAGGGTCACGTGACTCCATACCTCCGACCAAGGTATAGTCACTTGTCTGCCCTTATCCAAAGGCACATACCCTTAAATATAAGGGTAACTCTTATCCAAGGGTAACTTGCCATTTAGCCCCCAACACTAAATGGACCAATAGGTCTCTGAAGTACTGCTAGTTACATAGGTATGTAGCATTCCTTCCCCCTAAACTTAAATTTTTCCTTGTTAGAAAAAAATTTGGAAAATTCTTCTGGAGATCAGCCTCCTTTTCCCAGGTATCCTCCTCTTTTGATTTGCCCTTCCACCTGAATAAAACTTTCTGAAGCGCTCTACTCCGTAGAGTCCTCTACTGGCTATTAATAATCACCTCGGGTTCAGGTGGTCCACTCACGGACTCATCACAAAGAAGTTTCACTAGATCTTCCATAGGGACCCCCCAACGAGGGTTCCAACTTACTAACGTGGAAAACAGGATGAATTCCAACGTTACTAGAAGGTCTAGTTTGTATGTAACCTTTTTTATCACTTGGATATCCTTAAAAGGACCGCAATGCCTAGGCGCCAACTTTGCACACTTAATAGTTTTCAAGCCCCTATAGTGACTAGGGACTAGGGACTCTCAAAAACTTATAGTGACTAGCGACTCTCAAAAACACCCAGTCGTTGACCATGAATACCTTGTGCTTTTGAGATAGATCAACATAGTGCCTTGCCCTATCTTGGGTATTTCTTATGCTATCTTTAGTCAGCTGTAACATTTCTTGCATATTTGTAAGGAAATCAGCTGCGGCTTGCACCCGTAGGTTTTTCATGCCAACACTAATTGGTGATCGAGGTTGAAAATCATACACAAGCATGAAAGGGCTGAATCCGGTCGCTGAATGTTTTTGTTGTATGCAAATTCCACCAGTGGAAGGTATTATTCCCAATCAGACTGTCGATGGCCCACATATGCTCGAAGCATATCCTCCATCGTCTGATTGGTCCTTTCCGTTTGACCGTCTGATTCTGGATGATCTGTAGAACTCATACTTAAAGTTGTTTCCAACTTTTCAAATATTGTTTGCCAAAAATTCCCAGTGAATTTTGGGTCACGGTCACTGACAATATTGCAAGGTAGCCCATACAGTCGAAAAAGATTCTCAACAAACAGTTGAGCTAGTTTTGAAGCTTTAACATTAGTTTTCTTTGGGATAAATTGAGCAAACTTCGTAAGTCTGTCAACAATTATCCAAACTGAATCATGGCGCTTCCCTGTACATAGAAGCCTAACCACAAAATCCATAGATATACTTTCCCACTTTCAGATAGGAATATCTAAAGGATGTAATAGGCCACTAGCTTTTAGCCTCTCTGCTTCTTTTTACACGCACTTAGTACATTAAAGTACATAGACCTCTACCTTACTTTTCATCTTAGGCCACCAAAATTGCCTTCAATTTAAGTCAAGTGTTCTTTGTATACCCAAATGTCCTGCGCATGGACTATCATGAAACTCTTACAGTGTCATTCTCCGGTACACACACCTTTCCTTTACAAAACAAAATCATGTTTCGAATTAAAAAATTCGTTTCAGTCTTTTCCTGATTCGATGCAAACCTGAATCGACCTTCGAAAGTACTTGTTGCCAATAGTCCTTGAAGAGACTAAAACAACCCCGGTTCTATAACTGTAAGGCACAACTGATTAATAATCGGTAACCAACTCAAAGCATCCGTTAGAGTACTTTGACTTCCTTTACAATAACGTATAGAAAAGTCAAAGATCTGCATCAGCTTAGCCCATCTAGCTTGTCTCCCCTTTAAATATGTAGCATCGCAGAAATATTGAAGAGTCTGATGATCCGTCAAAACTTCAAATTTGGCTCCATACAAATAATGTCTTCAAATTTTCAAGGAATGAACAATTGCAAGCAGTTCCTTCTCATAGGTACAATACCTAGACTGAACAGGATTGAGTTTCTTGCTTTCATAAGCCATAGGATGTCCATCCTGCATCAAAACAGCTCCAATAGCATAACCATTGGCATCGGTCCTAACCACAAAAGCCTTATTAGGATTGCCAATGACTAGTATTGGTGCCAAAGTGACACTTTTCTTAAGCAACTCAAAACCATTATTCATATCCTCCATCCACACCACTAGTGGACTCCTAGCCCTCCGGCTTAGCTTTTTACAGCCTTTCAAGGCCTGGGTAAGGGGAAATGCCAATCGAGCAAATTGGGGAATATGCCGACGAAAAAATCCTACAAACCCAAAAAAGACTTGATTTCCCAAACTGTGGTGAGAATAGGCCAATCAATAACCCTATGGATACAATCGGCCTCAATCTCCACTCCTCGTTCGAAAATCTTATGCCCCAAGTAGGACAATTCCTTACCAAAAAAGTCACGCTTAGACTCCTTGGCAAAGAACTTTTTCCTTCTTAAGATGTCCAAGACAATCCTAAAATGCTCTTTATGTTCCAGCAAAGTCTTACTGAACACTAGGATATCAACTAAGAATACCACTACAAATCTTTCCAAATATGGCCTGAACAAATCGTTCATCATCTGTTGGAAAGTTGCCGGTGCATTGGTCAAACCAAAAGACAACACCAAAAATTCGTAGTGACCAAAGCGAGTTCAAAACCCGGTATCTGATGGTAGCTCGATCTTAGATATATCTTGGTAAAGTACCCAATACCACTAAGATTGTCTATTAGATCATCCATCCACGACAGTGGGTATCTATTCTTAACGGTTACCTTGTTCAATTTCTTATAGTCGACGCAAAACCTTATAGTCCCATCCTTCTTGGCAACCAGAACCGCTGGTGATGCCCAAGGAGACTTACTAGGTTGTACCCACCTCTTTTTCAGATAATCATGTAAATGCCTAATTACCTAAGCCTCTTCGGATGCACTCATCCTATAAGGATGCTGTGTGATTGGAATTGCTCCAGGTATTAGGTCAATTTTATGATCAACTGTCCTTTCTGGTGGTAAACCTACAGGAAGGTCTAAAAAACATCATTGAATTCCTGCATAAGTTCATTATAGGCTTCAAATTTTGTAGTGTTCTCACTGGGTATATTCATGGCATTTATGTTAAGTTCTTCATCATTGCAGCAAATGATATCATTATGAAAACATAAATAAACTTTAAAATCAGAATTCTTCATAATAGAATTAAGTTCTTGTTTAGAATAAGGGTTAACATTTTTAGTGTCAATACTTAAACTAGCCTTGATCTTAAATAAAGAATTCTCATGCATAAAAGATAGATTTTTCAACAAAATCAATTCTCAATGACTTGTTCTTATCAAAATGCCATTGTTGCCCGAGAACAATATCACATTAGCTAATGTAACAACATGGAATTCTAGTTTTTCAGAGTAATCCTGGATGTGAAATTCTACATCAGGAACAATATAATCCATAAACGCGGAATTCATTCCCAATGCCATTGTCACACAATATTTTTTCTCACTTTTTCTGTTTTCATTGGTTTGATCCATTGGGGTTGCTTGTGCATTTTCCTATTATGCAAATACAACAAGAAGTGCTCAAATTAGAATGATAGAAATGCTTCAATTCTTACATCCAATGCAAATAAAAAACATCTACTTCTACTCATTCAATCTTATTGTTTGGAAGCTCAATCCAAGCCTACTATTTGCAAGCTCAATCCAAGCTTAAGAGAAAAACAACAACAAGCTACATTTGCCTTGATCCAAAGCAAAAATGAAAACCAAATCTTTATGCAAACTTCAATTAACTAATCCAAGCTAATGTTTACATAAAGTCCCCATTCCAATTTCATTTCCATTTGTCATTTCAAAAGAAACCAAAAAATTTCACATTTCTCACTATTCTAGATCTCCAAATCCATGAAACTAGTGTCTAGGAAACTAATGAAGCTCTATGAAAACTTCAATTTTCAGATCTGATTTTCAAATTTACATATCTGGAAATCAGAACTTCATAATGACAAAAAACAGAACTTCAAAACTTGTTTTATGCACAAAGTTACACTACCATTCCTACATTGCCATTTTCATGAAACTAGGAGATAGAAAGGTGTAACTAATGAAGTTTGGATGAAAACTTCACTTTTCAGATCTGATTTTCAGATTTACAGGTTTGAAAAACAAAACTTCAAAATGAAAATCAGAACTTCAAACACTTCATTTATGCAAAAAAAAAAAAACACTAGTTTTGATCAAAACACACAGCTACAGTCAACCTTTTTGCAAAAAAAAAATCGTGTGTGTAGAGGAAGACTTCCTCTAACCATCCCACAAATCTTTTTTCAGAACTTTTAAAAACCCAAAGCCTACTTTTAAACTTCTATAACATGATCAGCCCCTAAACAATTCTATAAGCATCACTACTCTCTTCCAAAGAGAACTAGATTCATTGGGTACTACAAAGCTTCCTACAACTAGAAAAGCCAATAATCTTCCCCAAAAAAAATCAGTTGGTGATCTTAATAGAACTTGAAGAAGGTTAGAAAGGTTACCATCCTTTGTCTAGCCTTGATACCACTTTTACAAGTAGAGGTGAGGAAGTCCTCCAAATCCAAGGTAGAGCCTCTAAATGTCCTCCAAGCAACCTGCAAGCTCCAAGATGCTCTCCAACTCCAAGCTAGGATGCCTCCACCTGCAAGTAAGGATCTGCAAGCCTCCAAGGATCTCTCCTCCACCTGTGTCCCTACTCTTAAATACAAAGATAGATAACAAGCTGGCCTCCAAGTTGTGCATGTATACTTTGGCCCTAGACCATTAAAGTGATATGGTTCAAGGTTGAGGCCCAAGGTTTAGAAAATAGTCATCCAATGACTTTCTAACACCTCTCTAGGTTCCATACCTCCATCCAAGGCATAGACACCTACCTGCCCTTAACCAAGGACACTAGTACCTTAATCTAAGACACCTATCCTTAATCCTAAGGGTAACCCTTATCCATGGGTCACGTGACTCCATACCTCCGACCAAGGTATAGTCAATTGTCTGCCCTTATCCAAAGGCACATACACTTAATTCTAAGGGTAACTTGCCATTTAGTCCCCAACACTAAATGTTCCAACAGGGGTCTGAAGTACTGCTACTTACATAGGTATGTAACAATCTTGCAACTAACAGGGTCAAGTTTCTTTCTCAGATCAGAGGGAATGTGTACATAGCAAAGATAGACAAACACTTGGAGGTGTCGTAGACTTGGTTTGTAGCCCATAGAAAGTTTCGAAGGGTGTCTTTGAGTCGACTACTTTGGTACTCGAATAATTCTGTAGATAGCAAGCTGTTGAAATAGCTTCAACCCAAAATTCTTTGGTGAGCTGAGCATTTGACATCATAAGTCGTGCTGCATTCAGTAGTGTTTGGTTCTTCCTTTCGGCTACTCCATTCTGTTGTGGCGTGTAGCTGGTGGTGAACTGATGATGAATGCCGAATGATGTCAGATAGTCAAACATTTCATTTGACAGAAACTCTCCACCACTATCTGTTCGAATGGTCTTGAGTTGTTGACCAATCTGTGTGTCAGCAAACTGTTTGAAGTCTTTGAAATAGTTAAAAGCCTCATACTTATTCTTAATGAACATGATGCTGGTAAATCTAGAATAATCATCAATAAAAGTGAGAAAATGTAGTGCAGAACCCAGAGAGGGAATATTCATAGGGCCGCACAGATTACTATGTATTAATTCTAGAATGGACTTAGCTCTACTGGCTTGTCTCTTTGGAAATCTTGATCTAGGTTGTTTGTCTAGTAAGCACATCTCATTATAGACATGTCATATGTCGGTGGAGTGAGCATAAAGGTTTAGGTCCTTGACCATAGAATTATGATGCATATACAAAATTGACCTCATGTTTAGATGTCATAGTCTTTGATGCCATAATTGGGCATTTGAAGTACTCACATTTGAGAAAAGTGCATATTCGTGACCCAGAACGTATAGGTTACCTTCTCTATTTTCCGAGAAGATTTCTTTGTCATGCTTGTCCAGAATGGTACACTGCTTTGAATCAAACGAGGCTTTGCAGACCTGATCAGTAAACTTGCTGACTAACAATATTTTTTTGGTCAATCTGGGTATGTATAGTACATTCTTGAGCAAGGTCAGCTTACCATTAGGAAGATAGAAACGTATAGACCCCTTGCCTCCATTCTCTAGTGCACTTGAGTCACCAAAGTAGACATACTTCGAAGTCATGTGTTGGGAAGCACCAAAATCGAAATACCAATCCATGGCATCTCTAATGGGTAAATCTTGTATCATTAACAGAGTTGGTTCTTCTTGAGAGGTTCTGGCAGATTCAGATCCAGATTCAGAGATACAATGGCAAGAGCTCTGCCATTTTTAGCTTCCCAGGTGGTCAGCATGTCAGGTTCAACCGGTTTGGCTATTGAACCATTGAAGTTATGTGAGTATCATCTTCATTTTGAACTTCCACATGTGGAAGTCATCACCGTTAAATTTATTGATCAGGCGAGTTTTTGAAGATGTTCCTTCCATGATGAATGATCTAAGTATAGTAAACAATTTTGTATACTAATACTAGTTTGGAACTAAGGCTCTGATGCCACTCTGTTGGGGTGCTCTTGAATAAATTAGGAGCAGAAGAAGAGACACAACTCCAACATCGAGAACTTTTCAAGATCTTTACCAAAATTACAGCATAAGCATTAATTTATAATGAATGGAGAGATGTCTTGTAGGTGTCAAAGACAACTATGAACAAACGAACAATCAGACGTCTAAGACAGCCACGCTACCTTCAAATAATAGACATTCTGGATTGAGTGAGCATCTACTGAGAAAGAAAACTATCAAAAAGCATTCATAGTGTAATACACATAAGAAAAATAGAGAATCTGAATTAAGCAGTTGTAAGTACAACGATCAGATCACAATTCTATGCCCAAGAATGGTTCACAGTAATGTTACACTATGTGCAGTGATCTTATGTAGCTAGTTACAAATTAAATAACTATCTCTATTCTCTGAATGGATTTCACTCTCTCTAAAATCTCTGATCCTATGGAATCAGATAATGAAGACACAATTTTGTTCGCACAGGAACTCAATTTTACTCTTCTCCACTTACATGCATTCATCACATATTGACTCCATCATTTTTGTGAGTTGCCATTATGTATATATGTACGTACATGAGGCAGTTATAATGACTACGTAGGCAACGAGCGTGAAACAGTGCAGGTACTAAAGTGAAATGTGACGTGGTATGCGTCTGACGGGGCAGGTGGATGACCTGGATCTCAAACTGAAGACTTCGAGTTTGTGGGAGAACGAATAGAATGTAGTCGAGTTCCTTGAACGAAGAGAATATAGTCAATCCTGCTTCTGCTTCAGTTGATTATTGCGCAGACATTTCAACTCCATAGGGTAAGACTGCAGGGTTGTCGTAGAGTGTGTGTGTGTGTGTGTGTGTGTGTGTGTATTTACATAGTGTACAGTACTCATAAAATGTGATGAACCCGAATGATTCATATGCTATGATGTTGGTATTGTAAGTCAGTTTATGGCAGCACCTATGAAAACGCATTGGAAGGCAGCCAAATGCATTTTGCCATATGTCAAAGGCACTTCTGATTATGGCTTGGTGTATAGAAAGCATGAAGATTTACCTGAGTTTGTGGCTATGTGGATGTGGATTGGGGAGGTGATTGTGGTGATCATAGATTTACCACATAGTATGTATTCCAGTTTTGTGGCAAATGCGTTTCTTGGTCTAGTGAGAAGCAAAGTACAATTGCTTTATCCACAACAGAAGACAGTCGGAGTGGCATTCAGCTAGCAAAGATTCTGATGTTTCACACAAGGACCAAACACATCGAGATTCACTATCACTTCATACGGGAAAGACTACTGAGTGAGTCAAACTCTCCAAAAAAATGAAAAAACCACTCAAAATAACATGTTTTCTAAATCAAATTTTGACATTTTCGACATGTTTTGATGGATCAAATCCATATGAAAGTGCAACCAAACCCTAAATACTATAATTAACTAACATGTAAGTACAAAAGGTTCTAATTATACCCAATATTGAATCTTACTGGTCAATTCTAGCCAAAATCATCAATTTTTTGACCAAAATAAAATCGCAATCCGATATTGACCATATTTTTGGTATGCAATCATTAGAACCTGTCATATTGACTGAAAAAAAACAAGTAAAATCCTGAAAATTATTGGCATAGAATAGATTCGATCAAATTTCAAGCTAAAACAATGAATACTAGTAAAAAAAACTCTCAAAAATCGAATGATTTGCAATTATGTCCATGGAAAAATTTCATTACACTAATCATTAGGCTAAAAGCAATCATGAATCAGAGAAGCCACTTATTTGGAGGTCAATTCCACCACTAGGAAGAAAAAAACAAGATGATATTACCAAAAAGTTATAAAAAAGCAAAAAGTATCTCCACTTTCTATTCGATGCAAAGCCAAGCTATGAAACCATTGAAATGATCGCCAAGTGAAGATCCTCTAGATCCCGTTGCATGCACCAAATGGACTATTGTGGAGTCAAATTACTCACCCAACTAGAAACTGAGAGGCAAACCCCAATCAGCTTCACCCTCGAGGCACAATGACTAAATACATGAGAGGAGAGGATTCTTGACAGCTAGAAACAAGAAAATAGGTGAGGTGTAGGTTGAGTTCCTACAAGTATATACAAGTCCCTAGGGCCTAGGAATGTTCTCTATAGGATCCTAAATATCATCCAAGTGCTTTTGATTTCCTTAACATACATCTAAAGCCGTCAGACACCATGCACTAGCTCCACATGTCTTAATGGGTATGCTTAGGCCCTCACAAGGTTATTAGGTACATTTATGGCCTACTCCGGAATGGCAAGGCATAACTAATAAACTTGTAGACTGGAGTACCAAATATCCACGTCAATAATTATTCCAAATCCTTTGAATCGGTCATGGACGCAACATTTGACCTTTGTTCTAAACTATTTCATGACGTTTATTCCTCTCCTGTTGGCGGCCACTTGGTTTTCAAAAGATTTTAGATCGTATTTGTGACTATTTTTATTGGTCTTTCGTGAAGTTTGACATCACTACACTTCTCTTTAGTGTTATTTCTTTCTTTGCAACAAGTACTATTGAGCTAAATCTACTGGACTCTTACAATATTGGCCTATCTCTCATCACCAATGGGCCGATATATCCATGGACTTTATCTTTGGCTTACCCTGTACCTAGTATGGTCACAATTATTGTTTGGTTGTTGTGGACATGTTTTCAAAATAATTTCATTTTATTTCAATCAAGGTGTAGTACTACTGCAGCGTAGTGCACTCACATATTTATTTTTTAGATCTTTCATCTACATGGTTTGTTTATCTCACTCTATCCTCATTGATCGGGATTGTAAGTTTACCTCTACCTTTTGGACATAGTTGATGCATATTTTAGATATTCTAGTTCTCATAGATACTGCTTCTCATTCTTCTACTTATGGACAATATGAGATTCTTAATTGCATACTTGAGGATTATCTACATCATTTTGCTTCTCCTATTAGTAAAGATTGGGATCAGCACTTATGTTTGGTTGACTATAGCTATAACAATTTTTAAAATTTTAGTACAAACATTTATCCATTTCTTCTAGACCATAGTTACTCTCTACTCCTTCTAGACATACCTCTCCCACCTGATGATGCTCCAATGATAGTTGCTTCTTTTTCTATCATATGTACGTCATGTTATTGATTGTACTACTATCCATTTATAGAAGATACAACAGTGGCATAGGTCTTATGGAGATCGACATCATCGCCATATTGAGTTTCACGAGGTTGCTATGGTTTCATTACGCTTGCACTTTGCTCAACATCATTTTGTTAGTGTCACGTTTTTGCGTGCCTCTTCATATATGCCACCATATTAGCCTAACTATCTATCGTCTTTAGCAACCTTTGGTTGCCAAGGCATGTGAAGTTTTTCATGTCAGCTTGCTACATGCGGCTATTCTTGACACTTTGTCTTGGTTTGCTAAAATTTTGCCAGGATTTAATAGCATGTATGCCCATAGTACACAAAATGTGGAGCATAATACAATTTTGGATTTTTGTGAAAGGACAACTGATCTAAATTATGTCGGTTGACATAAACTAGATTCTTATGAACCCTTTTTTATCTAACTAGGTGTGAAGTGTCTTATACTTGACAAAATAATAGTAAATTGGTATTAGAAAGTAAAATTTTTAAAATTAAAAAGGCTTCTCCAAACCTATTGTATGGATTTTCAAGGGGTAGTAGTTTACACTGCTAAATTCAAAGGCTACTATCCTAGTGAAAAAAGTGTGCTTGTTATCGTGAAGTTGACTTCA
This sequence comes from Diphasiastrum complanatum, assembly GCA_029204225.1. NCBI lineage: Eukaryota > Viridiplantae > Streptophyta > Lycopodiopsida > Lycopodiales > Lycopodiaceae > Diphasiastrum > Diphasiastrum complanatum. Next base: position 40,108,434 of record CM055101.1, on the reverse strand, counting down.
ATTACAATAGAAGGAGATATTGCGAATGCCATGGCAGATGACAGAGACCCTTTCTACAAACAAAACCAAACAATGATTTGGTGTTTGTCAAAACTGTCTTTGCACTCTAAAAAGAGAAAACATGTATCGTTTACTGAACCATTAAGTGAGTGCTTTACATATTATTCTAATGGTTCAAAAAGGAGCAACATCAATAAATTGTTGGCCCACTAGCCTAGTGGTTCAAAAAGGGGTAGCATCCAAAACACTTCGACAAGATCAGTATATAATTCAAATTATGTAAGTGTTGTAGAAGATGTCGAAAATAGATCAGTCAACTGCAATCCAACAAGGTCATTGACAAATAACTATAACTCGGATATCTTGACAAGAATCGAAGATATTTCTCATAGTCGTAATATGTCAAGATCAATGTGTAATTCAGATATTTTAACGGATGTCGAGGATGTGGTTACTTGTAATACATCTGCATCAGCTAACAACTCGGATATTCTTACACGTGTGAAGGATGTTGGAGAGGCTGTTGATAACAACAAAAATAAAAGATGTCATTTTCAAACGTACACCAAATTCGTCAATTTTGGCAAGTGCAAATGCATCCACCTGTCGTAATTCAGATTTTTCGGAATTCGAATTTGATGAATTCATTACACAAGCAACATAAGAATTACAAAGAGAGCCTCAAGTATGTCCAACATCCTTTGGAACTCCTCAGAGTTTCAAAAGAAAGCGTGTGCTTGCTTCTGTTGCACCAAAAAAAGCAGAATATGTTTTAGCGTCAGAAAATATAAGGGAAACATTGATGCAACCATGTTGTAGTAAGTTGTGCATCGACAAATCACCTACAAAGAATGTGAAGACTTGTGACTAGGTGTGTGGAGAAAATGCTTCTTGGTTTCCAAGGGGAGGCTCGAACCTGAGACCAAAGAAACTTTGGATGTCAAGCTAACCAACTGAGCCAACCCCGTTGGGCTGTGTGGAGAAAATGAGGAGCTGACAAGCATAATCAGTTATTGCAGATGTTCAAATGTTTTTTTCATAGACGAGAAATGTTAAGCGCAATGTTTGATATTTTGAAGGAACCCAAATTCCGCTTCAAACCTATCTTAAAGATACGTGTATTTCTGAAGTTTCAAGATCCACACTGTACAAGATGTGGAAACAAGAGTTTGGACATGTCAAGACTCCAACAAGACAAAGAATGTCAAATGCAAAACATGTGACAACCTTAAAAATGCAATAGAGACAACGCCTGACGCTAGGATGCATGATCGCTATATTGCATTGAAAGGTCGTCATCTACATTATGTTTTCGATTCCAGAAAATTGTATGCATATTGGAAAGGAGAGTCAAGATCCCATCCTGAGCAGTCTTTGTGTCTTATCATTGATGGAATGGATCAAAATACAACAACATTACCCTGTTTCAATAAGACTCCTCCCAGGTTAGAGGAGAATCGATTCTTGAAAACACATGTTTGTGGGGTATTGGTTCATGGATTCAAGTTGCTCTGTGATGTTTGGATTGATACTTGCATGCTCATGATAGCAATCAAGTTGCCACATCAATAATGTGAGCAATAAGAAAGGTACAAGCATCATGTGGTAATTTACTGCCGATCTTAGATATTCAAGCTGACAATTGTTGGAGAGAGAACAAGAATAAATTTATTTTTGGTCTTTGTTGTATGTTAGTGACACATAACATCTTCCAAAAAGTAGAAATGGGATTTCTTTTGGTTGGCCACACACATGAAGACATAGATCAGGTTTTCAATGTCATTTCAGGGCTTTGAAGTCCAAAATGCTAGCACAAATCAGTTCACACAATGCCAGATATGCTAGCATGAATTGATGAAAAGATAGGTGGTGGTCGTATCGAAAGCACTGAAGTAGAAATACTGGAATGACTGGTAGACTGGAAACAATTTATAGATCCTTGTACTGCTCAAGCAAATGACGGCTTAGAAGGACACACCAATCCTCACTATTTCTGTTTTCAAATGATGAATGGTGAGCCAACCATGCAATGGAAATACTATTCTAATGATGGATGCAAAGAGTGAACCTTTCAAACTGTTGTAGTGTGTACCTTCAAAAGATGAAGCCATCTTTCTAGCATCCACGAAGGATCTAGATCCAGATGAAATGAAAGGAATAATGTCCTTTATTGATTATTTGCGGTTCATGAGCCAGAAGTTTCCAGAATACAAGTGTGGTGGAAAACACAAAACTTGTCGAAAATCTTTCCAAAGAGAAAATGTTATCAAGGTCAATGTATAGCCAAGAGGCTTTCTGGCCACAATCCTTGCCAACCACTTTTGATTCATCTATATCAACTTCGATCAATGAGGTCGAAATGGATGTAGAGTTATTACCCCGAAGATTTTGTGGGCGAAAAGTTGATGCACCTCTGGTTGAATTCATCCCATGTAGAGAAGTTGTGTTGAACAAGTTCGTTGCAATGTGGCCTCCATATGAAGATGTTGTGGAGGGTTCCATACCTATTTGGTTGGCAAAAGTTGTCGAAGTGAAGAATGAGCTAGAAGGCTTGGCCACAGAGTTTAAAGCCTTATGGTATGAACCAAAATCTAATCAACGGTGTAGAAACCAGAGACAAGTTTAGAAACTCGGAGCTGTACAAAAATTGCTTAGAGAAAGAATGGATTCCGAACAACGACGGACCACAATATATGGATGTAGATACACTTGTTTATGCATGGAGATCAAAGGCGAAAAAAACAATTAAAGCACACGACTATACTATGGAAAAATCAATATCTATTCCGGAAATATCAGTGGCACACATCAAAGAATACCTGTCCAAATTATCCAATAAATGTGCAGTTGATATTGATGAGTAGAGCTCATGATCATTGTAGTTGTAGAGTCCTGGTTACAATATTTGTCGCCATAATTATTGGACTTGTAATGTATTTAATTTAGTGAGTGTTGGCAGATTCCGAATCTGCAACAAGGCCAAATTTGGCTCCAAAAGACGTGTAATTCCTTTTGTAAATTCAGTTGTACATCCAGCTTGGCAATTTTGTAGAAAGCCGACTTTTTGTATGCTAGGGTGTGGGCATGTCACCCTATTATAAGTAAATCATATTCCATGGCATGTGTATTGTAAGACCATGAGGAATCGTAATGTAGAGAGTTTAACGACTTTTCGAAATTGTAAAGGTTGAAAATAGTTTCTATTTCTCAACCTCTGTGCAATGCAACATCACACAATATGGCATTTTGCCCGTTTAACCTTCAGATTGTTCAACTGAAGAGAAGTCCTTATCAGACTTCTTATCTTTACCATCAAGGGGCACCCAACGCGGCACCAAGGTATGGTGCACCGAATCAACAACAACGTATGGCCTTACCTACACCACCAGGGCCAGCCAAACAACAAGTGGCCCATGTAAACCTGATAGCAATGGAACCAGAGATGCAAATGCCACCTCAACCTGAGCAGCAGCAATGGTACGGACTAGATGAATCATTTATGGATCCTGCCATAAATGAATATGTTGCGGCCTATGCAGCTCAAACTCAGTGTCAAGGCGGAAGAAATTACGGCTGCTATGGATGCGGCGAAGGACACATAATTGTGGAATGTCCCTACAAGGGACAATATACATCCTTCTGCCGAGAATGCAGTTATGGACACTGTTACAAGAATTGTCCACTTAAACCTGGAACTAGTGCACCTCTTAACTTCATAGAAGTGCCAAAGGCCTACATTTGCTAGCATGACACATGCTATGAAATTTTGCAAGCAAGATACAAGAAAAACTCGCAAAACTCGTAGATGATTTACTCATAGAATGTCAAAACCCGTCCTCTTGGTCAAAGGAGATTTTCACCTATCTTTGTGGTTTGAATCCATAGCCTTCCATCAGCTTGATGATAAGCCATATATCATATGCCTAATTCTTTCTCCACACACCCATCATATAAGGTGCTTCCTATGTTTTAATATAATGAACATGTTATATTAGGTACCCTCATCAAAATAAGTTTGTGTAGCATTAATTCTTCCTCTCGACTTGATTTATCTGCATAATTGCTCATATATTTGTCATTCAAGTACCTCCAAATACTTAGTTGATGAAAAACACAGTAAAGTCTCCATCTCTTGCAAATTCAACATTAGTGCTTTCCGTAACTAGCTAGGGTCATTTTGCATCTAAGCCTAGAACAAGAAAACCTTATGAAGTTAGATAATATTTGAAGTAAAACTCGGGTGAACTTGGGATTTGTTTTAATCAGACCATGATTGAGGTAAACCTAACCAAAAAATGATTAGATGATAACTAGTGATGGAAACTTAGCTTGAACCTATGCTACACACAATTTTCAATCTATGTAACCATAGTTGTTGCCATATATAGTCTTGGTTGTTGGATTTCATTCCTTCAATCATTTTGTAATGTGAAACTACTCTACAATTTTCTTCACATTGTTGAAGGATTTGAGACCGTCTACAGAAATACATGTATTGTCAACACAGTGTCGAGCAAACCTAAAATGATTATTCGAGGGTTACCAAATAAAGACTTCATCAAATTTGGTTTTGGAGTCTTATCCATAACATATTTCGGGTCCAATCCCTTATCTCCACGTGGCAACTACCAGGTGGATAACGATGCATTCCATTAGGGTTGTGCCATTAAAAACTATAAATAGATCAGTAGATTAATTCATTTCATTCATAAGTTAAATCAATCAAGTTTCAGGAGTAGTCACTCTTCTTCTTCTCCTCTCTCTATGTTCCACCATAGGCGTACTCTGATTCTCTGATCGTTAATAAGTTATCATAATTATAGTTTGTGTATGAGCAAAATTTATACCAAAATTAGATGTGCTATTATTATAGTGCAATTAGAGTACAGATCAAATGTATTTTTTCATAGGAAAAATTAGTCTGTACAGAGTTATTTACAATACTTGCTATACTCGAGGGGGCACGTTTCGAGTTTGTCGGTCGAATTTGGCCATATTGGGCTTGGCAAGTGGTAGGCCAGTTTTAGGAGACGTCCTTTTAGGAAGTTTTGTGAACATTCTATATGTACAATTTTTTTGGTAATACAATTAACTTTCGATGTGCCATCTTAGAGAGCTTGTGAGGAGTGGCTATGGTGATTGATTGATGTGATCTGTATACTGCACTAGATCCTATCAAAATTTTAACTTGGTATTAGAGCGACAGAATATTGCAGGTATGCACCATCCAATGGAGCCATCATTGGCAGCTTTCACCAGGAGAAACGACATGTGAAATATCTCAAGAAAAAGGACATCATACGAGGTGCAAGTGGTCTAGATGGCAGGAAGCGGCAAAGTTTCTTCGATTGGAGCTTCAGGGTAGATCAAAACGATCGTTATAAGGGGAATTCACGGAAGAATTTCAGAGAAACTTGCAGTTTCGGTGGTTTTGGAAAAATTACTGGTGGTGACCTCTTAATTCATTGTATGGACAGTTGTTTGGCATAACGGGGATTGCATGCGTATGCAAAGAGCAGTGACGAAGAGCCATTGCACTGGAGACCACTTATGGGCAAGCCTTGGTCATTTATTTGGCGTTTTATTATTCGTATTTGCATGAGTGTGTGTGGGATTGCATGTAACCTTGTCACAGGGGTCTAGATCTGAGTCGGAGTTGTATTTGGTTATACATTTGCTACGTCAAAAGCAAAGTAATCATCTGGTATGCTCAGTGACTTGTCATTATGTCTACTAGCTATCTATCTGACGAGGGTATAATCTTATAGTGGCGGTAGAATTTTCTCAAGTTGAGCCTTAGTTGCTCATTTATGTCAGCTTTACAGGTTTGTACTTGTAAGTGTCTGATAGGATGTCAGCCTAGCTAGATGGAGGATGTAAGTCTCATGGTGGCAGTGAGATTTCTTCAGTTTGAGCCATGTCGCTCATGTGGTCCACTTGTGTCTTGTGTGCAAGTTGGATAGAGACAAGTCAGTTGGTCGAGAGTGTGGTAGACTTTATGTGTCAGCATCGTATGTGCATGATACTTTTTGAGTGTGATTGAGTGTCAGTCAAGTATGGAGTAGCAAGACATACATAACATTTTTTGGATACTCTAGACTTTACTACAATTTGTATTTCCTTACTCCTATCACATTTGAGCTTAAGGGAGAGAGTTAAAAATCAGGTCTGATCTGATTCAGTTGTATAAGCTTCAAATGTGATATTGTGATTATTGTATAGTTTATTTGGTTTATTGTATTTCATTGTGATCGGGACGTGACATGTTATGGATATATCAATCATGCATTGATCAAGTAGCCGGCTACTTGGATTAGTCGAGTAGCCACACATAAAAAAATTAGCCTGTACAAAGTTATTTACAGTATTTTCTATACTTGGGGGGCACATCTCGAGTTTGTCGGTCGAATTTGGCCATATTGGGCTCGAGGTGGTATGCCAGTTTTAGGACACTTGTCCTTTTAGGAAGTTTTGTGAATACTATATATGTACAGTTTCTTTGGTAATACAATTAACTTTTGTTGTGCCATCTTAGAGAGCTTGTGAGGAGTGGCTATGGTGATTGATTGATGTGATCTGTATATTGCACTAGATCCAATCATAATTTTAACTCTATGAGCAACCATTCAAAAGTTATAGCTATTCAAAGTTTCAAAAGACCCAATTATCTCTTCTTTGCATGGATAAAGGACCCTCTTAACCAAATATCGCTTATGTGCACGGATAGAGCACCCTCTCAGTGAGAGGGTACTCTATGGGTGCACATAAGAGATATTGGATTTTCTAGAAAAGTTTTACTTGCTATAACTCTTGGTGAACGGTAGCTCGAAAGTAGGTCATGTAGAATGTCATTGGAAAGCTCTCGTTCCAACGGTATAATTTTTGTCTAATCGGAACTACAGTTAAGAAGTTATACTATTTTTAATGATAATTTACATATTATACTATGGATAACATGTCATGCTTGCGGACTACCCCCAATCCTGAATTATAGTGTTATTAAAAAAAAGTTTTTTTTTAACTTTTAATAAGCTACAAAATGTAGATTTCAAATTGGATTTAGAACTCCTCTCATGTGTCTACTCTGATTACACTATAATAATAGCGCATCTAATTATGCTATGAATGTTACTCATACACAAATTGTAATCGCAATAGCTTATTAACGATCAGTTTACGCCTATCATGGAACAAAGAGAGAGGAGAAGAAGAAGAGTGACCACTCATTCTTCATGTTTTGAATCTTACCAAAAATCTACTTTTTATTAGTAGAATCACTTATTCAGGCCATAAAATTGAATTTGATTCTAATACTTGTTCGATATTAGACAAAAGCAAAAGGTACTTGCACTTAGAAAGAGGCAAAGTAATCTTTATAAGCTTAGTCATTGCAATGCTTTAACGGTTCAAGCTCTACTACTTTCACTTTGGAAGATAAAAATTTATTGTGGCATTACAAAATGGGTCATGTCAATTTTACTTGCCTTCGAAATATGTCAACGAAAAAAATTGTTCAAGATTTTAACTGCAACAATCCGTATAGTTTGTCGAAGCTGTATTCTAGCCCAAGCATGCTAGAACTCCTTTCATATCTAATTCGCAACACAAATCAAAAGGTGTGTTAGATATTGTGCTCAACGACATGTGTGGACCCATGTACCATGTAGACTCTCCCGATCTCTCTCGATAGGGGGATCAAAATACTTTCTGACCTTCATCGACAATTATTCGAGGAGGACAACAATCTATTTTTTGAAGAAGAAATTTGAAACCTTCAAGTATTTTCAGCAATTCAAGCAGGAAGCTGACAATCAAACTTCCAAGAAAATCAAGGCAATTCGGACTGACGGTGGAAGTGAATTCATTTCGACTGAATTCAAAGATTACTGCAAAGCTCATGGCATTCTTGCACAGTATACCACCAGCTATTCTCCACAGTCAAATGGAGTGGCTAAACGTAAAAATCGTACCCTTGTCAAAAGTGCGAAAAGTATGATTCTACATGTAGGATTATTGAAGACCCGCCATGTTGTGTGCTCTTATGGAATATTCCTCTAGCTTGCCAATGAGATTTCTCCATTCAAGGTTTTGTTGATTTTCAAGTATATTTGAATCTTTTAGTTTATGCCACTAGTTGATATCCCTTGGTGAAGTTCCGTTATTGAGTAAATCGCCAATGCCTTCATCTTGTGACTTCTACAAGATTTTTGCTACATTTTGCTTTTTGCCACACCGTTATTATCAGATCATGCTACATTATGGCAAGCATCAATCACAAAGCTAACCACACGATTGAAGGTGGAATGACTCTTGACTTGGAATCCTCTTTTGCAGTAGGATTGAGGTAAAAGCTTTGTACTTTTCATTGCTCATTATGTGCTCGTGTAGTATGCATATCTATAATGCTTCCCTTTGTCCATAGATGTCAACTAGGGCAAAAACTAATGTGCCAATGCTCTCTTAGATGGAAATGAATGGCTAATTGTATTATTTTTTTTGTGTGTATTGCTATGTTTTATACGCAATGGATGTTGAATGATCTTGTTGCATGGAATGCGCATTAATCTATGAAGAATTGCAATTGTAGTGGCCAACCCCTTGAAACATAGGATGATGGTTATACTTGATGTGGGCGAAACACACCACTCAAGAAATCAGTTCCTCGAGTCAACTTATCTAGTTCACCACTCTCAAGATTCCCCATTGACACACATGGGCCCTATGCAGCGTCCATCAACATCTTGGGATCAGGTGCACTATCACGACAGTCACATTATGGGTATAGGATGCAATGTGAGTTTGTAAGAGCCTTGGTAATAAATTGTTGATTCTAACACTAATGAGGCCAAGCGACTGGGTCCCATAAACATGTTAGTCTAGGGTTGTTGCTTGATCAAGATGAGAAGCCGACTAGATGATAATGGGACATAAGTATATGTAGGAACAAGCTGTTCTCATGATCTTTGATCCCCATAATTGAATGTTCCAACAGAGGAGAGACAAGCTTGGTTTGTCACCAAACTTTCATACATTAGAAACAATCGCTATTGATAGGAGCTTGAGAGGCCCTTGAAATACAAACCCCCCTCCCCCCCCCCCGCCCTTTCAGGTAGTCTGGATAGTAAGAGGCAAGCAATCGTAATAAAATAAAATTGTGACTCTTGAGATCTTGGGATTGTTGGAATTTTTGGAGTTGTGTTGAAGCTTGGTGACCACATCGCTTATCAAAGACCTTCTTACTTTGAAATGAAGCTTTTGCAAGATCTATACCATCATAGTATGAGATGATATCTTATTGAAAAATGTCACTTTGATGGAAAAACACTTGTATGTCTTGTCTTGTCTACGTGTAGGTTCTAACCTTGACTAGGCATTAGGTTGCTCTTAATTTCAAAAGCTTCAAACCTCAAATAAAGTATCTAGGCTATGATGACTCCCATCTAGCATGACTAGTTTGTGTGATGAAGGGTGTGATTTCCTCACCTGCCAACATTCAATTACCAGACACCAATATCGATTTCCATAGTTTGAAGAGCAAACATGTGAGACACCCCATGGATTCAAACATCCATTGAACAGAAAATGGGAGAGCATAAATTGGGGTATGAGATCACACTCCTAAGTTCCATTGAGCAAAAATGCTCAATCAACAATAGCCCTGCCAAAGTCAAGAGGGGTTTGGGGGTGGGGGAGAGGAATGGGCTAAAAACCAACTTAGAATTCACTATCACCCAAGAGAAGTCTGAGTGTAACCCACATGAGGAGTTTGAGTGTAGCCATTTTTCCATTTGAAGAAGGATGTTGTAACTAAAGCCAAGGACACACCCAAACCATTAGTGGCAAGCCAAAATCATTCGAAACATGTGGAATGTATCAACAAATCTAGAATGGAAGGAAAGATGAAATGACTGTATGGAGAAAAGTGTGCAGCTTATTAGCACTCTAGGATTCATTGGTAGGCAATCAATCTAAGATGCCTCCTCTTGATTGGTGTCTTTCACAACCGACTCCATTGCCTCTTCCTCTTGCGACAAGGACTTGTTCGTGCCCTCTATTCTTATGACGTTACTCTCCCTACAAAAGTAGACTGTCCAATTTTTAAGTCTCTCCCATATAATTATGCTCATCATAAAAGCTCAAAATAAATCACTCTATTGTTTCATATCAATTGAACAATATGTCTATCTTCAATGCACTTGCCAACTGCAATTAATCTTGAATTTTCTTCACTTTTAGCAAGGGATCAGTGATCATTGCATCATCATCCATCACAAAGTGTACAACTTAGTCTTCATAAAAAAAAAACCGAGATGTGTTGGTCATCTCAAACAATGCCATCAAGGTATTTCAGACTTCTTTCAGCCCTTTTGAACTAGTAATGTAGTGACATCATTGATCATGATTATTCTTCTTCCATCAAAGTATTCCTAAGCTTAAACTTCCATGTCACACAATTAGATTCATTAAGCACACTCACTCAGAGTGGCCATTAGTGCACTTGGAAGAGTCTAGATAGCAAAACTAAATCTGCTATAGTGGAGTGCGTATCACAGAGAAGTGTGGATCACCTCTATCTAGACTCCCCCCAAAAATTGCATAGTGGATTTTGCTTTAAAACATTAGGATAGCCTCGAAGAATAAGGACAAAAAGTTGAGTCCTCTCCATTGAAAACATTTCATAAAAAGTCGTCATTTTTTGCAATTCAGAGCTTTTTTTTTAAGTTTCACAAAATAAAAATAAAAATCACGTAGATTTGTTGATCTTTCAAGATCCAATGGTGCATATCACTCCAATAGGTCCCTAAGATGTGGTATGTTTTTTTTGGCCCTACGTTCACTAGGTTGCTACTAGAAGGGCTCCCAAACCATTGCTTCTCTTCATGAATGATTTCACAAGCACTTTCTTGATGTTTAGATACTATTGAAGCTTTAATTCCCTAGATTTGGTCAAGAAACGAGTGAATACTACTCATCCAAATTCTAATATTAACTAAACTATTAAAAACTATCAAACCATTTTTCTCAATGTTTGAACTTGTAAGACACTCTCTCCTACATTTAACTCTCAATAGAGCTCTTTTAAGCACTCTCCAATGCTTCACAACTTGCAAATGCCCCAAAACAAATCTTTTTCACACACTCTAGCTTCTTACAACTTTCATCTCTAGCTTCTTACAACTTTCATCTTTTTCACACACACTCTAGCTTCTTACAACTTTCATCTCTCGCTCATCGATTTTTCCCATCATTCATCTATGGATCCTTTGCCCACTTTTGTATTCACTTTGTTGGCATGGCTTTTGCAAAAGGCAATACTATGTGTGTTTAAGTTGGTCAGTGGAGTTTCTGTGAGTCATGTTAAAGCCCATGTCTCAATTTATAAGAATATGTCCTCAGAAAAAGCTTCACCACATTACTAAGGACTTTATAATCACACTACCATTAATATGAACACAAATACATATAGAGGAGAAGAAAACCACACCACACTATATGCAAATTCAAAGGAAATTAAAATGGAGAGAGAGAGAGAGAGAGAGAGAGAGCTCCGGCCGAGTTCTGAGACTAGACTTGGTTTCATGATATTTGAGCACCTTTTCTACTTTTTAGTACAGAGATATGTATCAAACTTAGTTTTGTTGCTCTAGTTTTCCTATCTCTCTCTCTCTCTCTCTCTCTCTCTCTCTCTCTCTCTCTCTCTCTCTCTCTCTCTCTCTCCCCCGGATGATGACGATGATGAATGAAAGAGGTAATGATTGATGAAAATGATTATAGTGGAACCTAAATATTGCGACTATAAAATGAACCTTTTGTAATTTTTTGTCTACCCATAGCTTGTCCATCTAGTAACTTCCATAAAAAGTACCAAAAACAAATGGGCATTCATGTGTATCTAAACCTAATATTGATAAACTACCCGAGTTAAAAGTGATGATAAAAATCATGGACAAGAATAGTAAATTAGTAAGAAGTAATGCAAAAAAATCTTAAAAGAATTTTAACATGTTAAGTCTATGAATGATATGCCTCAAATGATAAATAGCTCAACATCTTTCAAGGTCCCCATCATATGCTCTTCACGTCAGAATTTAACTTGGCTTATGTCTTTATTATATTGAATTCATTAGTGAAGTTGAGGCCAACAATGATATTGTTGTTGATAATTTCAGGTGCACGCCCATTCAACTAGCAAGCCCAGCTATAAGTGCAAATGTCACCATTGTCTGGTTTTCAGTAAGTTTGTTGTCCAACACTAGATTTTGTTCAAGGATTGTTGCAATTGATGTTTATCACCAGGAGACATGCTGATTGCCATGACTTCAAAAGACTAGCATTAATGAATTGTCAATCTCTAACTCAAACATTTTGGTAAAAACTCAAAAGTTTTGAAAGAAAAAATGGCTTGGTACAGTCTTATCTTTCCATGAAGACGATATACATGCACTTGTTCATCTCAATAAGAAGCCTTTCCACTTTAATCTTTGCATTTGTATTGACCGCTCTTGAATGAAAATAAAATGATTAAATTCGACTTAGTTCATTATAATCTCTCCACTGTAAAATGCTATCCTTGTATTTGTTTATCCCAAGAAATAGCCTTTCTTTTGTTGAAGTATTTACCACTCTTAGAAAAATACACGAATGATCAAATGTGTTTACAACAAGTCTGCTGTTCGTCTTTTAAATTTTCATAAAAGCTGTTAAAAATTTTAGGGGTAGATTATAGGCAAAGAAAGTGACATGACCTACCATAAGAATCTAGAAGCAATTTACTGCCAAGAAGAAAATTTCAAAGCATATAAAAGCCCAAAATAAGTCAATATGTGCAGCCTATAAGAAACATTAGCCATAAGTAGGGGAAACCCTTGCTATCCTTGAGGTTTGGAACAAGGATTTTGTAGTGGCCTCTCTTTCCACCAGGTCGTCATTGGCCTTGCCATGATTTCACGGACATTTTACCTGGTGGAAAGGTCACTAAAATTTTATTTCTCCATACATAACACAGCTCAAAACATTGACGGTTTTTAGAACTTTTGTACCTACAGTTTTGAGCTTGTTTTTCCCTCTATTTTCAAGTTCTCATTTGAGCAAGTCATAATTTCTCTTTTTTATGCTATGGCAGCTTAATGGCTACTTGAGCATTATGCATGCAATGCCGTATCCCCATGTAAAAAGAAGGGACTCCAATTCAAAATTCAAGCTTATTTAAGACTCTCATTGACGGGCAGGTACTGATTGCAATACCCCACCAGTTTTTCAAAATGAGGGAGTTCCCTTCGAATTTGACGCTTCTTTAAGATTCTGTTTCCTAGGTATTTCTTTGTTGGCAGTGTTCGAGAAAGGCAATTTTTCAGAAAACTGGCCTTGTCAATAGCCAAAACTTATGGTCCATGTTATAAGCAGAAACATATACATTATGATCGCTTAAGACTTTAATTACCACTCAAAAGGAAGCCTACATAATCAGCCCTCACGGGTTGGCCTTACCCACCCAAGTCCAATTCACTGCCCATGCATGGGCAGATACCTGGGCTAAAGGACTGTTAAAGGTTTTGAAATAAAAAGCCTATAAAACATAAGCTTTGAGTTATGTTGTACGACCAATGGTGAACGATATGTACAAATGTATTATGAATTAATAAATTCCAAAAAATTTATCAAAAGATTTCAAATCTAAGAATTTTAAGTACTATCAATCAAAGTCAAGTATTCTATTATGGCATCTCTTTCTTCGTCAACCTCAATATCATACCCTTCAAGTGGATCTCCTGTCAAATCAACTGCAATCTCTTGCTCCATCTCCTCATCGACATCTGGCTTTTCAGTTTCCTGGGCATTAGAACCTCTATTCAGTCCAGTTGATGTATCAGTTGAAGCATCAAGATTCGTGTCCTCTACATCATTAGCGCTGGTATTCAAGAGAGCATCTGAGCAACTTGCATCAAGATTGTGATTGTCACCGAGCAGCTTTTCCATAGCCTGATCAGTGTCACTGGACGTTTGAAGGGCCCTCACAGCTGCAATGCCAAATATTGTGAATCATATTTCCAAAGAATCACAGTTTCAACAGTTTCAAACTGGTTGAAATTGATTAAAATTGTGAATAAAATGTTTAGGTAACAAGTTTTGTTCAAAAATTTTGGCTTTTTCCTTTATCTTTCTTTAAATCTCAAAAACAAATTAGGTATTTTGGAATCATTTTGTGGTAGTTCAAATCGGCCTTGTATTCCTTCCACTTCCTCCAGTAACGTCAAAAAAGAGTTTAGATCAAGTTAAATCAACTCAGAACTATGTTGTGAATGTGTCCAATTAAGTGCATAGCTTACCACAATTGATCACATTATTGAACAGAGTCTCATGAAGAATGAAGCCAGTTTCAATACCTTTTCCTTGCTCAAACCCCATTGAGACTAATTCTGCAAGAGCGATTTGATCCACTGATTTTCGTCGGCGCTTTTTGGATTCAAGAGAGACCTGCAAGAGTAGAGCAAAAAATCCAAGTGATAATTCCACACCAATTCAAATACTCATCTTAAAACAGATGACTAGCACACAAATCAAAACAGTTTGAAATGAACCTGATCATAGGAAATGCTGACATACTGCAAGAATTCCAAGATACATAAACACAGTACCTCCAAAGCAGCACGCAAAGCTGGATTAACTAATATGTCTAAGGCTTTTTCCCCGTCATTTGAGCTTTGCCGAAGAGCTTCTGCTGCCAGTTGCTTATCACACCTGGTTACAACAGTCGCTAACAGATTAAAAAAGCTTGAAACCAGGACACACAAACTTTTGTGAACAAGACATAAATAAAATTTGTTCACCATCATATTCTGGCCCTAAATCCAAAGCAAAAGAACTCCAAATGCTAATTCTACATAATTCAAAAGGTCTACGAGCAACTTTTCCATAGGATTACTCACCCAATAGATACAAGCTCGCCGAGCTTCTTCAAATCAACTGCCTTACCGGACTGTGTTTTACCATACTTCTTCTGCTCCCTACAGTAAACTATGTAAATGTAATTGCCAGCAATGATCAATATTTTGAATTGGACATGACAATGTTGAATAAACACAATTTAAAGATCACAAACTAGATCCCCTGTTCCAATTTCCACTTGACATTGTGATTTATGACTTATCCATGATCCATCATCAAACATCCATCAGAAAGTACACTGGATAAACATTTAAATCATAGATGCACTGCTAAAACGCGTTTCAGAATCGCGGTCAGAAACTCGGTTCAGAAAAGCATTTCTGAAAATTTCAAAAAAATTCCAGAAACGTTTTATTTTTTTGGTTTTTTTTTGGGGACCGTCGGGGCCGGGGTCTACCGGCAGCCCCCGGACCCTGCCGTTGGGGGGCGTTGCCCCCCAAACACCCCACCAGGGGGCGTTTTCTCGGGGGGCCACCCCTCGAACCCCCTGAGCATTTATTGAAAACCAAAGCAAATAACAACCAAATAGCTGTTGAAAATAAGGTCTGTTTGTGCCCCATCTACTGCACTTCTGAGAGGCAAAACGCTGGTTTGACCATTGATCCCCTAAAAAAATTTCAGCCATACGCTATTTTTCCAAAATAAAAATAAAAAAAAATTAGTACGATTCTGGGAGGAGAGACGCATTTCTGTGCATCTATGATTTAAATACAGAATAAAACATTGAAAAGAAAAATCAAAGAGCCATTGAAGAATCAAAGAGTTTTCCTTTTTTCAGGGTCCGAATCGGTCCCCAAACGATTCATTGACAAATCAAGATTCGTTCCCCAACGAATCGCAGTTCGTGGAAACATTACCTCCAATCAACATACTTTCCAAGGTCTAATTAAACAAATGTAGAAATTGAAGGGATTGCACACTTTTTGCTAAGTGTTAGACATGGATCCTTTTCCACTATGAAATCTTCTTCTATGGTTCATTTTGCTGGTTGCATCAGGATGGTTGTACTGTCCGGTCAGTTACCATGGTATATCAGCTTCTAAGTCAGTATGTTATTTCAATGTGGAGCTATTTACACACCATCTTGCTGCTCCATTAACGATACATTCAGCAACTCCGTTTATGGCTCTTGTATGGCATGCATCATCCATATGGATAGCTTGGGCTTGCCACTTTCTATCCTTTTTACAGGCCAGTTATAGTGGTCGCTGCTGGGGAATCATAGCCCCCAATGTCAGTTTTGCATTAGAATGCACTTCCACTTTCATTTACTTGTGATGTTCTCTCAGCACAGGTTCCTTGCATTGTCTTCTCAGAGGGCTACTTGTATTTACATAAGGAGGGCAACCCTCTCTAGTCTTGGAGTTTGTTTAACGTTGATTTTAATGGATATTTGCAGACCACTTATATTCCTTCGGACTAATGTGCTTACCAAAAGCCATTTCAAATTAGTATTCCCTATTGCTATTATCTATGGGTAGCTACACATCAGTCTCTATGGCTAGCTATGCATCTACAAGATTCAGTGTATACAGGAGCATACAGTTGCTTCTGCACACACGCTGCCCATTAATAACAATACTATGGTCACTAACAGATATATCCTAAGCGATCTATCCTATTGTCCATCTTGTCTACATCCTCTAGCGTCAAGGGGTTTATTGCTGCTACTCTCACACGGTATCAATGTAAAATTTCTCTGCGAAATATGCCTCTACTGGTGGTGGGCAGCTTCTTTCTGACATACTCTTATAACAGTAAAGCCTTTTCCTACACGTGTACACGTATAGCTGGAAAGTACCTTGACCATACTCTTTTAAGTGTTAACAGAAGAGGAGATCTTCTTATATGTCAATGCATTGACATTTTGTATGGTATCCAGGATCTCTACACAGGGCACACGATGTCATTACTTGCAGCAGAATTGCTACAGCATTCTTCCATCAAAAGTTTACTTATATGTATACATGGTCCCCCGGTAATACATTGTTATGATGAGCTATTTTCTCTATGCATACTTACAAGATCACAACGTTCTCCACAAGAGGATTGTTGTTCACAGTCACCTTGGGATCTTCATGACTGTCTGGAACCCCTGTGCTCGCTACTTGGTACTCACTTTCTGCTGCTTATATATCGCATTCATCTGCATTCTTCTATATGTTGGATTCTATGCCACTGGTGGTACCATCACCTTTTTATGGCATCCTTGAGATGTCCAATGTGCATGGATTTTCATGGTATTCACAGGTATTGAAGGGCTCTATCGGGTCTTTCGACATAGATAGAATGGGAGTAAAAGACACAGAATGGGACTACTAAACCATGGCAATACAGCTGCCCACGTATGTTGGTGTATTTGCATAAGTAATTTCGCTTCGTCATTGCGGCTGCTGTTGTGGCTCTTGCAACTTGTTTGAGGTCATGATTCTTCACCAACAACATTATTACTTCATTTGACGTAGCCAATATTCTCACTCCTTACGATGGCAGAGCCATAAGAGTGGCATCAGTATGTCGCATTAGCACTCTTCTGATACATTTCAACAAAGAATTGATACATTTATTTGACACATTGGACCTGATCTAGATAACACACCCTCTTCATCCACTGAGGAGCACTTCAGAGGTATATCTATGATAGTTTTAGTCAGAGTTGTCACCTTATACTTGTCACGTGTACGAGGTACATATGCTCGTCTTGCCCTCCACTACCACCTTGAAGTCTGAATTGTAAACATCATATGATCCTTTTCTCAGACACTCTCCATATCTAGCTCTATCAGGACGGCTTGGGGTCCACTTCTATGAATTTAAGTTACTGCCTTGTGCTTTATTTATATTCTGCCTCTCATGCCTTGATGTGGAATTATTGATCCATCTGGTTGGTTGGGTTTCATCAGGCACTGTCTTCTTTTTGGAGGTTGGCACTTAAAGCATAGGTTTCGCATCCCTCAATTGTATCGCCATTTGCTGTGGCTGCTTTCAGGCATTTATGGTTCTGTTGGATGGCTGCTAGAATCTGGCAGTCATGTCCTACTAATTTCCAATAGCACTCATGGTCTATTAGGTTGATATGTCAAGTGTGCATGATATATTCGTGTAGGCAGCAGGGTTCTTCACCTTGATACATTCTTCTGGTGCCCCTGGTCCATTCAGATTGCGGGGCGATCCATGGTTAGCAGGCATACTTCTGTTCTTCCAGTCCACATGTTAAAATATAGAAATTGGCAGCATCATATATATATTTTCATTCTATGACATAAGAAGTCGGTGCTATTTTGATCTTGTTTGGTGGCTTTTAGTTCAGCAGATACGTTTTTGCAGTATCTTCTTCAGCATATGTAGTGTTGCAACTGTTTTACTGTCGCGCATCAACATTCTCTTTGTACCGACACTAAGGACTGTCTTTTTGCAGAGCAGCGAGAGCTATCATCATCTCAGACACAGCACTTGGACTCTGACACTACGTTTATTATTATTCGCCAGTGTATTATTCAATTAGGCCTCTTGGAACCCGTTAGCAGTAGGATAAGGTCACTTGGTCTTATCAGCAGTGACTTGGCATTAGCATAAGCTTACACAGTCTCATTGTGTTCCTAGCCCTAACTCACTGGACCTTCTAGCCAGCTATAAATAGGCCTAACGACTCCTCATTCGGTCAAGAAGGGCTTAAGAGTAGCTCTTACCTGGCACAGCATAGGTTCAGCTTTGTTTCAAATACATTTGGTTGTAATTAGCTTGCTCTTATTATGTAGAACCTCAGGCACAGCATATTTTCAGCTTTCTTTCAACTACATTTGGTTGTAATTAGCTTGCTCTTATTATGATTCTACAGATATTGCTATGATTGACCTTTCTATTCGCATTTATGCCGTCTATTTCCTGCTCTTTGTGATGTTTTGCATGTTACTTGGTCAACATAGATGTCAATATCCATAATATTTGGACTAAAGCTCAGCATATGAAATGACTTGTATTGACTACAAGCAATAAACATAGTAAGCTCGCATTTGATTCGAGCACTAAAAACTCCTATGCCCTTTTCTATTTCAGGAAGGTTCAAACAACATAACGATATAAATGGATACCATTACCAACTCCTCTTGTCACACATACCAAGTTTTGCTTTTCAGTTTTTACAAAAAAGGCTAGCTGTTAAGCAGCCTGAAACCATAACAACACAAGCCATTCTCTGATTAAACTTCTACCCCACCTGCGTTCCTTTCTTCGCTGCCTGTCCTCCTCTTCCTTCTCAGATAGTTTCTTTCTTTGCTCCATGACAAATTCAACTGCACGCTCTATGTCTTGTCCTGAAACTCTTAAACCTCGTATTGATTCTTTGGTGGTAAAGCCCATCCCCGCAAGAAGAACTAGAGCTTCATCAGAAACTTGCAGCTGAACAGAACATTATACAGCTATTAGCTTGTTCCCGAGAGGCTCTTGGAAAAAGAAATATTGATAAGATGTAATTTAAAATAAGTGCTAAAGATTTCACTATAAAATTGAAATACAACCATCCATTATGATTGCGTTGCCTAGCTCAGCCTATTCACAGCATTAAGAAAAATTGACGATTTGCACGAAACCTATAAACTGCTCTATTCTATAAATTGAAATTTATTATTCTATGTTGTAAGAGCTATATTGTTCAAGGAACCAAGTACCATAGAATTCCATTCCGCAGCTTTGAAATATGAAACATATCATTCCGTACACATCGCATACCATGTACAAATTTTATTACATTCTTTATTCAGGGCAAAAACAGCCCCAATTTGTACAGTTTGTTAGAAATAAATGACTATGCTAAAGTTAATCCATAGGTTACTTTGACCCAAAAGGTCGAGATTTGTGTAACCATGGGTATTTAGTTATTTAGGCCATCTTAAGTTTGTCTTAAGTTCAGTTGGACCCAATTTTGGTCATGTACTGACTCGTGGGTCCTTAGGGGTATAATTTTGTTTAGGGGCCCTATCTTGACTTTTGGGGGTGCCTTACATTTAGTAAGTGGTTAACCTTAGGGTTTGGTGACATTTGGTCACATCCAGGTAGAGTACTTAGATGCTCATTGTGTATTCCATTTTTACAGTTTGGCTAAGCATTGCTCTCCATTGCTCTTGTTGTTGTTTTCTCTCTCTCTCTCTTAGAGTTGGGCGCCCAGCCTCTTCTCTCTTGTTTTCTGTGGAGATTGATTGATAACTAGATCTTGGTGACTTGACTCTTGCTTTTTTACATGGTATCAAAGCTACCGGATCTTCAGCAAGCTTGTTCGTTGGTGCCCTACCAGAAGAGGAGCTTCTCTGCTTTTTGTTGTGAAATTTCAACCTCTTGCTGATCTTTTCAAGTGGAGTTTGGATCATCTTTTTTGTCTCTTTTCAGGTTGAAGGAGGGCAGCCATCAGAGATCTTGGAGGAGCAATTTTTGGCACCCAAAACTCAAAATCTCAAATCTGATTTTTATGCAACCAGTTTTCAGCAAGTTTTGTTTGGAGGAGGGCGCCCAAAAATCTGCTACTGATTTTTGGTTGTGGTGTCTCCTTATCTTGCTGTTTTTGTTTTGAGGTTTGCATTTGTGTAGGAGGGCGCCCAAAATTCAGCAAACCCTATTCAGGGTTAGGTCAACTTGTGGCTGGAAATTTGCAGATTCTCAGCAAGCAGTAGGGTGCTTTCAACAGCCCTATTGGAGTGTGTGTTGATCACACTATTTGGCTTCCTAATTGGGTTTCGGTGTAGGCTTCAATCGAAGCTAACCTAATTTTCAAGAGGCTAGTTTTTTTGTGCAGAAAGACAGCCATCTATCCATTATCTTTTACAACCATCTATCCATTATCTTTTGGGCACTTTGGTTGCAGATTGAAAGACATCTTGTGCTCCTACTTTCAGCTCTTTGCTTGCTGCAAATTTTTGAATAGATTTGGTTGTGGAAAGGCTCTCTTTCCTATCTACTACAAGCTGAAATTTTGTTGGAGGTAATGGCTAAAGAATTGGAAGCTATCGGTTCTTTGTTTAGTGAAGTGCCATTATTGCAAAAGGTATGGGCACTTCATCAAGGATTGTAAGAAGAAGCTTGCGAAAGAGGAGAGTAAAGGAATTGATACTAGTGCTTCACTTGCTACTTTGAAGCAAGAGCTTGAAGCTAGTGGTGATCTCTTCAACCAAGACTATGCTTTTGTGTCTAATATTGCTTCTACTAGTACTACTACATCTATGAGGAATTCAGATTCTGTTTTGCAAGTTGCTGATTTTCAGCCCATTGAATGGGTGATTGATAGTGGTGCTACTCGTCATATGACTTCTTGCAAAGAAGCATTCACTAAATTAGTGAAAGTGCAAAATGGAAGTAAGGTACAATGTGCGGATGATGCATCTTATTCTATTCATGGAATTGGAATTGTAGCCATCATTTTGCCTAACGGTGAAGAAAAGTACATTAAGAATGTGCTTTACGTTCCGGGAATCAAGAAGAATCTTCTTTCGGTTTCAACTATGTTGAAGCAAGGACTAGTTGTTGAGTTCAAAGAAGATATGTGTCTTGTCAAGGATCCCAAAAGATCACTCTTGATTATTGTTTCAGGAACAATGCATGCTGGCTTATTCATTATGGATACCTATGAGCGACGAATTCCCTCTACATGTCTTGTTGCTTCTACATCACAATCATTGGAGTTGGCTGAATTGTGGCACGCAAGGTTTGGGCATCTCAACTTTGCAAGTTTGAAGAAGCTGAAGACATTTAATATGGTAGAAGACATTCCTACTATTGAGCAGCCGGAAGGGCATGTATGCGAGGGGTGCATACTTGGAAAGTTTCAAAGGAAACCTTTTCCAATTGATGGAACTATAAGGGTTCTTGATAAATTTTATTTGGTTCATAGTGATGTTTGTGGTCCAATGAGGATCGAATCCATTGGAAAGTGCATCCATTTTGTGACTTTTATTGATGACTTTTCCCGTTTTACATGGATCTACCCTATGAAAGCTAAATAGGAAGTTTTTCAACGTTTCAAAGATTTTCTAGCAATGGTGGAAAATCAGTTTGGGTATTCTTTGAAGACCCTACGCCCGATCGAGGAGGGGAATACATTAAGAATACGTTCGGTGCATTTCTTTGAGAAAAGGGAATTCTACATCAAATGACAACTCCCTATACGCCTTAACAAAATGGTGTTGCCGAGCAAAAGAATCGCACACTTATGGAGATGGCCCGTTGCATGCTTAAAGCAAAGGGGCTGCCTCACAAGTTTTGGGCTAAAGCGGTTATAACGGCAGCATACATAAGCAATCGTTGTCCTACTAAAGCATTGAAAGTATTAACTCCTTATGAAGTTTGGTATGGAAAGAAGCCTACAATCTCTCCTTTCGCATTGTTGGTTGTACGGCTTTTGCTTTTGTTCCAAATAAACTTCGTACAAAGCTTGAGGATAAAGGAGTTAAGTGCATTTTTGTTGGCTATAGTAGTGAAAGCAAAGGCTATAGGCTGTTCAATTTGAGCACTAACAAGATTATTGTTAGTCGTGATGTGCATTTTGATGAAAAGAATTCATTAGATGTGGCCCCATCTCACATCTTGAAGGGGGACAGCCCACATAGTGTGAATGTTGAAGTTTTTCCAGATTTGGTACCATCTTCTATTGCTGGAGATAAGGGGCAGCAATCAACCAGTTTCGACCTGCCCAACACCTCATCAAGTTTAGAGCCTAATGTTCATCAATAACTGCCCATTGTTGCTCATAATCAGCCTGCAGGAACTGTTGGACAGCAAGGACCAGTTTTGGAAGATCTTGGACAGCCAAGATCTTCCAACAATGTCCCGCAAAGTCGACAATAGCCATGTCTCTTCTTACAATTTGTTGTCCCAGATCCTCTGACACCTCCCAAAACAGTCCCACGATGGCTGTTGTCGACTTTGCGGAACAACAAAGTAAGTTCATCTTATGATGGAAAGACACGTGCCTCTACAAAATCAACGGCCTATGCTGATTTTTCAGATTTTGCTCTTGCATCTCATGGAGATGTTGCAGAAGAACCTGTTTTCTATGAGCAGGCCAAGGGAGTAAAATGTTGGGAGGATGCGATGCAAGATGAGTACGACTCACTTATGAAGAACTAGATTTGAGTTCTTGTTGATCTTCGTCACATGAAGAAGGCAATTGGTTCTAAATGGGTATACAAAATCAAGTATAAGGCAGATGGTACCATTGAAAGGTACAAGGCAAGGCTCGTTGCCAAAGGCTATGCTCAGCAAAAGGGGATTGATTATGAGGAGACTTTTTCTCCTACTGCTCGGATGACTACCGTAAGGGTAGTAACCTCTTTGGCTGCCCACTTTGGTTGGCGTTTGCGGCAACTTGACATAAAGACAGCATTCCTCAATGGTGATCTCAATGAGGAAGTGTACCTTCAACAACCTGCTGGTTTTTTGGTTGAAGGCCAAGAAGATAAAGTTTGTCTTCTCAAGAAGGCACTTTATGGACTGAAGCAAGCTCCGAGGATGTGGTATCAAAAGATACATGCCTACTTTTGTGATCGAGGGTTTACTAATAGTCCTAGCGAATCTACTCTTTATGTCAAGCATACTTCAGATTATATCATCATTATTTTGCTTTATGTTGATGATATTATTATTACGGGAAGTTATGAGCAACAGATTGATGCCGTAATACTTGATCTTGGTATGGTTTTTGAAACCTCAGATTTAGGCCTATTGCACTTTTATCTTGGTCTTGAATTTGTACAGGAAGGGGCTGGAATTTTCATCTCTCAAGAACGCTACATTGGGCAGATTTTGAAGCGGTTCAAGATGGAAGATTGCAAGCCGGTTGCTACACCTATGGAGACAGGTCTGAAATTAAGTAGTCAAGGTGATGGTAAATCATTTGACACTACTTTATATTGTCAAGCTATTGGCTGTCTCATTTACCTATGTAATTCAAGACCGGACATTTCTTATAGTGTCTCACTCATGAGTCAATTCATGCATGCCCCGATGACATCACATTGGAAAGCGTTGAAGAGGATCTTTCGATATCTTCAAGGAACACGAAGTCATGGACTGGTTTTTCCTGCTCGTGATGATGCATGTTTGGTTGGTTTTAGTGACTCGGATTGGGGTGGAGATCAAGACACTAGACGCTCTACAAGTGGACATTGCTTTTTCTATGGAAATTTTGCAATTTCTTGGTCAAGTAAAAAGCAGCCCACTGTTGCTACTTCTTCTAGTGAGGCAGAATATAGAGCGATATTTTCAGCCACAACAGAGTGTTTATGGCTGAGAAGACTACTTGTTGACATGAAGTTTGGTGAGCCCTCAGCCACTCTTATCTTGAGTAATAGTCAAAGTGCTATTGCCATTGCACGGAATCCTGTTTTTCATGCGAGGACGAAGCACATCGAGATTCATTATCACTTTGTTCGGGAAAGACTTCATGATGGTGACATTTTACTTGAATATTGTCCTACGGAGGATAATATTGCGGACCTCTTCACTAAGGCGTTGCCTAGAGTCAGATTTGAAGCTTTATGCAAAGCTTTAAATTTGATACCACGTGTTGGTTTTGTTACATAGTGAAGATTTCAGTTTTTGCATTGTCATTTAAGGAGGGTGTTAGAAATAAATGACTATGCTAAAGTTAATCCATAGGCTACTTTGACCCAAAAGGTCGAGATTTGTGTAACCATGCGTATTTAGTTATTTAGGCCATCTTAAGTTTGTCTTAAGTTCAGTTGGACCCAATTTTGGTCATGTACTGACTCGTGGGTCCTTAGGGGTATAATTTTGTTTAGGGGCCCTATCTTGACTTTTGGGGGTGCCTTACATTTAGTAAGTGGTTAACCTTAGGGTTTGGTGGCATTTGGTCACATCCAGGTAGAGTACTTAGATGCTCATTGTGTATTCCATTTTTACAGTTTGGCTAAGCATTGCTCTCCATTGCTCTTGTTGCTGTTTTCTCTCTCTCTCTCTCTTAGAGTTGGGCGCCCAGCCTCTTCTCTCTTGTTTTCTGTGGAGATTGATTGATAACTAGATCTTGGTGACTTGACTCTTGCTTTCCTACAGTTCTATCATTTTTTAGCCGAGATCAAGATCTTGCATGGGTTTAGGACAACTCCCGCAGCTTCTTGAAATGCTACAAATTAATCTTTAGCAGAAAAAGTGTGGATTTAGGACACAATTCGGCAGCTTCTTGAAGTAACAGATCAATTTTTAGCTGTACACAGAAGCATGGGTTTAAAGCAGAAGTTCCACGCCATCTTATAGTCCCTTATAGATGCGGCAATTTCTTATCTAAGGGAAAACAATAACAAGGCCACCTCATTATGATGAAGCTGAATATAAACGAAAGATTGCAAGTTCTGAATAGGAATAATAGAAAGCAATTGAAATAGAGGGAGAAAACATTCTCGGTAACGAATAAAGTTCCAGTTGACCAAAATTTACAAATAATTTATGGGGACATTCTTATGAAGTCGCATATCTGTGTTGGCTTAAATATAATGAAACTGAGTGGCTAAATAGGTCACATGGAACTGAGTGGGACGGTATCCTCATCGCAGCAGTTGTAACTTGTAGAACGAGTAACATGCATGGTATCGAAGTGGAAACTAGAAGCTGCAATTGTAACTTGTAGATCGAGTAACATGCATGGTTCAAAGTGGAACTAAAAGCTGCAGACAAGAAAAGACGCATCTTTACTAAGTGAATGAGTACAGATCTCTGATTGGAGCTTACAAAGATTTAATATCTCCACAAGATGCTGCAGATCTAAGCCTATACTTGCCCGACAATCCACAAAAACGACGAGGCTCATAGTTCTTTGAGGACCTTAGTTTGACTTTATTAGAGGTAGAGTTATGGGGTCTGACCATTAATAACTTTTGCTAATGACAATCATACATGAAATGTCAAAATTAGATGATGTTTCCAAAATTGATACAATCAATGACTTAGGGTCGAAATGCTAATCAGCAAGTTGCTGACCCAAGGTCCAAATAACTATCTAAATAACTTGACTCTTACACTTGTTTAATTAGAGAGGAGACTCAATCTCCTATTGAACACTCCTTGTTTCCTCGCCATTTTGGAATCTTTTGGACAAAAGCCTTATGGAATTTGATTCAAATTTTCTTTAATTAGCTCCCTTGATATTGGGTCGTTGTCCTAAAGTGGTTAACTTGGTATTTGCAGTACAAATAGCATGTAATAAGTTATAATTCCTTGTGACCCACTTAAGGGTTCCCCTTTGACCTTATTTAGATGTAACTTGAATCTATACAATTTTTGTTTGTCTCCATTTATTTTTAAGAAGTCCTCAAAGAACTATGAGCCTCATCCTTTTTGTGGATTGTTCGGCAAATATAGACTTAGATTTGCATCATCTGGTGAAGATATTTAATCTTTGTAAGCTCCTATCAGAGATTCATATTTATTTGATTAGTAAAGTTGCACCTCTTCTGATTCTTTTTTCTTGTTTGCAGCTTCTAGTTTCCACTCTGATTTCATGCATGTTACTCAATCTACAAGTTACAACTGCTGCGATGAGGATACTGTTTAGCAATTCAGTTTCATTATTCTCAAGCCAACAGAGATGTGCGACCTCATAAGATCATGGCACAATTTAATGCAATCATGACTTTTTCACATGCTATGCAATCACTGCATCAGACCAAAAGTTTGACTTCCACTTCTCCAGACACAAGTTCAGTACTTTTTCCTCCATTGGAGAATGTTCTACAAGTAAAACATCCTCCTTATGCTTTTTCTTGTTCATCTAAGTTATGGACTTGGCACTTTACATTCGCCACGTCCATTCACATCTACTTTACCTTTACCTTTTATGCATAAGCAGGCCTTGGGCCCTCTATTTTATTGTTTACTGACATTTAGACTATATGGTTGGCCTTGGGCCCTATTATTCATTTATTGACATTTAGACCATAGTACCTTGGAGGGGGGCCCTCTTGGAGGGCGCACTATTTTCCCTCCCAGTTGACTCTTATCCTTTGGACCCCTTTCTAGGGCTTCCTGTTGAATATAAGTAGGGCTCCAGTGTCAATTTTATTTTCAGCTTATGATATGGATCTCTCTCCTTTAGCTTCCTTGGTCTCTCTTTTCTTGCTTTTTAGGAACAAGTCTTGCTTTTGTGCTATTTTGTAGTTTAGCCTTAGACTACTTGTGGATCCGATCGTAACTTGGCATCAGAGCACTTTCCTGAGCAAAAAAATTTTTTCCCGAAGAGCGCCCATCCACCGTGCCTATCTCTGTTCCTCACTCCCTGCCCTCCCTCGTTTTTCCTCGTTGTCGCTCCCTCGCTATCCCTGCCCTACCTCCTTGACCTCCCTCGCTGGCCTCTCCCTCGCTGTCCCATCACTACCCCCTGCCCTCCCTCGCTGTCCCTCCTTCACCTCCCTCGTTGTCCCATCACTACCCCCGCGCCCCTGCCCTCTCTCGCTGTCCCTCCTTGCACTCCCTCACTGCCCCATCCCTACCCCTTTGCCCACCCTCGCTGTCCCTCAAGCACTCCCTCACTGTCCCTCCTTGCCCTCGCTATCCTGCTCAGCCCATCCTGCTCCGGCTTGCTACACGACACTTGCCACTCTGATTTATCTGTTTAAGCAAAAGTGATCTCTGATTCCATTGATGATTTATCTATTGGTGAACACTGCAGGTTGAAGCATTGATCTGTTGGACCTTCCAAACTCCAGTTCTTTTTTCTACAGGCGCATTTCTAAACCACTGGATTCTTGTTTGCTGATTCGAGCTTCATACATTATACAGGTGGCAGGTGGTAGATTGTGTTGGATTGGCAAAGTGGTGCCACAGCCCACGCTCAAAGATATCCCATAAACCAGACCACCTTGCTCGTGATTGTTGCCAGACTCCTCTTACTACTACTGCTGTTTTTTGTCATGAGAGCACTGACACTGACAATTCTGATATCTATATCCATATCTCCAACGACGTTGATCCTGTGTCACCTTCTTCTAGCCTCCTCCCAACTACTTGCCATGCCCAACTTGCTTATGCGACCTGGACTGGGCGTCCTGGTCCTCGCTCCATTCGGTTACGCATACACATTACTGAACGAGAATATATTGCTTTAGTGGATACAAGCAGCACACATTCCTTTATCAGCAGTTACATCTCCAGTCGGATCCGTGCTTTACCTATTCCTGCTCCACAGCCTCTCAATGTTGAGGTTGCTAGTTCTCATTCTTTCCCTAGCTCTCAAATGTTCTAGGGCTTAGCATACCACATTGGGGATTTTTCTGGACAGGCGGATCTTTAATTTATCCCTATGGAGCGCTATGATCTGATCCTTGGTGCTGATTGGTTTGCTTCTCTTGGTGCCGTTACACTAGATTTGACACGACAGACACTGACTTTTGTGCATGATTCAGTTACCCACTGTTAGGAATTAATGTTTATTTGATAACCCCTTAATGATGGTTTGGCCATGCCTGCGTGCTGTTTTTAGGGGCCATTCTATTTATAGTAAATTCGTTTTTTAAGGCTTATGCATGTAGGTGGGTGCACTACAAATAGATTAGGATCTATTTAGTACTTAGAACTTCATTTTTGGCTCTTACCATATATAGGTAGTATTATTAGTAAATAGCTTTTGCTATTTTGCTATTTACTTTAGGCTCATTAGCTTTTATCAATCATTAGAGAAACTATATAAGAAGGTTGGCGCCCCACCACAATCATTCCATTCAATTCAATGAGCTAGAGCATTTGCTCGATTCTCCTGTGATCTGATTTCTCTCTATGCTTGGTTTGTTGTGAGTGCTAGTAGGACTAGTATCTCCATCTAGAATTTGTATCTCAAATTCTGACATGGTATCAAAGCAGGGTTTATGAGAGAAAGAGTTTGTTTGCAAGGTTGCAACCAGATCTAATTGGAGGAGCTGTTGAGCTGGACTATTGTTGGAAGCAGTCCGCTGGAATCAAGATTTTGGACTACTGATCGCTGCCTGCCCGCCAGAATTGTAGATCGCTGAGCTGGAATCGAAAGATTATTGTTCGCGACAATTTCTGACAGGTTGATCGCTTCTAAATTGTCGCTGTCTACGATTTGATCACAAACTCAAAAGTTTATTGTTCGCGACAGATTCAAGATTCGCGACAGAGTTTCGAGATTCGCAACAGTTTCTCAGTCTTTGTCAATTAGAATGTTGGTAGATCCGAGATTTGTTACGGATCAGTATAATGGCAGGATTGAACGACGCTATGTTGGCGGAGTCTAGCAAGCTAGATGGAACGAACTACAGCATATGGAAGTTCAAGATGCAAAATATTCTCCAAGATAGAGAATATTGGGAGATCGTCACAAGTGTCAAGATACCTCCTACCACTGACAAAGAGTTGCGGGAGTATCAGAGACGTAGACGAAAAGCTCATCATATTATCAAGTTATCAGTTAGAGATATGATTATACCTCATATCCGAGATGTTGCAGGACCCAAGGAGGCTTGGGATATACTGAAAAACTTGTATGAGACGGTAAATCAGTCACGGATCTTGTTCTTGACTAATAAGCTTCACACATTGAAGATGGGTACGGGTGAATCAGTAACGGACTACTTTACTCGAGTGAAATATCTGAGAGGGCAACTTATTGCGGTTGGAGAAAGTGTTCAAGATTCAGTATTGGTATCCACTGTACTTAATACTCTACCTTTGGCCTATCCGAACTTTGTAATGATGCTATCGTTAAGAGAAACGAGGCCTTCTTTCGATGAGCTAAATGCCATCTTACTACAGGAAGAAATGAGACGACAAAATATTGTCAACAAGGACGATTTCAAGGAACAGGCATTCCTGGCAAAGAAGCAAGAGCAAAGTTCCAAGAAGGGTGGCAAAGGGAAGAAGAAGACGAATAAGCAGCAAGATATGGAGGAGAATCAATCAAATCGGTCAGAAGATGGAAAGAAAGTGGTTCGAAAAGGAAACTGCTTCATTTGCGGAAAATCAGGACATTATGCAAAGGAGTGCTGGCACAACAAGTTCAAGAAAAAGCAAGATGGAAATTTTGTTGAAGAAGAAGAAACATCTAATGCAAAATTGAGTGCTTTGGATCTTGAAGACTATGAGTTGTTTTCGGCATCAACATCTTCTGGTGGTGGCTTCTCGAAGGAAGATGACTATTGGTTTATTGATTCAGGAGCTTCAAAGCACATGACACCTAGGCGAGACTGGCTATCTAATTTTCAAAAATTATGATGGGTCAAATGTGAAGTTGGGAGACAACTACACATAATATAAAGGGAGTTGGAAAAGTACAAGTACAACTACCTTCAGGGAAGATTGGAAACATAAAGGATGTGCTTTATGTACCAGGAATCAAGGAAAACTTGCTCTCAGTATCAGCTATTGCAAAGCAACACATGGTGGTGCAGTTTGATGAACAGAGGTGTCTCATCAAGAAGAAAAATGATGTAGTAGCTGAGGGCATACTTGCAAGGCGGTTGTATAAACTTCAAGCTCAGGTGGTGGATCATCATGCAAGCGTTGCGGATATTGAATCATTGAGTAAGTTATGGCACGAGAGCTATGGACATCTGAATTACAAAAGTCTACAAGTCTTGAGGAAATTTAACATGGTTACAGGTCTACCTCAAGTCGTTTCTGATCACAAGGTTTGTGAAGGCTGTGTCTTAGGCAAGCATCATATAAAGAAATTTTTGCCTAGTACATTCAGGGCGAAAAATGTTCTAGAACTCGTTCCTACAGATTTGTGTGGTCCTATGACGACTCAATCTTATGGGGGAGCAAGTTACTTTATGGTATTTGTGGATGACTATTCTAGGAAGACATGGATCTATCTTCTGAAGAATAAGGGAGAAGCTTTCGAATATTTCACATGGTTTAAGACACAGGTGGAGAAACAAACAAATAGACAAATTAAGATACTTCGCTCAGACAAAGGGGGAGAGTATCTTTCTACGGAATTTCAAGTGCTTTGCAAGGATCATGGTATAAAGAGACAATTTGCAAATACGGACACACCTCAACAAAATGGAGTTGCAGAAAGAAAGAACCGGTCCATAGTGGAAACTGCGAGGAGTATGCTCAAGAGAAAAAATCTTCCAAATATGTTTTGGGGTGAAGCAGTTAAGACGGCGGTTTATCTTTTGAATCGAAGTCCTACAAAGGTTGTAGAGAATCGAACTCCAGAGGAAGCTTACACGGGTCGGAAGCCAGATGTAAGTCATTTGAGAGTGTTTGGAAGTATTGCTTATTCTCACATACCTAAGGATTCAAGGAGCAAATTGGATTCTAAGGCGACCAAGTGTTTATTTCTTGGTTATGATAATCAAGAGAAGGGATACAGGTTATATAACTTGGAGGGTAAGAAAATAATCATAAGTAGGGATGTAATCTTTGATGAGGAGGCAACTCATATATAGAGATATATTTTGATAAGGACTAAGTACAAATCAGATGGTTCTATAGATAAACATAAGGCAAGATTGGTGGCAAAAGGTTATGCTCAACAGGAAGGAATTGATTATGAGGAAACTTTTGCACAGGTTGCTAAGTCTACTACTATGAGGACTGTTTTATCATTGGCAGCTCAGTTTGGATGGGATATTCAACAAATGGATGTAAAGAGTGCATTCCTGAATGGATTTCTAGAGGAAGAAGTCTACATGGAGCAGCCAGAGGGATACATAATAGCAGGACATGAAGATAAGGTTTGCAGGTTGGACAAGGCATTATATGGACTTAAGCAGGCACCCAGGGCGTGGTATACGAGGATTGACACATACTTTGAGGAGCTTGGCTTTCAGAGAAGTAGTTCGGAGCATACAGTTTATGTTTTGGTCAGGAATAATCATATTGTTATTGTAGTGATGTATGTGGATGATCTTATTATTACAGGATCAGATCATAGTATGATTCAGGGAATCAAGAAAGATCTCTCATCAGAATTTGATATGAAAGATCTTGGTTCACTACAATATTTTCTTGGGATTGAGGTATGGAGAGTAGCACAGGAACTATTCATTTCTCAATCTAAGTATGCTCATGAAATTCTTGAAAAGTTCAATATGTCAGAGTGCAAGCCTATTTCTACACCATATGATAGTGGATGTCAGCTTACTAAAGCTGAGGAAGATCAGGATGTAGATGAGACGTTATATAGAAAGCTAGTTGGAAGCTTAATCTATCTAACTACTACAAGACCAGCTTCGGCTGTGAGTATGGTTAGTCAGTTTATGGCTAAACCTAAGCAGATTCATTGGAAAGCTGCTAAGCGAATACTCAGATATATCCAGGGCACTTTGAGATTTGGTATTCTCTATGGTAGACAGGATGATTTGAAGTTACAGGGATATGTGAATGCTGATTGGGCTGGAGATGCGGAAGACCGAAGATCTACTACAGGTTATGTTTTTTAGTCTTGGTTCTGGTGCTATCTCTTGGAGTTCAAAGAAGCAGCATACTAATGCTTTATCATCTATAGAGGCAGAATATCGAGCTACTACAAGTGCAACATGTGAAGCAATATGGTTGCGAAGGATTCTACATGATCTACATATGGTACAAGATTCGCCTACGGTACTTCAATGCGACAATCAGAGTTGTATTAAATTGGCGAAAAATCCAGTTTTTCACAGCAGGACAAAGCATATTGAAGTACAACAACACTTCATCAGAGAGAAAATTCAAAGTGATGAAGTGGAGCTTATCTATTGCCCTACTGAAGAACAAGTCGCAGATATCTTTACCAAAGGTCTTGGCAAAGAAAAATTTCAGAAGTTTAGAGAACTTCTAGGAGTAATAAATAACAAAGTAAACATTAAGGGGGAGTGTTAGAAATTAATGTTTATTTGATACCCCTTAATGATGGTTTGGCCATGCCTGCGTGCTGTTTTTAGGGGCCATTCTATTTATAGTAAATTCGTTTTTTTAAGGCTTATGCATGTAGGTGGGTGCACTACAAATAGATTAGGATCTATTAGTACTTAGAACTTCATTTTTGGCTCTTACCATATATAGGTAGTATTATTAGTAAATAGCTTTTGCTATTTTGCTATCTACTTTAGGCTCATTAGCTTTTATCAATCATTAGAGAAACTATATAAGAAGGTTGGCGCCCCACCACAACCATTCCATTCAATTCAATGAGCTAGAGCGTTTGCTCAATTCTCCTATGATCTGATTTCTCTCTATGCTTGGTTTTGTGTGAGTGCTAGTAGGACTAGAATCTCCATCTAGAATTTGTATCTCAAATTCTGACACCCACTCCCTTGTTGGCATCGATTCCCAGGGAGATTATCAGCTGATCAGTGGGAAACAAATTATGCGTAGAATACCTAAGGCTCATTGTGCGGCTCTCTTATGTGTACAGCATGCTATAGCAGCTCCTTCAGTCGCCATCTCACCACCACCACCGGTTCCTCAGGTGATATCTGACCTCTTACATCGGTATGCTTATGTCTTTTCAAAACCTACAACGCTACCACCACTGCGTGATGTTAAACCACCACATTGATTTATGCCCTGGGTCAGCTCCTCCCTCCCGGCCTCCCTACCGTATGTCTAAGTCAGAGCGTGATGAGGTTAAGCTTCAGATCTCTGCCTTATTAGACCAGGGTCTTATTGTTCCCAGCCATAACCCTTTTGGTGCCCCTGTTCTCCTTGTTAGTAAGAAAGATGGTACCAAACGTCTCTGCGTCGATTATCGTGCCCTCAATAAGCTAACTATCCGTAACCAGTACCCTATCCCTCACATGGATGACCTATTTGATCAGCTTGGCACTTCCCAGATTTTTTCCAAGATAGACCTTCGTTCTGGATATCACCAGATTAGGATGCACCCCTCTGACGAACATAAGACTGCTTTTCGTACCCATCTTGGCTTATATGAGTTTCGTGTGCGTCCTTTTGGTGTTACTAACGGTCCTCCTACATTCCATAATGTTATGAATAATACTATGCGTCCACTTCTTGGTCATTGTGTTTTAGTTTATTTCGAAGACATTCTCATTTTTAGTCCATCCCTTGACGAGCATCTCATGTTTGTCTTTCGATTACTCATTCACCATCACTTGTTTGCCAGACTATCCAAATGTTCCTTTGTCGTTACTGAGATTGAATTTCTTGGGTTTCTTATTTGTGATGGGCGTATTCGCCTTGATCCTTATAAGGTTCAGGCTATCCAGGACTGGCCTAAACCACACGATGTTCACCAAGTTCGTGTGTTCCTCGGTTTAGCCACTCACCTTCGCCGCCTTGTTCCACACTTTGCCACTGTGGCTGCTCCTCTTCACGCTCTTCAAAAGAAATCTTGTACATTTCTGTGGACCCCTGATTGTCAGACAGCCTTTGATACCCTTCGCCGCGCTATTGTTGATGTCGCTGTTATGTGCTTACCTCGATTTGACCAAAAAATTTATTGTTGGACTGATGCTAGTTCCGTTGATTTGGGTGCCTTACCTCGCCGCTCCCAGTGCATCATTGCTTATGAGTCACGACAGCTTCGCTCTTATGAGCAACAGTATTCTGTCCACGAGAAAGAGCTTTTCGCCATAATCTATGCTCTTAAGAAGTGGCATCATTACCTGTATCGTATACCATTTGACATTGTTACTGACCACCTGTCTCTCCGTTATTTGTTATCCCAGCGGGACCTTAGCGATCGTCAATTTCGTTGGTTGCAATTTTTACAGTCCTTTGATTTTTCTATTTATATCGTCCTAGCCGTTTGAACGCCGCTGCCGATGCTTTATCCCGTCTGCCCGCTTCGTTACACACACTTGTTGCCACCATTCCTACCTGGTTTGATGATCTTCCCTTGGCCTATCTCACTTGTCCTGACTTTCGTGATGTTTATAGTTCTGCACCTCCTGTTTCTTCTCGTCCACACCAGGTCTATTCCATCGTTGATCACCGTCTTTATCATTTTTGGTCTCTCTGTATCCCTAGCTCTTTGCCTCTTTGCCCCCAGTTACGGTCCGATGCTCATTCCTCCCTTGTTGGTGGCCATTTTGGGTTTCAAAAGTCTTATGCTCGTCTTAAGGACCACTTTTACTGGCCATCCATGAAGTCTAAGCTAGCCCTTCTTATTTGCAATTGCACTTTTTGTGCCCGCAACAAGTACTCCCGGGCTAAGTCTGCTGGTTTGCTTCAGAGTTGGCCTATCCCTCATCGCCAGTGGACCGATATTTCTTTGGACTTTATCCTAGTCCTTCCCCGTACCCAGCATGGTCATGATTCATGTATACCAGTACTATTACAACTGAGCAGTGTGCACGTTTATTCTTGTCAGAGATTTTCCGCCTCCATGGGTTTCCTCATACTATCCTTTTTTATCGGGATAGTAAGTTTACCTCTACATCTTGGACAGAGCTTATGCGCATACTGGATGTTCAGCTTTATATGGGTTCTGCTTATCATTCTACTGTCGATGGACAGTCCGAGGTCCTTAATCGGATCCTTGAGGATTATCTCCGCCATTTTGTTACTCCTTTAGGGAAGGACTGGGATCAGCATCTATGTTTAGCTGAGTATAGCTATAATAGCTCAGTTAGTACTAGCATCGATGTGCCTCTTTTCTATCAGGTGCTCGCGAGCTTATTTCTCGGGCCAGCACACACCTACAGGACGTCCAGCAGATGTACCAGACTTCTGTTGATCATAATCGACGGCATGTTCAGTTTCAGGATGGGGATATGGTTTATCTAAGCCTTCATTTTGCTCGACACCACTTTATTCAAGGACATGTTTCTACTGAGAAGCTTGCACCACGTTATTATGGACCTTATCACATATTGGAGGTTCTTAGTCCTGTGACATATTGGTTGTAGCTTCCTTCTTCGACACGGGCCTGTCATATATTCCATTACGTGCTGCTATTGAGGATGATGCTCCTCGTGATGCTGAGTTTCCTACCGGCCTTAGATTCGGTTTTGGTACAGTGGGATGGTCGTCCTGTTGAGGAGGCCCCATGCGAGCCTATGTATGTGTTCTATCATACACCTTTGCTTGTGGACCAGGCTTGTGCTCTTGCTGCACTTATTGATTCCTCCGTTACAGTTGCTGATACACCAGGACCTGCTGCTTGACCCTATGCTCCTCTTCATTTCGCGGCGGGACTTTCTTTTGTGTCGGGGAGAGTTATGGACTTAGCTCTTTAGACTCGCCACGTCCATTCGCATCTACTTTACCTTTACCTTTTATGCATAAGCAGGCTTTGGGCCCTCTATTTTATTGTTTACTGACATTTAGACTATATGGTTGGCCTTGGGCCCTATTATTCATTTATTGACATTTAGACCATATTACCTTGGAGGGGGGCCCTCTTGGAGGGCGCACTATTTTCCCTCCCAGTTGACTCTTATCCTCTAGACCCCTTTCTAGGGCTTCCTGTTGGGTATAAATAGGGCTCCAGTGTCACTTTCATTTTCAGCTTATGATATGGATCTCTCTCCTTTAGCCTCCTTAGTCTCTCTTTTCTTGCTTTTTAGGATCAAGTCTTGCTTTTGTGCCATTTTCTAGTTTAGCCTTAGACTACTTGTGGATCCGATCGTAACTATCTACCATCTTTATTCTTGAGCATCAGGTCAGATATGATGCACCTTTTTATTTGCTCACATTAGCATTACTACAGACTGATTATTCATCACACTTGCTTTATAGTTCTCATCCTCCACTATTCAATCCAACCTTTTCACTTGCTCACATTGGCATTGCTACCAACTATTCATTAGAGTTCTTTTATGCCTCAATTTACAACATCTAATCCTCCACCATTCAATCCAACCTTCTTCCCATGACCATTTGCTCCTTACACATCTCTATCATGGTCTCCCCTGAAGGAGCCTTTGCATATGCTAGCTACTCTCACTCCTGCATCGTTGCTTCAAAATAAAAAGCATAGATCTCAATTCATGGCTAGGAGCCAAAATCAATATTGAGAAGAATTTTGGTACAATTACAATAGAAGATTTGGGAAACTGGTTATAATGGTTGATTTTATGATTTTTAGATCATTTTGTAGATGCTTCAAACAAAATTTCTCTTAGTCATAAAAATTCATTGCTAAGTTTTTTATCAGTTAAAACCCTTGCAAAGGACAAGCTCTGATAGGTGAAGTTGATTGGTCCTTGATTGGTCTACTTTCAACATCGACACCTTTGCTTCTGTAATTAACCATGGTCGATGTATCTTCTTGAGTTCCAACATGTTCTGCAAACAAGTTTGTTAAAAGATTGCATTCAGAAGTTGAAGATATTAATAAAAATACTTTCTCTCTGTTGATTTTGCGCATACTTGTCTACTGTGTATCGACTGTTTTTGGCCTTTTGTAACCACATCAAAAAAAGTTAGTATGTTCATTCTGGAACAGTGAGAAGGAGACATTTCAAATTTGGATAAGTTATTGTAAACAATCTGTTTAATACAACCATCCTAAATGATTGCAGATAGAAAGGCCATCCTTAGAGAAATCATTTTTTGCAGGCTTTGTGACCCCCTTTTTTTGTAAAGCCCTCCGTGCCAACAAAGCTTCAAAGAAGAATTGGTTGCCTTTTATAGAACTTAGATCCTGGAAAACACTCATGAGTGCCAATGCTGTTCTTCTTTTGTAGGTCTATTGTCCAGTTGTGTATTTTTTACCAATGTATAAACCTCCCTCAAGCCTTCTCCAACTTTCTTGATAGTGAAATGATTTTTTTCTAAAAAAACCTTGGTAGAAACTTTTACACAAGATTTGGAACCTTGGTAACTTTCAACCTTGATTAGAACATTTAAAACATTTGAGATTTGCCTTGCAATATGGCAGGACAATGCATGCTCACCCACCCAATGAATCCTTCTCTATCGAAGCAATTGTTTCTGTTAAACTTTACTCGCAACCTATCCCAAAGTTGTGAAACTCCCCAAATAGAAATTAAAATTTTTGATGAATGGGCTTGCTAATAGAAAAATGCAAGGAAACAAAGTCCTCAAAACTATGGATAGATGACTGCCACACATTTCGAGTTAGCAATCTATCTTCACTTTGACAGTGCCTACATAGGGGTTTTGAACAGCTTCAACATACACAGTGCAAGCTGGAGATATTAAAATCAAGTACATGATAGCAGAGTTTATTACCTGCTGATACTTCTTTTGAGCTGAGATTAACGATTGTTGAGCTATTTGTTGCAGTCCACTGTGGTAGGAAACTACACCTTCTAGTAGCTCCAAACGAACATATCTGCAGCAAGCAAATTTTGTGCTCAGAATCAAAGAATCGTCCATCCTTCATTGTTTCTTAAAAGCAAAATTGTACGTGAGTATCAAGTATAGCTTATCGTATATTGTCCAGGCAAACAGAATCTCGAACTTTATAAATTACAAGAAGTAGATTGTAACTTCTCAGTGCCCAAGAAAGGGTATCGTATAAGTGTCAATATCGTAAAGCATTATATAGCATGCACGATAGTTGATCCTAGTCTGTTGATGATAGTGTACTGGAAGTGGCATACATGGCAAGCTCTGGACAAAATCCTCCTTGCAATACACGAAGCCTTTCCAGGTTCCGTCCATGCGACAAACAAAGTCCGTCCCTTGCTCGAGCCAGTCTTTCACGTGCAACAGCCAGGCGTGTGATATCGCGAAGCATGAAGAGGCACCACACCGTGTCGATTTGCAATAAGGCCACATTATCAATAGCCTATATACACACCAGGAAAGCCACATAGAATGAGCTCTACAGATAAAGAGAGTTATGAAGTATCAATGTACAGCCCAACTTGAATGCAAAGAAACACAAATTCCATATCGATATGAATACCTCCAAAAATTTGTTATCGCACAACGAGAACGACTCCTGCATTATAAGTGTTGTAAGAGCTGCTAGTAAGTACGGTTGCTCCAATGTCATATAAAATAATCAATTCCAATGCAAAAGTGAAAAACAGAAAGAAAAGCTCAAAATACAGATAGTTCATCATGCAACAGGCAAATCATTTTGACCAACCTCGGCCATGTTCAAGATTTCTAATGCTTCCAAATATTGCTTCTGTTGAATAAATTTGCGGGCCTTAGCATGCAGCATAAGCCCCATCACAAGAGCCCTGCAACACGTTATCATCCATCACTGGAAGATTTTCCTATACCAATTACCATCTTGTCCAACCATAAATACCAAACACCACCAATATCCTCAGTAACACCACTGTGAAAAAAAAATGGACACCTCTTATCCGATTGCTTTTAAATAGAAATAAGACACTAGCTTAGATCACAAAGCATGCTTAGTCTAAAATCTTCATTTTTATTGAAAGCAAAATAACAAAATCTTAGGTGACACACAGGCTATTAACATGTATTTATGACCTAGCAAAAAAAATTCCTGCATGTACTAAGAGGATAATATGTTATATAGCTATCTATGCAAGTGACATAACAATGTTAACTTAGAAATAGATGCCATATTCATGCCAATCTTAAGGTATCAAACAGTTTGGGTACCATTTAATGTATGTAAGAATCATTTGGCACAAGACAAGTTCAAACAACAACTGATCAATGATTCAAGTTAGTACCTTATATCTTTTTAAAATGTGTACCATTAAGAAAACAAATACAATCTTATGGACGTGCAAATTATAGACAAGTTCAAACACCAACCGATCAATGATTCAAGTTAGTACCTTATAACTTTTTAAGATGTGTACCATTAAGAAACCAAATACAATCTTATAGACGTGCAATTTGAATCATGGACAGTTACTTTTGGACCAAAAATATATGAAGTATGATTCACACCAGGTCCACTAGAGAAAGAAATCGGGCACAACCTTGAAGGGAACCTTATACCTAGTATGTTCACAGCATATTTTACAGGAGGAACAACTCCAGGGTCAGCGTTATAAACTGCTCACTTATACAGTTAGCATATAGCCAGTAGTTCATTCAGCTCCTCTTTTGGTTCCTACACTCTTAGCAAAGGAATATGCAGATGGAGACACAAGATGATCCAGATGACACATTGGCAGGCTTTAGTCCATGGATGATTAGAATACATTCATCGGATTCACAGCTAAATACACATGAGGGTTGTCCAAGAAGTCGTACCAAATCAATGCTATGACAAGCGGTTGCAGCTTATATATGAGGGTTCTACCTTCTGAGTTTCTGGTTGCTATAGTTCAAAGAGAGGCACACGTGCTTCTGATGGTTCTTCTGGCTTGTTGCCCTTCATTTCTCAAACAAATTGACAGCTCCACTCAAAACCGCTCATTGGCATATGACTTCAGATATTCTAAAATCTTATTCAGGAAATTTTGGTGCTGCTATTCCTGACATTCTCTATCTCATCTATTAAAAATTCAGTTCTGGTTGATGTTCAATGGCATTTACGACCCCTTTGAGAAGCTTGGTTCTCTTTTCACTTTCAAATTCATCATTGATTGTTGCTACATGACATTAATGGTCTCTACAACCAATTGAGATACAATTGACCCAATTCTTACTGATGTTCATGGCATTAATGGTCCTTACAGATTGTCTGGGATCTCTAGACGCGACAACGAATATTTAATCCCATTCCTACAAGACGTTCTTTGTTAATATAACTAGCTTGTGATGCAGTTCGTTCACTTCAGGCTACTTGGCCTTCATGGTAACTTTGGATCGCTTGGAATCTTTGTGCCCAAATGAAATGTTTTCCACTTTTGTGCTCCAAACTAATCTCTTTAAAGGAGAGAGAATGTTATGTCCCCAACTCGACATAACAAGACTAGCTACTAGGTTAGGGGCAATCCAGCAGGGTTGTATCTTCGCTATATATACGTGTATGGTGGAGAGAGAGAGAGAGAGAAAGAAAGCTTTATTAATGTCTTTTCCATGCCAAAAGGCATATAAGACTGAAGAGGTAGTACAACAAAATAAATGGAACTCAGACGAGACAATGCCGTCAACAAAAAACTAAACTAAAACGTAAATCACTATGTAAAGAAAGCTCATCTCTCACGCAGGAGAGGAAATAAATGGCCGTAACTCAAAACATCTCACGTAGGAGAGGGAGAAGAATCTGAAATTTTAGTTTTCCAAATATAACCAAGACTAGTCGTCCGTCTCAAAAGAGAGTCCGGAAACCATTGGCCTTAACATCTGCGATAATTTTCTTTCTCTCAGTCCATTGAATGGGCGTCAAGTCTTCATCCATAAAAATAGTACTTTTTTTTCAGGCAGCCTCTTTTACAGAGAGAGAGAGAGAGAGAGAGAGAGAGAGAGAGAGAGAGAGAGAGAGAGAGAGAGAGAGAGAGAGAGAGAGAGAGAACTTCCAAAAGATTATGGACTTGGATAAAAACTTATGGCAGGGTGGTTGAGCTATGCATGAGGGATCTATGGTATGGGACACAGCAAAGGTGACATGAAGTCTAGACTATGAGGGAGACTTTCAATTGAAGTCTATGGCTGTGAGGAGAGTATCTAGCATGTGTAGGAAATCAAAGTGCCAAGATCCTTCTAACATTCAATCTTCATATACAAGAAAAAGAAGAAGAAGAAGACGAGGGAGAGGGTTAGGCGCCCTCAAGGAGAGAGAAAGTAGTAGCAATGCTTGAAAGGGAATGAATTACAAATGAAAAATGAGTACAAATAAATAGGCCTTCCAAGGGCCTAGACTCTTCCAAACCCTAAGTTCTAGAACCTTCCAAACCCACTACTAATTATAGGGCACCCCCAAAAGTCAAGATAGGGTCCCTTAACATAATTAGACTTTACTTGGACCACGAGTTACTACTAGACCAAAATTGGGTCCAACTTAACTAAAACTGACTTGGCATGGTCTAAATAATAAACCTAACCCATGGCATGGTCTAAATAATAAACCTAACCCATGGTTACACAAGTCTCGACCTTTTGGGTCAAAGTAACCTATGGGAAATTAGCATTATCATTTATTATTTCTAACACCCTCCTTAAATGATAATGTAAAAACATAACATGACATGAAGTATGAAAAATTGCAACAAAAATGCAAAGTGTTGCATGCTGCCCAAAACTCCATGTAGCCGAAAAAGAAAAGATGTAGCTTGTTGTCCAAGCTTAATGCCGCCAAAAAAAATTCAGCTTAAAGTAGTCGAAGAAGCCGAAATCTCAGCCCCAATCATGCCCGATGTAGAAGAGATGTAGAATACGAGTGCGGTAGCATCAAGTCGAAGAGTGAAGACAAGCATGCTCCATCCAAAGTAAGTAACCAAAAAACCAGCCACAAGCCGAAATATGGATTTGCAATCCATCAATGGTTCCCACATGATTCCATAAGTCTTCTACCACAAGAAACATAAAGAAGAGTATGATACTCTTTTACCATCACATCCTCCCGAATCTTACTATCATTGATCTGCTCACCAACATTAGGTAAGGCAACACCGTCATCATAAGAAGTAAGCATCAAAACAGGAAAATCAGCATAAGGTACTGATTTGGTGAG
The DNA here is from genome assembly GCA_029204225.1 of Diphasiastrum complanatum. NCBI lineage: Eukaryota > Viridiplantae > Streptophyta > Lycopodiopsida > Lycopodiales > Lycopodiaceae > Diphasiastrum > Diphasiastrum complanatum. Next base: position 40,066,049 of record CM055101.1, on the reverse strand, counting down.
GCATGTGTGTTTCTTCCAAAGTAAAAAGATGCTTTGCTATCCCGCAAAGACTCGGACAGCCAACAAGAGGCTGTAGCAGGCTGTCCAACAGCCACAAAATCACCAACACTTTGTTGTCCAAAGTGTTCCAAATGTGGACCTTGCTGTCCAAAAACCTTCCATAGGCCGTTCCCAATGCATAATAGGATGCTCACGATGTAACATAGGCTGAAAATGATCAATAAACCATGGCTGAATCTGCTGTCCACCATCTTCAAGAAAAAAACCAGCAACTTGCCACTTTGAACCAATGTACTAATTGACATGATTTTTTCCCCTCCTCCATTAGTACAAAATGGCTTCAAAGAATGCTTGATTTCAACCTTTTCCAAAACATTAACTTGAGAAGCTTGCTCATAAAGTTCTTCACTAATGCATCCATCATTTGCAACAAATGGCTCAAGAAAAGAAGAATGCTCTACCATACCAACATTCCGGAGCAGGTTGGGCATCCAAGGCATGGTGATATGAAGATTGGATTGATCATTCGGGGCATGGTAGTATGATGGTTAGAGTGTCTATCCATATACCCTAACAAAAATTCATCATTCTTTGTCTATCCATATACATTGACAAAAATTCATCATTTAGTAGCTATCCTAGGTTATACTAAATTCATTGTGTCGTTTAGTTCGGGAATGGTACTCTTGTTAGCATATGCATTGTAGTATTGGCTATACAACATACAAATTCTATGATTCATTTTCGACATATGTAACGTTGCAGTTTTATATTTTGTTATAGCCACGTACATAGCTACCATTGAGGGCATATAATCCCATTGATTATTTAAAAACATCATCTCAAATCTGTGATAATAGGCCTATTAGCACCTGTTAGAGACTCACAGGTTGCCTATGTGGAATGGTGTCAGCCCTAATCTTTTAACTTCTCGAAGTTTCCCTTCAAGGGCTCCATGATAGTGTAAGTAGGATCTTTAGTACTCATTCTACAATTGAATATCTATATCTATTTGTGAAATTAGAATATATCCAATTTCACAAATTTATATAGAGAAGTCAGTGATGTCATAAGGTAAACCTTAGAAACAATATACGAGCAACTCAAAAAGTCAAAGGATCTAAGTCAGAACAACAATAAAAAATTCAATAAACAAAAAATCTTAGCCAAATAGCATTGCTTATGTCTCATTCTACAATTGAAGATTCTTGATGTTTTGAGTGACTTTGTGGAGATGCTTAGTGATTTGCTTTGTACGAGGACATAGATACACACCAATATTCTGTTAATAATTTCCAGTAATTGGAAATTATCATATCATCATCATTTCACTATCTATTCTGCTATTAAGTGATCTTGCTTCACTTCTTCTATAGATAATAGTTTGAATCTCCTTTAACAAACTGGCAATCGATTTGAACGATTTTGTACTTTGAATCTCCTTTGACAAACCTACACATAATTTGACTTTGACTCTCATTTAACAAACTTGCACTCGATTTGAATCATCTATCACTCTCTAATACAATGCAATCTCATCTACTAAAAACCAAGGTCACAAGCCTGTAAAATCGAATTAAAAACCCTCCTAAAGTCCACAAAACAACAAAAAGCACTTGCCTAGCAAATCTTTTGTAATGAATGTTTGAAGTTGGATGTTATGGGCTCCATCAGCCCCAAAAACATTCTCTAGAATGGTGATTGATATGGATTTAGTCATCAATAGTGAGGTGGGTAATGCTTCAGACCACAAACCACAATAGCCCACAAGATGGTTCCAGTGCTTCGCCAAGTTCTAATTTTGTTTCCAAATCCGGTGTGTCACAAGCAGTGACCAGATGTGACCGTTTGACAAGCTATCAGAGATGCGGGAAAGCAGGACATAGGTCTTTCGCGGGGCACGGGGGTGGTACCCTATGAGTCACTCCATATCCACAGCTCACAGGGGTCATGCCAGTTGGACTGATCACCCACAGGTGACCAATTGACAAGAATAGCAAGTAGGACTCAAAGAGGGGGGTGCCTATGGTTGGGAGGATCAGTCTTCACACCGACCTTCAAGGATTCACGAGCTTGGAGAGCTTTGCTTGTGACATGGGCCATACAACTACCTTGGGACACCTTGACAGAGCTTTGCATACCTCTTTCGGCTTACTTGTGCAAGCTTGTAATTCAACATGGTTCCTTTATTCAGCAACTTATTCGCATATGCACCTTTTGTGGCTTGGATTCAACATCAGTTAATACGCTACTAAGCTACGAGTGCCAAGGAGTCAAATATTTACCCATGGCCAAAATGGAAAACCCAATATCTTTCTGCAATTGCTAGCTAGAGTAGTTTTTTAAACGATAAGACATGTCCAATGTGTAAACATCCAATCTAGTATTTCTAGTCAAAGGGGAGCATCACAAAAGATTATTTTCTTCTTAGCAATGAAAAATGTATATTAAATTAGTCATAGACAAGTCGGTGGATGTATAGTACAAGATGTTCATACTACAGGGCGTTCATGTTTACAACCTGAGCTATACAAAAAGAGAATTATTAGGTGCAAACATAAGTGTGAACTTCAATTGTACTTCACCATTGGTAGATAGCCAAATGGGGAGAACTTGCAAGGTTGTAAGCGTTAAATGACACAAGCAAATGGTATGATCCAAAACATAGATGGGTCTGTGTTAGTATTCAGCATGTCAACTAGTCACCAGGAAAAACAAATCAAGAAATGGAGGATTCAAATAAATGTTGATGAATTGAGGACTCTCCTATAAAAAATAATTCTTTGGATTTGACTAGAAAAAACTCTCTTTTCATTGTTGAACATGAGGATAATACTTTTTTTGGACAAAGTTGACAATACTTAACTTTTCATTCAACTCATGATGACTTCTTAAACCCGATGACTTCTTAGACTCACGACAACATTCACTATAGGCATGGAAAGTTGTGAAATTGAATGCTAAAGATGAATGCTTGCCTTCGATCTTCATCAGAAGCAAATGTTAGCCGCTCTCCACTTTGGTTTTCAAGTTGGAGATCAAAATCATCCGTCGGGTATGAATCTTCATTGCTTCTCTTTGCCATCGCATCAGCAGCTGACCTATTTCATGTAGGAATTCAATTGAACTGAGATCATCTCACTGGCAACCTTCCTAGCCTTTCTAATACACCATTAAAACCTCCAGAATGATGCTCAATAGCTAGAATCCTATTACATCAGCTCAAAGATGGTGCATGCAAAGAAAAGAAGACCAAATATAATGCATGGCACGAAAATTGTTCACTATTTTTCTTTTACTTGTAAAGCACACCACACAAGGATGCCAAGACTAATGGCTAGAATCACTCACAGCATTTACAAAGGGCCAAAGCAATTCACAGCATTTTCACAAGGGCCACAGATGAGCCAAAATCAAAACAACATATTTACAAGGGTAGAAGCCAATAGCTTGGCAAGAGACGGAAAATCACAAGGGTTGAGGCCAAGAACCCAAAAAAAACAGGCTGAAGCCAAAAACCATGAACTTACAAAGGCCAAGACTTAAAACAATTACTTAACAGCCAAAGTCTAGAACCAGGTATCAAAGCGGAAAACTATCTAAGGCTTCTTGGTTTCCAATGGGAGGCTCGGACCTGAAACCAAAGAAACTTTGGATGCCAAGCTAGCCAACTGAGCCGACCCCGTTGGTCAGAACTAGGTAATGGACAGACAGATACCACATATTTAAGACAGCAAAAGTTGAAAACTTTGAAATCACGTGTTTATAAAAGCCAAAACAGAGAACTAGGTAATAAACAGGCTGAAGCCAAGAAGTATGCATCGACACCTGAGTGCTAGGTCACAAAAAGGTCTAAGCTTGAAAACATAAATATATATTCGATTTTTGGAGCATATAAACTAGGTGTCCCTTCTTCCATGCGCAGACCGGTGGGATTTTTGGGTCTCCACCGCCACAGATATCACACTTATGCAACTTGGCCACAGCCAAAAAGCATGCATCTTCATGAACAAGGAAGAGATGAATTACTAGATAGAAAGCTCACAGATGATTCTCATAGGAATTTTACTTGATTCTGGCGAGGCGATCTGCCCGCTCTTTTGCAACAATCACAGGAGCGGCTTGCTCGGCGCCGATGCGAGTCATGAGCAGCTTGCAATTGTCCTTCAGCCCCAGGCTTCTGAGGCTACGGCCACCCGAGGAAGCGCTTCCATCATCCCTAAGGGTTTTGCCTGCACTGATTAGGTTTATGGAGTTTGCAGGGAAGCCGGAGCGTTGCGAAAGCTCGCCTCTCAGATCAGCCACTGTCCATTCATCCAGAGGCGCTTCCAGTGTGCCCGACCATGCCCCCGCCACCTTTACCATCCCTCGCCTTCTCTCCTCTCCTCCTCCTCCTCCTCCTTCGCTTCTGCTCGCCATCGCCATTGCGCAAAAGAATCAAATGGCACGCAATGGAAACAAATGAAAGAGAAAACAGTGAAGAAGGGAGGGCGAGGCGAGGGGGTAGGTAGGTTTCACACGCGCGCACTTGGATGTTAGCCACGAGTCATAGTGCCACGCGGAGAATTTTTGACGGTCCACGTGGCGAGATCTGGGTCCTGGTAATGAGATCGACGGTGGAGAGTGTATCTAAGATACTGGGAAGATGAAGCAACACGACGAAGAGGAAGAAGAGAGAAAGCGATGGGGGCGAAGGAGCGCACGCTTAGATGCTACGCTTGGCACGTGGATAGTTATCAATCGTGAACGTATGTTTCCAACGATGTCCGTGCGATTAAGATATATTCACGGAATAAGAAAAATGTTCACCTGGTTAGGATTAATTAAACTCAGATAATCTGCGATTAATGCTAAGTAGGTAAGACTTTTCATTGTTTAACTTATCCTTTTTAATGTGGGTGGAGGGAGACGGGTAGTTTTTAACTTTTCTTTTTTTTGTTGGAAAAGATTGATGTTGTAATTGTGCGCCAATAGATTTATGGATTCTAAAATACTAAAAGAGCTCAAAAATCATATCAAGCTACATGAAAAAATTGCAATTCTTCATGTCATTTTGCCCTAATAGCATTTTGAGTTTTTTTTTTGAGAATAAAGGGAGCCTCTCAACATTGGAAAGTACGCTTTTTTCTTCTTAATGAAGGGACGTTAGTGGCAAGTTACGACATAATATGTAGTTGATGAGGCACCCATTATTAGGACAAAAATAAAAATTCAAGTATGTAGTCGAATTGGCTAGATTTGTCAAGAAGAGAACTTTGAAATTAGTGCATTTCTTACTTGATTAATAATATTTTAGAGCAAAGGGGCCGTTTGCCTAGTGCAAACAATTCAACATTAAAAGGTTACCTACTTTCATAAGCACCAAGATATATCCTCACACACATACAAAGAATCAAACTTTGGTAGACCCACATACAAGTCATTATCCACCATGCTACTAATACTTGGATAGAACCTTAGGTATAAAATGTCAATCATTACATCATGTTTGGAATAAATTGTGATGTTTTTTTGCAGTAAATACATGGTTATGCACCACATGCACATCGTAAATTAACCATAAAAGGCATAGCCACATTCATAGAGCAAAGTCTCCAAGGTGAAAAATGAAGACATGAAGTGGGTTTTCATGGACACCTATTACGTCAGCACCTCAAAGGGCGTTGGGACTTGAGCGGTTTTCCAACACGCGCTTAAGTCTAACATTCATCCGTCATGCAAACGTAAAAGCCAACTTAGAAAACGTAACAAGCTTAACCACAGACTTAAGAAAACTGGAATCCCAACCAACCCGAAAGCCAACTTAGAATCCGTCCCCAAAAGGTAACCAAAGGCAAAGACAAGCCACACATGAAACTCAAGGCATAGTTGTCGCCAAACTGACCAAACGGCATAGCAGCGAGCCACACGTTGGTGATGTGGACCCTTAGCCACCAACGACGCAAAAAGGTTGTAGTAAGGGTCCTTCCACTTGGACCAGTCTCGCAGGCGAAACCGAAATGGTAATCATCCCTAAGGATCAACTTTATTAAATTTGAAAGAGGTTATATTCATACATAGACTGACTGGTCTCGGGGCCACCAACACATGCTGGGCATTATGCTTGGCTCGCGCTGGTAGAGGGAGCTGAGACCTAGCGACTGTATTCATGGCGTTGGTTGAGCTGCCCAAGTTTCTGTCTGGAGGACTTCCCCTATAGTTCTGGTGTGATTTGGCGCGCCCCCTCTGTCCTGGAATATAGTGCTTTCTAGTAAAGCATGCTTTTCTGGACTTAGTTTTTATTTTGCTGATTAAGCTTGGCAAGCCTAACAGAATCAGTCTGTCTCCCAGACATGGGTTCTGGGAGCCGTCCTGGCAGCAGAATCAACTTGGCTCCTGACTAGGCCATGACTCGAGCTCCAGAGCTAGCTCATGACTTCGGACTACTTGACTGGCTCACCATAGGTCGGAGGCTCGGTCCTTGACTTCCTAACTTGCTCTGAGACCTTTAGGGAGTGTCACCCCTTAGAGTCTTATAGGGCACCTTGGTGCACCTGAGTCAGCTTTACAACATCCTCCCCTTATTTGAAAAAGCTAATGTCCTCATCAGGGCCAAACTAGACCTAGGACACATGGCACGGGCTTAATTCACCGGCCTTAACAACTTAAATTAGAGATACATTAGCAGTAGCACAGAAAAAATGTAGATTAAGTTCACTAATTACGTAAAACCTGTGTAAAGCTACAAGTGATTTATTGACAAAATAAGAAAGGTACATGGAAGTTCCTTGAACTTCATAGTGGTCATTAGTGTTCATGAAGAAGGCATGCAGCCGGATAGAACATTATGTGCCAATCTAGAAAAACGGCTGTTATGTTGATTTTCGCCAGATAATCCTTTAGTACTTTAGGGTCTCCCACCTTAAGTTTGTCTTCGTACTCCCAAGAAGTCTCAATGAGTGGAGCCTGTAGTCACTTCACTAGATATTCACATTGAATGCCAGTTCGCTTTCTATGTGCCAATATTTGTTCTGGTACAAGTTGTCTCTTTGTATCTTCAAGTGTCGTTGGTGGGTGACGGAGTTCATGTTGTCGATCAAATTGCTCATCCGGTTTGTACCGTTTGAGTAATGAGATGTGAAACTCATTGTATATATCCAAGGTGGATGGCAGCACCAATCTATAAGCCACTGGATTGATCTTCTTTGTGACATAATAGGGCCCAGCATAAGGTCGAATGAACTTATGAGATAATCCTTTTGGCAACGCGAGATTTTTAGTGTTCGGCCAAACTTGATCACCTTCCTTAAATTCCAGTCGATGTGGGTTTACATCGGCTGCCATGCTACGTTGTGATTGCTCCAAAAATGTCTTCACCTCTGTAAGCTTTGTGTGCCACTCATTGATGAATTCCTTTGTAGTGGGTACCGGAGTTTCTTGCACGCTTGTAAGAAAAAAGCTCGGAACAATCGGTAACAGACCATTGCTTATCTCGAATGGTGGCTTTCCAGTAGATCTGTTCACTTCGTTGTTATGTGCGAACTCGAGGATATCCAAGTAGCTGACCCAATCAGATTGGTTCCAAGAGACATAATTCCGTAAATATTGTACAATTTGTCAATTAACTCGCTCAGTTTGCCCATTTGTCTGAGGGTGATAAGTAGTGCTGAGATTCAGTCCAGTCCCCACGAGGTGAAATAGACATGTCCAAAACTTTCCTACGAACTTGGTGTCTCGGTCAGAAATAATCGTTCTAGGCGGGCCATGGTATTTGAAAACACATTTGAAAAATAACCTTGCCACTTTTTCAGTTGTCACTGAACTCTTAGTTCGTACAAGGTGAGCTTGTTTTGAAAAATGGTCAACCACCACATAATTCGAGTCGAAACCTTGGCAACGTGGTAGTTGAACAATAAAATCCATGCTCACTGAATCCCAAGAATATGTTGGTACTGGTAATGGCCGGAGTACTCATGCTGGGGCTAGCGGTTCCACCTTCACTTGTTGACATGTAGGACATGTTTGCACGTAGGATTCAATGTCTGCCCACATATCTGGCCAATAGAAACCTCTCTTGAGAAGTTCATACATGTGATTCACCCCTAGATGTCCAGCGGCTAGTACGTCATGATGTTCCCTCAAGACTTTCTTCCTCAGGTTGATGTTGTCTGGGACATATACTCTACGATGTTTATAAACAACCATTTGATCCTTCCGAGTAAAATGTTTACGAGGCTTTTCCAGCTGAAATTCGATCATTAAGTCCTTAAGCCAATGCATCTGCACCATAATTCTCTCTGATTTTTTGGAGTAGACCATCACCTGAGCTGTTACCGTTGCCATCAAGTGCTCATGTCTACTCAGTGCATCCACTACCACATTGTTCTTTCTCGTCGTATGTACAATGTCTATATTGAATTTTGAGAGAAATTTTTGTCATTGCACCTGCTTTGGCATGAGCATACCTTGGGATGAGAAGTACTTGAGTCATACGTTGTCAGTGAACGTCTTAAAGGGCTATCCTGCCACATAATGTCTCCAATGCTCCACTACTTGAATTACTGCAACCATTTCTTTTTCATGAGTTGGCCATCGTCGCTCTACGTCACTCAATTTCTTTGAGAAATATGCAACTGGTTTTCCTTCTTGCATCAACACGACCCCAATAGCAAAGTTTGAAGGTTTGCTAAAATTCAGTAAGGCAAGAATGGGTTCTTGAGTGATCCGTCATTTTAGTTCTTGAAACGCTGCTTCACGGTGTCCACTTCATCTTTAGATGAGTCTTTGTCTGCTCCAACAATGGTGCCACAATTTTGCTAAATGCCTCAATGAATCTCCTGTAAAAGCTACATAGCCCCACGAAGGATTTGATGCCATGAACAGTTTTAGGTGCTAGCCAATCCAAGATAACCTTGATCTTCTTAGGATCCATTGGTATTCGTCCGTAGCCTATAACAAGTCCAAGGAAATCAACTTCCTCTACCACAACCTCACATTTCTCTCTTTTTGCGAGCAAGTCGTTGGAGAACCGTCCTTAAATGTTTAATGTGATCTTTGAGGCTACGGCTAAACACTAAGATGTCGTCGATGTACACAATGACAAATTCATGTAAGCAGTCTTGAAAAATGTTGTTCATCAACGTGCAAAAAGTGGTTGGTGCGTTTGTTAGACCGAATGGCATCACCCTGAATTCGTGACTCCCATACCGTGTTCGAAAAGCCATTTTGTGCTCATCAACTTTAGTTATTTGAATTTGGTGATATTCAGATCTAAGATCTATTTGGCTAAAATATTTGGCATGTTTGAGCTGGTCGAACAGGTCATCGATTCTAGGCATGGGGTATTTGTTCTTGATGGTACCTTTTGTTGAGCATGCGGTAATCCACAAACATCTGAAGAGTCTTGTCCGCCTTTTCCACGAATAACACTCGAGCTCCAAAAGGTGAAGTAAATCCTTTGTCTATCGATTCACGAAGTTGTCATTTCAGTTCCACCAACTCTTCTTGTGACATCCTATAGGGTGCCCGTGAAGTTGGTTCTATTCCTGGTACCAACTCAATTTTATGGTCCATTGGTCTTCAAGGAGGTAACTTAGCTGGGAGTTCCTCCGGAAACACATCACTGATTCCTCAAGCAAATTTGCTGAAGAAACAAAATGTTTCTAACTACAAAGCCTTGCTAGCTTTCAGCCCTCAACCTGACGAAGATGTTCGCAAACACGAAAGTCAGGAGACACGAAACACGAAAAGTTTTGCAAACACGAAAGTCAAAGGAAACGAAGACGAAGGGTTCGCGAACACGAAAGATTCACGAATGAGAATCTTTTGCGGTCTGGCATGAGAATCTTTTGCGATCCAGTACGAGAGAAAGGCAGACGAGCAAAATGAAACCAACGATGGAAACGAAACCAATGACGCGACACGAAAAATGTCGCGAAACCCGTTTTGCCCTCATGCTCCAAAGAGTACCAGCAAAGATTACACAAGTATCCAGAAGTACAGATATCTGATTTGATGGCATGACATCAACATATACACTTTAGGTCGTGGCTAATTTGCCACTCTTGTAATTCCCTTATTAGTTGTAGATGCTTAATCACTCTAATCTTAGATTTACATAGAGTGACTATACTTACTGGATCATACTTGAGATATAGATGACAGAATATACATACAGTGCACTGTAGTAGTCTGATGCTAATAGGCAATCAAGATGAAATTGCAGAATACATGTCCGTCTGCGTGCAAAGACAATTCTGTCTAGGATCTGTAGATCCAACTGTCCGCTAGTAAAGCGAGGTGATTGCTCGTGAGAGAACCGTGTTTCTCCCACGCCAACGCACTACGTGGATTTGCATGCAGTGCTTGAAGAAATCAGAGAAAGATCAATATAGATGATTTTCTTGTTGTGTCTGATCTCGAATGCAAATGTGTCTGCCGTCATTTGTGTCTGAATTCTCTTGTTCATTTTAATTCCACTTCTTGGTTGAAACTAGGTTGAATGTTGCATTAATTTTATAAACGTAGATCAGTAGTGCCTGACTACACTCTGGAGGACTGTAGGAGCGATTCAGCCGGCAGTGCCCAGCGATCACATCTGAACTCCATCCAAGTTGCAAGAGAGTCGTGGTTCCTTCGCGATCATTCCTCATCAGTGGTATCAGTGGTTCTTTCTAACGTAGATGTTCGTGAACACGAAAGTCAGGAGACACAAAACACGAAAAGTTTTGCGAACACGAAAGATTCATGAACGAGAATCTTTTGCAGTCTGGCATAAGAATCTTTTGCGATCCAGTACGAGAGAAAGGTAGACGAGCAAAACGAAACCAACAATGAAAACGAAACCAACGACGCGACACAAAAAATGTCTCGAAACTCGTTTTGCCCTCACGCTCCAAAGAGTACCAACAAAGATCACGCAAGTACCCAGAAGTACAGATATCTGATCTGATGGCATGACGTCAGCAGATACACTTTAGGTCGTGGCTAATTTGCCACTCTTGTAATTCCTGGATTAGTTGTAGATGCTTAATCACTCTAATCTTAGATTTACATAGAGCGACTGTACTTACTGGATTATACTTGACATATAGATGACAAAATACACATACAATGTAATGTAGTAGTCTGATGCTAGTAAGCAATCAAGACGAAATTGCAGAATACATGTCCGCCTGCGTGCAAAGACAATTCTTTCTAGGATCTATAGATCCAATTGTCCGCTAGTAAAGCGAGACGATTGCTCATGAGAGAACCGTGTTTCTCCCACGCCAACGCACTGCATGGATTTGCATGCAATGCTTGAAGAAATCAGAGAAAGATCAATATAGATGATTTTCTTGTTGTGTCTGATCTCGAATACAAATGTGTCTGTCGTCATTCGTGTGTCTGAATTCTCTTGTTCATTTTAATTCCGCATCTTGGTTGAAACTATGGTGAATGCTGCATTAATTTTATAAACGTAGATCAGCAGTGCCTGACTACACTCTAGAGGTTCGTAGGAGCGATTCAGCCGGCAATGCCCAACGATCGCATCTGAACTCCATCCGAGTCGCAAGAGAGTTGTGGTTCCTTCGTGATCGTTCCTCATCGACTGCCACCTCTTTTGGCAAGTTTTTTTTGCTGCGCATAAGATATCTACATGATCCAGTCCAAAGGATACGTTTTGGAAGGCATGAAGAATCATGTCTGTAAACTCCATAAAGCATTGTACGGCTTGAAACAGTCTGCCAGAGCTCGGTGTTAGAGGATCAACACATTCCTTATTAAACAAGGATTTAAACCAAGCATTGCTGATTGCAACGTTTATTCAAAGTTAGTGCTGCAATCCTTCATTATCATCAACTTGTATGTTGATGATACGTTGCTCTTCGGCAACAATGCCAATATGGTCAAGGATTCAAAATAGATGCTGTTCTCAAAATTTGACATGACTAATCTGGACGAAGCTCACTTTTGTCTTGGAATTCAAATCCACAGAGACAGAGCAAATCGACTGATTTATATCACTCAACAAAGGTATCTTCATAATGTTCTTAACAAATACAATTTGATGAATTGTAAATTAGCTCACTCACCAATGGATCCAGGCCTGCATTTGTCAAAGGACCAATGTCCCTAGACAAAGCAGGAAGAGGAGCAGATGAGAGAATTCATGTATCGATCGATACTCGGATCTCTCATGTACACAATGGTCTGTACAAGGCCAGATATCTCTTTTGCTGTCAGCTCACTCAGCCAATACATGGCTAATCTACCGCATTATTGACTTGTATACTTGATATACTTACTCTGACACAGTTCATTTGTTCTGAGTTTTAGATCTGTTAATATTGCTATGCTTATTCTTCATTCTGTCTTATCTTTCTTGTTGCTCTTTCTGGTAATAGACGATTAAACTTTAGTCTTGTCTTTCGCGAATAATTTGTGACTAATTATCAGTCGAGCACAGTCTAGCTCTTCGCGAATCATTCGCGACAGATAATTTGTCTTGCAATTCGCAACAAATTATTCATCTAGCGCTTCATCCATTTAGGCTACATAATCTAGAATGACTGTGATTTCTATCACTAAAGTTCTGTTCATTCTGATAGACGTAGTCATGCTTAGGGAGAGAGTCATTTAACTCATTCTACTGTGCACGAACATTTTCTGTTTGAGTTCGCTTCTCGTTCGTGTTTGTCATTTATTCTTCCTCCCTCTCTCCCAACATGCTTTGCCTAGCTGCGCCCACACAAATCTATCACAAAATTAGCCCACGGGAAACATCCATCCAACCATCTGTGCTTTCACCATTAAGCAGCACATTGCCTCAGTCATGCCCCACCAACTATGGTCGATAGCCCTTATAGCTAAGCGATCGGTAGCTATTCCGCACCAGTAGTGAACCACCCGTGCTTTATACCCGAATTCGAGCAGCATACTTGTATGAATGGTTAACCCGTATAGTTTGAATATGTCGTCCCGCACCCCACAAGGCACATACCATGCTTTCACCAACCTAATGGCAGCACTTTGCCTCATCATTCCTACGTGCAGACGGCGCCAGTCCCGAACCATGGGAACTGACCGTGCTTACACCTCAAGGGCAGCAGCTTGTCTCATCAAGTCCCCTATTATGCCGACCACCCTAAACTGTGGACACACCTGTGCTTGCACTGTGGGCAACACCTTGCACAACGACTGTCCTGACAAATCCAAAAAAGTGGCCATCCCTGTGAGACTTGCGTAGTTGATCGGCTAGTCGGCTCAGATACCACATGTTGCACCGGCACCTCAAAGGGCGCAGGGATTTGAGCAGTTTCCCCAACATGTGCTTAAGTCTAACATTCATCCATCATGCACTTACGCAAAAGCCAACTTAGAAAACGTAACAAGCTTAACCATTCAGACTTAAGAAAACTGGAATCCCAACCAGCCCGAAAGCCAACTTATAATTCGTCCCCAAAAGATAACCAAAGGCAAAGACAATCCACACATGAAACTCAAGGCATAGTGGTCGCCAAACTGACCAAATGGCATAGCGGGAGCCACACGTTGGTGACATGGACTGCATCCGCCGCGGCGGATGGCTTCATGAAAAGATCCCAAATTCTACAGGAAGCCACAAAAAATTTTGAAAAGAGGCAGACATCCCGAAAAGATCCAGAAAATCCACGAAAAGCAACAAAAGATCCCGAAAGCTCTCAAAAATTCCAAAAAGGGGCGAAAGATGCTGGAAAGATGCACAAAAGATGCTGAAAGATGCGCGAAAGATGTCGAAAAGAAGTGAAAGATGTAGAAAAGATGCGCGAAATATCCCGAAAGATGCTGAAAAGACATCCCGAAATATCCCGAAAGGCCACGAAAGCCACGAAAGATCTCAAAAATCCGTTCCCCAAAAAGATCCCGAAGAGATCTGGAGGAAGGCATCTCGAAAAGAGGCCTCGAAAGCCATGAAATCTGCGGCGGATGGCTTCTCGAAAAGATCCCAAATTTTACAGGACGCCACAAAAAATCCCGAATATCCGCTTCCTGAAAAGAGGTAGACATCCCGAAAAGATCCAGAAATCCACGAAAAGACGGGCATCCCGCAGACATCCCGAAGAGATCTAGAAAATCCACGAAAAGCCACGAAATCCGCAAAGAAATAATGGAAGAAAGCCACGAAAGATCCCGAAGAGATCTAGAGGAAGGCATTCCGAAAAGAGGATTTGAAAGGCATAAAAGATCTTGAAAGCCACGAAATCCGCGATGGTAAAGATCCCAAAAAGCCACGAAAGATCACGAAAGATCCAGAAAAGCCTTGAAAGATCCGGAAAAGCCACGAAGATCCCAAACGCCATGAAACCCACGAAAGATCTCGAAAGCCACGAAATCTGCGAAGAAATAATGGAGGAATGCATCTGACGCGGCGGATGGCTTCCCGAAAAGATCCCGAATTCTGCAGGAAGCCACAAAATTTTTTGAAAAGAGGCAGACATCCCGAAAGTTCTCGAAACGCCACAAAAAATCCCAAAATGCCATGAAAGATCCCGAAAAGCCACGAAAGCAAACATCCCGAAGAGGTCCAGAAAATCCACCAAAAGTCACGAAATTCGTGAAGAAATAATTGAGGAAGGCATTCGCCGCGACTACGGATGCCTTCACGAAAAGATCCCAAATTCTGCAGGAAGCCGCAAAAAATTTTGAAAAGAGGCAGACATCATGAAAAGATCCAGAAAATCCACGACAAGCCACGAAAGATCCCGTAAGCTCTCGAAGATCCCAAAAAGAGACAAAAGATCCCGAATTGCCACGAAAGATCCCGAAAAGCAATGAAAGATCCCGAAAAGCCACAAAAGCCACGAAAGATCCGGAAAAGCCATGAAAGATCCCGAAGATCATGAAAGCGACAAAGATCCCGAAAGCCACGAAAGATCTTGAAAGCCACAAAATCCGCAAAAAGAAATAATGGAAGAATGCATCCGCCGTGGCGGATGGCTTCCCAAAAAGATCCCAAATTCTGCAGGAAGCCACGAAAAATCCAAAATATACGCTCCCCGAAAAGAGGCAGATATCCCACAAACATCCCCAAAAGCCACGAAGAAATCTCGAAAAAGATCCCGAATGTCCCGGAGAAATCCACGGTAATCCCCAATTGGGTTAAAGCAGTTTGGACTTGACCGTCTCTTCTATTAGACAAAAAGAGCCTTGACTGTCTCTTCTATCAGACAAAAAGGGAGGCTAAAAAACTAAGAGGTCTTCAGAGAATTAAGACAATTGAGACTAGCACTTCTAAAATATAAAGATCAAAACTAGAACAATATTTATGGAGTTTATTCAGATTAACAATCGAACTTAAACAATGAAACAAATGAGAAACCTATGGCATGGATTGACAAGCTGTACACAAACTGATTGATGAGCAGACAAGGATTGATGAGTTGTACACAAACAAGAGAAAAATGAAAAACGTCGCTTGGCTTTGTGACGACATGGATTGATGAGCTATACACAAACCAAGGATCGCAGACAAGGATTGATGAGCCGTACACAAACAAGAGAAAAATGAAAAACATAGCTTGACTTTATGAAGACATGGATTGATGAGTTGTACACAAACTGAGAATCGCAAGCAATGATTGATGAGCTGTTCACAAACAAGAGAAAAATGAAAAACGTAGCATGGCTTGATGAGCTGTACAGTACTGAGAAATGCAATCATGGATTGATGAGCTGTACACAACTTAGGAATACTATATAAGTTAAGCCATTTCAATCCATGTTATTTAATCCAAACTTGTGTCTGAGAGGCTTTTGTTCAAGTAGTTGCAGATCATTTTAAGAGGTTATTTTTTATTCTCGTTTACCTGATGTATATATATTTTTGAAAATCCGTTGAGGAAGGAGTAGCTATGAGGTTAGGGCAGCTTGGACTTTCAAGCCCGCCAAAAGACTTTCAGAATAATGGCAACACTTAGGGAAGGAGATTTAAGGCTCTTCAAAAAAAAGGTTGAAATCTTTTTTACAACTTTTCAGAAAAAAAATTTAGTTAAATTTTTAATCTCAATTAGTTTTTCAACAATATTAGTTTTTAACTTTTATCAGTTCTGAAACAAAATTTCTTAAAAAATATTTTGGATGGAGGTCCATCCGCCACGGCAGATGGAACCCCCCCTCTTAGATAAACTTTGAGCGCGGCGTATGGACTCCCCCTCTTAGATAAACTTTGATAGCTCGAATAAGCTGGGAAGAGAGGGACAAAGAGAGATAGAGAGGGGTGGGAGGGAGGGCGGACAACTATCTCCATAATATTTCTGTGCTTTTTCTTAAAAGAATTCAGGTTTAAAAAAAAGACGTAGAACTGAAATTTCTTTCGATTTCGTATAGGGTAAACATCAGTGGATGAATGAGCACATATTATTTTTAAGAAAAATCTAAAAAAAAATTCATACTAGAAACAATTGGATGAGGGTCCATCTGCCGCGGCGAATGGACCTCCCCAACCCCCCCCCTCAAACAGACTTTATTTCTAAGAAAAACCATTAAAAATCAATTTGTGAAAAAATCAATTTGGATTCCGGTCCATCCGCCGTGGCGGATAGACAACCGCTAAAAAATTTGAAATTTGAAAAATCCCGAAAAAAATCTTGAATAAATCCCGAAACACCTCGAATACCTCGAAAAATCTCAAATAAATTCGGAAACTTAGAAAACGTCGAATAAATCCAGAAAATCACTATAAAAAATCGATAATGTGAAAAACCATCCGCCACGGCGGATGGACAACCTCTCAAAAATTTCAAATCCGAAATATCCCGAAAAAAATCACGAAAAATCTCGAACACCCCGAATACTTCAAAAAATTTCGAATAAATCCGGAAACCCAGAAAACGCCGAATAAATCCAGAAAATTACGAAAAAAACCGATAATGTAAAAAACCATCCGCCGCGGTGGATGTTTAACCCCTAAAAAATTTCAAATCCAAAATATCCCGAAAAAATTGCGAATAAATCTCGAAACACCCCGAATACCTCGAAAAATCTCGAATAAATCCGGAAACGTAGAAAACGTCGAAGAAATCCATAAAATCACAAAAAAAAAACTGATAATGTGGAAAACCATCCGCTGCGGCGGATGGCTTCCTCCATATTTTTAAGAAATAAAATGAACATCTAGAATATATCCCGAAAAATCTCGAATAAATCCAAAATATATCCCGAAAATCTCGAGGATCCGCCAAGATCCAGAAAATTCGCGAAGACCGCAAAGATCTCGAAAACAACTTAAAAATTCTAGAGGGAGTCATTCGCTGTGGCGGATGGCTTCCCGAAAATGTCTGGACCCCCTACTTATGTACCCTTTTGTCACTTTCCAAGATTGATTGTGGGATAATTGGTATTCCACGTGTCAACAACGTATACATTTATTATTTTGAGCTAAATTTCTTTTTTGTGGCCTTTAAATGAAAACTTATTTAAAAAAAAGGTTGGCCACAATTATTGAAAAAAACACTATTTTAAGCTTCTATACATAGCTTGGAAAAATTCCATGCTTAACTAAATGTTTATGGGATAAATATATGAACTTAATGGCCTCTCCTCATTCCTCGTCATAACTATATTGTCTAAATCTTGAAACAATATATTGCCAAAACTAAAAACAAACTATATTGTCAAAAAAACTAAAAACTAAAATAAAAAAACATAATAAAAAGAAAATTACAGAAAATTTAAAGTTAAAAATAAATAATAAAACTCAAAAAATGAATACCAAAAACTCAAAAAAATATAAAACAAATCTATGATAAAAATCATAAAACTATAAAACAAATGTAAATACTAAAAACTACATATAAAAATTATACATATTGTAGTTTTTTAAATAAAAAATCAAACGATCTTTGAAATAAAACTAAATATAAATACTAAAGTAAAAAAACAAACTAAAAAATCTAAAAATGAATAATAAAAAGTCAAAAAACTATAACACGAATCTGAAAATTAAAAAATGCATAATAAAAAGTCAAGAAAATATACAATAAATCTGAAAATTGAAGAGAAAAATAAACTATAAAATAAATCTAAATATATATAGAGAAGTTAAAAAAAAAAATATATATCTTAAAATAAAATAAAACCACTTTAAAAATTACAAAATGAATATTAAAAAGTCAAAAAAAACTATATAATAAATCTATATACTCCTCATCCTTTCATTTATTCTATATTATTAAAGAGAAAAAATTTATTAAAGAGAAAAAAGAAGTAAAAAACATAAATATATTATTAAATCCTCGAAAATGCAAAAATCTAAAAAAAACAACCTAGAAATTAAAAAAACAAAACATAATAAAAATTTAAAATTAAACTTAGAAATATTAGAACCTCAAAATTGAAAATAAATAATAAAAATGCTAAAAACCTATAATCTGAATCTTAAAATTAAAAAATAATAATAAAACAATCAAAAAATAGATATAATAACGAATCAAAAAAATTAAAAAATGAATACTAAAAGTTGATAAAATAGAATAAAATAAAATAAAATATAAATATAAATAAATAAATAAATAATATATATATATATATATATATATATATATATATATATATATATATATATATATATATATATATATATATAAACAAAGAGTCTTAAAGCGCTAACAAGGACTAAGACCGAAAGGCCAAGAGTGATGGGTGAAGGACCAAGGGCTAATGACTAAGGGTGTTAGGGCTAAGACTAAGGGTTACGGGGTAAGGACCACCGCCAATGACCAAGGACCAAGAGTGATCGGCCAAGGGATAAGGGCTAGGGCCAAGGGCCAAGGGGCTATGGCTAGGGGCCGAGGGCCGAGGGTTATGGCTAAGGGCAAGATTTAAGGGCCAAGGGCTAAGGTTAAGAGCCAAGGGATAAGGGCCTAGTGCTAAGGCTGACGGTCAAGGGTAAGGGCTAAGGCACAAGGGCTAAGGACTAAGGGCTAAGGTCTAAGGTCTAAGGGTTAAGGGCCAAGTGCTAATGCTAAGGCTAAGGGCCTAGGGACAAGGGAAATTGCTATGGGCTAAGGGCTACGGGCTAAGGGCCACCGGCTAAAGGACAAGATCTAAGGGCTATAATTGTTTCATAATTTTGTTACAGTTTTATAATAATTTTGTTAATTGTACTTTCAATAGCTATTTGGCATTATTTATTACAGTTTCATAATATTGCTAATTATACTTTCAATAGCATTGCAAATCGTAACGTAAAGTGTATTTATATTATTTTTTCAGGGTCACTACATGGACTGCTCAAGAAAAGATATAACTCCAATTGTTTTATCTTTTCGGAAAGAGCCGGTTGCATTTGGAAATGTCTTAACTGCTGAATCAAACGAAACATGTTTTTTCAGAGAAGTTGGTACGAATAAAAGTGTGGTCCTAATTTCAAAGGTGTTTAAAATGGATTGTCCCTTGCCATACCCTCACAGTGAATTTGATTGCCTAGGAGAAGTTCACAACTATATTTCCATTGATCCCATTGTAAAAAAAATCTTGTGAAATAATGCAGATATTGTTGACATGAATGAACTCGTTCTTGCCAACTGTCCATTATACAACATTGATGACGCATTTCATTTGAATAAAATAACTACAACAACAAATAAGTCTTAATTTAATAAAATAAATAGATATATGAATGTTGTTCTATTATAATTCTCAAAGTTGTAGTTTTCATCATCCTCTTAAAATGCTAGAATTCTCACAAATTTTGAATTTGTAGTTAGTATTGTGACTCATGCATTGTCACATAGTTTCAAAGAAATTTCACTTTCTCCTTTGCATAATAAGTTGCCAAATGAAATAAAAGTTGTTAAGGTGTTGTTGTGAAGCTGACTCGGGTGCACCAAGGTGTCCTGTAAGACTCTAAGGGGTGACACTCCCTAAAGGTCCCAGAGCAAGTTAGGAAGTCAAGGACTGAGCCTTCGACCTGTGGTGAGCCAGCCAAATAGTTCGAAGTCATGAGCTAGCTCTGGAGCTCGAGTCATGGGCTAGTCAAGAGCCAAGTTGATTCTGTCGTCGGCATGGCTCCTGGAGCCCATGTCCGGGAGCCATACTGATTCTGTCAGGCTTGCCAGACTTAATCAGCAAAATAAAAACTAAGTCTAGAAAAGCGTGCTTTACCAGAAAGCACTATATTATAGGACAAAGGGGGGGTGCCGAATCACACCAGAACCCATTAACACCACAATTCATTAACACTACACATTCATGACAAAGATAGCTTACCCTTTCTCTCTCACAAAAAGTGGCAACGAAGACCACAATAGCTGGTATCTAGACAACGACTCTACCCAACACATGACCTCTCGCAAGGAACAGTTTACCGAGTATGTAGCTTACAGCAGAGATCAATTCATCTACCTCGGAGATTCAAGCACCATACGCGTGGAAGGCAAAGTGATAGTCAAGATCGCGTTCAAATGATCTTTCTATTTATGTCACCAATGTTGTTCACGTACCTCAGTTGTCAAAGAACCTATTGTCAGTTTTTAAGATAACTGATGAGGGCTACACTGTTACTTTCTCATCTAAGCATTGTACAATCTTCGATGAAGATACTACTCTCTAAACATGCACTAGAGTTAGAAATCTTTACGTACTCTCTAATTCAGCTGCATTAGCTAGCATCTCTCATGAAAATATAAATGATAATGCTATTATGTGGCATAGTCGATTTGGACACGTGAATGCAAGATCACTTTCCTATATGCGTTGTAATAATTTAGTTGATGGATTACATTTCCCTTCTTCATTGTGAATCATGCATCTATGGGAAGCACTCTAGAAGCAAGTTTCCCAATTCACATTCCATCAAAACAAAACATTTATTGGAACTTGTACATAGCAATCTTTGTGGTCCACGTTGAAAGAGAGGAAGATGGAGAGCCGCCCTTCTGGCGTGAGCAATCCGCATGCAAATGATACAACGAGGCAATGTGATGTTTATCGTCCGAGGTTCGGAACTCAATATCTAGCAACCTGCTTGTAATAAGGCAAGGCCAGTGGACCAGTGACAGACGGAGGGTCTTGGGGAAGAATTGGTTGGTTCTCAGTCAAGTATAGAGGTATTTTTTTTTCTTTTAACATTTTGAGCAATGGTTGCATAAAATGTGTTGCTTATTGTAGAATATACTTAGTATAAACTTTGTTGTTATTGCAATAACTATATGTACAACTGAGAACGGAATTAGCTGACTGTGTGCTGAACCAATTCAGAACGGATCATGGAATGATGTTGTTACTGCTAGAAATTGTAGACAGTATATGAATTGATTTATGCATCCTAAATCGATCCACGATGGGAATCGTTGCTGTTATTACCACCTCTGCATGCTCGAGTAATTGTATGAATATTTTCAATGGACTGTTAATTACCTGTCGGAATGAGTCAGTGTATGGCATGTTGGTGATTGCGGTTTTTACGTTATGAAGTACTGAAATTATACGCTGTGATGTTTGATAATCCCTCTACGATACTGATTATATACAATGCTATGAGTAATTAGAAATGGTTGGTATCCTACTAAGTTTTATTAATGACGAATACTTTAGCCTACCTTGAGATTGTTGATATGGGATCGATTGCATGAGGATGGTTGTATGGATTAGTGGTAGGTTAGAGGACAATGTTTAATGTATTTGAAATGATGTTCTCTATCCATAAAGAAAGACAAAAAAAAAAAAAAAAACCAAACAAGGAGAGAAAATTTTGTTTTAAGTTTTTATATGTTTATCTTGGACATTTATTGGAATGTTAGTTGATGAAAAAATCTAGTGCATTTACGGTTTGAGAAAGTTCGATGAGAAATTGTAATTTATTACGGTGTGCATGAAAACTCACTTTTAGTTTGGATGGCTAACTGAACTGTGGTGCTTGACGAATTGAAATCAAAATCGATTGTGGTGCTTGTATATTTGTCGTAAGTACGCAGTTTTTTGTGTGTGTGATTGTAACTCACCGTCCATCCTCTTGAAACACAAAGGCGACTTAACGCTTGGAAAGGGTGAAACAGACCTCCCGGGCTAGGAAACAGATTTTTCTTCTTGTTGTTACATCATCTAGAGCACCCCGCCCAGGCTACCCGTTGAAACACACGGGCCTTGGGGGGCAAGCACTCGGACACCTAGCAACCAAGGTGCGTCAGTCCCATGAGCACTGTAAGGACAAACATTGAATCTTTAAAGTGTCATCAAGCAAAACTGGAATGTTAAATGCTGGAAAACCCGCTCGTGTCATAAATTAGGTTATGTAGAAGGAACATCAACGTTGGAAGAATCCATGCTACATAAAATAGGATGAAATGACATAGCATCGTTTATCGATGGTTGTTTGAAACCGTAATATATATGTTCTTGAAATACTATATCCCTAGAGACAAATACTACGTTGGTGGATGGATCATAAACTTTGTAAGCTTTATGTTCATCAAGATAGCCAATGAAAATACATTTATTTGTCCTATGATCCAGCTTCTTCCTAAGCTGTTTAGGAATGTGAACAAAACATATACAACCAAAGATTTCTAAATGGCTGACACTAGGCTTGTGTTCATGCCAAACTTCATACGGAGTTTTGTTGTTGACGGCTTTGGTGTTGGATCTGTTATGTAAGTAACATTTGTCCAAAACTGCATAGGTAGGTGCGCTTGATGTAGCATGGATTTGGCTGAGTTGAGAAGAGTTCGATTCTTCATTTCTGTGGCAGTAGCATTTGTCCAAAACTTCATAGGTAGGTGCGCTTGATGTAGCATGGATTTGGTTGAGTTGAGAAGAGTTCGATTCTTCATTTCTACAATTCCGTTCTGTTGAGGTGAATAGGAAGTGGTGAACTGCCTTCTAATACCATGTTCAGCCATGTAGTCGGACATCTCGTTAGAGAGGTATTCGCCGCCGCCATCAGTTCAGAGTGCTTTCACTTTTGTAGACATTTGTGTCTCAGCCATGGCCTTGAATCTCTTGAAGCATTTAAAGGCTTCTGATTTGTGCTTAATGAACATGACTGTAGACCATCTAAAATAATTATCTATGAAAGTAATAAAATAGATTGCATCTCCTAAGCTTGCAGCCATCGGATTTCAGAACGAATAAAACAACTAGCCCATGTTCTTGGCAGGGCTACCAAGTTTCTTTGAATCCCTCTTTGCTTCTATTGAAGGGCACTATGGTGATGGACGAGAAAATGAATTGACGTTATCCATTGCCACTCGAAGGGTGCTTGAAGCGGATCTGAGAAGGAGTAAGATTCGACCTTATGGAGGGCAAAAACTTGCACTTCTCAGGAGGGGTAGCCATAGCAAAGGAAAGAATGAGTTCAGGAGCTCGCAGAAATTTAAGAAAGACTTCAAGAAGAAGGAAAGACGTTGCTACCTAAGCGACATTCTTGACCATCTCCTTAAAGAATGCCCATTGAAGGAACAACTGAAAGGTATGAAGGGTCTGCACATAAAGGAAATGGCCAATATTGCTAATGTTGAGGAGCTAGAAGTGGCTGAAGAAGCACTAATGATGGAAGATGAGTGCTCTCTCATGGCTCGAAGCAAGATTACATCAATTCCACGAAGAGATAGAAGAGAAATCATAACTTCTAGCAGTGATGAGAAAGACATTATTAGTGGTGTGTGGGGTCAAACAAGGATTGGTTCCTGGACTCAGGTGCTACTTCACATATGACACATGATCTCAGCTTGCTGATCAAAATGAATGAATTGATTCCTCCTATTCAAATCTTTATGGGAAACAACACCTATGTCTCAGCAATTGGAAGTGGGGACATTAACATCCAATTTCCCCCCAATCAAAAAGGAGTACTGTAGAATGTATACTTTGTTCCACAGATTGGAAGAAATCTTCTGTCTATCAGTAAGATCACAAAGATGGGAGTGCGAGCGGTGTTTGAAGAGAACAAGTGTGGGCTGGTCTATCAAGATGAGACTATAGCCACAGGAGATCGACTAGGAAATCTATTCAGAATGAACTGTTTTAGTTCAAAGGAAGCATCAGAACAAGCACTGATTGAAAAGGAAGCTGATGCAGATGAATCTATAACTGTTCACTACTGCCCCACCAAGAGAATGACAGCTGATATATTGACCAAAGCACTAAATCGAAAATCTCACAATATACATTGCAAAGGACTTGGTCTGAGTAATTACAGCGAGGGAGGATTTGTTAATACAAGAGCGCTGCAATATTCTCAGATCGACCTGTGGAAAAATGATTGATACACCTGGGTCAGCTGAAAATGATACGACAATTGAAGAATGACGACAGCAGCTCTAGTCATGTGAATCTCAGCATGAAGCATTGATGACAGAAATCCTGTTAGTTCTAACTTACTGGTAGTTAACGGTCAGATATCTCTAGTTTTTTTGGCGGGTATAAGCTTTTCTACTGATAGGGACGGGAAACGTTTCCCAAGCAGATAATAGGATATAAGGAAGTAATAGCGAGGCAGATGCAACCACGTTGATTCAATTCTACTTCCTCTTAATCATTGATTAGGATTACTTCATCTTCTGTAGCCATTTCATGGCATGTTGATTTGATCTTACATAATAAAGTTTCTCTTGTGCAACGTAGCACACTCATGAACTTTGCATGAGGATCAGATCTTAGATGTGCATGCTTTGATTGTAAATTCTGCCGCAATGTTCCTTAATCTTTATTATTAGATCTATCACCTTCATACTATGGCCAAAACTCTCAAAAATGTATTCAAATCACTAATTCATAATTATCGGCCAGCCGCTCACCACTCAGATCTTCAACCTCTCTAAAAATGTATGTTGCATCAACACATCAACCTCTTACTGTAGACAAACTCACACTACACTAAACAATGGACCGCAACAATACTCATATTTTGGCAATAATTTATCAGCGCCTCAGCAACTATAAGAGACTCTTCTTTTCAGCCGACCCCCTCTTTTTATAGAGGGATGCAAAAAGATTTTCTAAAATATGACATTTTTGCACTTTTCAACGAGCATTTTTCATGCCATGAACCCATAGCCATATGTCCCAAGTTTAGTGTCCTTCATCATACCCACCCTTTTACTTTTACTTTTTAAGCTCCTTGTGTCCATCACTATCCTTTTGACACTTGGAAAAAGAGAGATATAATTTTTGATTTTATGTGGATATAAAATGTGTGTTCCTCTGAACTGCTGATCACACTTCAACGAAGCTAGTCCACATGCCTAATTCTTAAGTTCATGAAGGGCTATAAGTTCCATCATGTTGGTCTCTTGACTATTAAATGCAGTGTGTGAAATGTGTGGTGAGCAGCCCTCCGCCTGTCAAAAGGGTTAGAACACAACTAAGCATAGGTTCCTAACTATGCTTAGTTGCTAGTCTAGATGCTTATCTAACTCTATCTTAACACTACCCCAACTTAACTCTACCTTCTCTAACTCTAAACACAAGCATTCTCATGATTGTAGTGTTGGATTATTCTCCTTCTTACTAATCGACTAATCAGTTTTAATCCTCATCATAGTTTCATCATCTCCGCGTGTCGAAGTGGATGAAGGCATTCATGGTCAAAGATCAAAGCGCAGTTTTGGATGATTCATGGTTTTGGATTCTGGAGCAACTCAACACATGACCAATCTACGTGAGATTTTCAACTCCTACACGCCTTACAACATGAAGAAATTTGTTCATCTTGGTGACAATAGTACTTACACTATTGAAGGTGAAGGTGTTGTAAAACGGTGGTCATGAGCGTAGCGGAGGCTCGGTCGCTCTGAGCGTAGGTGTGTAGGAACAAAAACGCAACAGTTAGCAGCAAAAATATTCAAGTAGAAGAATTATACAGTTTGCACAAATGAATGACGCATAAGTGAGACAAAAATTGCACTATGATAGATATCAACACGAGTACAATGGCTTGAAGTAATAACTTCAGCTTGCTGAGCGTGATAACGCTCGCTACAAATAACTCTAATTGAAAGAGAAATTCAAAAATTAATACTTACATAGCTCGTTTCAGCTAATATAGAGATTTACAAGAGAGGAAATATCTTACAAGCCTTTGAGGCTATTTCTGCCAGTCTTTGCATATGTAGAAAAGTTGGTAACCATCAACCGCCTTTGGGATATTTGTTTGTCCAGCTGTTTTAGGGTTACTCATCCATTGGTGAAGTCGGTCAGCAAAAGCAAAAAGACGAAAGTGCCTAAAAATGATTTCTAAGTTATTCTGGCCAGTGTGTCACATTTTTCGCTATGGAGCAAAAAAAATGAAGGTGCCTTAAAAATGATTTCTAAGGTATTCTAGCCACTTGGCCAATGTTTCGCATTTTTCGCTATGGAGTGAAAAAGGCGAAAAAGACGAAGGTGCCTTAAAAATGATTTCTAAGGTATTCTGGCCACTTGGCCAGTGTGTCGCATTTTTGGCTAAGGAGCGAAAATGGCAAAAAAGACGAAGGTGCCTTAAAATGACTTCTAAATTATTCTGGCCACTTGGCCAGTGTCTTGCATTTTTCGCTAAAGAGCGAAAAAGGCGAAATAGGTGAAGGTGCCTTAAAATGATTTCTAAGTCATAGAAAATCTCAAAGGGAAAAAATGTGAAGGCCTAAAAAATATGTTGTCGGCCTTCGGTTTTTCAGGATGCTCATTACTTGAACGATTTGTTTAAGGCTGAGCATAAGAAATCTAATAGAAGGTACTGTAAGATTGCGATTCCAGCATAATCAATTTAAACTATTATCAAAGGTCTTATATGTTTCTTAACTCTCTACAAATCTATTTTCAGTAAGTAGAATCATAGATTTAAGTCATAAGGTAGAATTCGAATTTGATCATTGCAAAAATATTGATAAGAGTAATAAGACCTTTGCACTCGACAAGAGACATAGTTACTTATATAGATTGGCACATTGTTATTCTGAGTCTAGTCAAGTCTTGAAAACCTCTATTCTGGTCAATAAAGCATTACTATGACATCATCGCTTAGGACATTTGAATTATGCATAAGTTTTGAACATGTCAAGATAATCCATGGTTCTTGATCTCGACTATCCTTCTGGTAAGGTCGATCTCCCTGTCTGTCATAGCTGCATCTTTGGAAATCAGGCTAGGATTTCTTTTAGATCAAACCATAGGCATGCAGCAAAAGGTCTGTAGATGTTGTTCAAGTTAAGAAAACACAATTGAAAGCACCCGACCCGATCAATCACCACAGCACAACGTCAAGTGCAACAAGAATACATAATTACTCTCTTCAAATTGTATATTCCAGAACTACTAGTAAGTACAAAGATGAGTTTCTTAAAAACACTCAAAGGGCTCGTAAAAGAAAGATGGCCCGATAACTCTAGAACTAAGCACACGTGGTGCCGTCGAAATAGGAAAGCACTGTATAAGTCGATCATTTCTATTTTAACTCTCTCCCTCAGTGATCAACGTCACAAAATTAAGTTTTATACAACCAGTTTCAACAAGTTTTGTTCGGAGGAGGGCGTCCAAAAATCTAACCGCTACCAAAATTGAAGGTATAACCTGTTGGTGGCTTTCTATCATCTATACTTCTAGCCCAATCAGCATCAACATAACCTTGCAACTTAGGTAAAACACTTTGTCTTTTGTAGACTAGACCAAGGTTTGGTGTACCTTTTACATATCTCAAAATCCTTTTTGCAGCTTTCCAATGGTTCAAAGTGGGTGATGACATGAATTGGCTAATCAAACTTACATAGCAAATATCAGGACGTGTAGTTGTAAGATATATTAAACTTCCAACTAGCTGACGAAATAGTGTAGTATCAATATGTGCACTATCATCAATAGGAAATAATTTTTTACCAGCTTCGCAAGGGGTGATGGAAGGTTTGCACTCTGTCATGTGAAATCTCTCCAATATCTTGCCTACATACTTGTTTTGACATAACCTGATATCACTGCTAGTTTGCCATACTTCGACACCCAAGCAATAGTGCATAAGATCTAAATCTGTCATCTCAAATTGCTTGCACAAGTTGGCTTTGATAGAAGGAGTAAGGTTCTCATCATTGCCAGTGATAGTGATATCATCAACGTAAAGTACAATCAAGGCAATGCTATCATCATTTATAAGAACATAAAGATTTGGATCTGAATTTGTTCTTACAAATCCATGTGAAAGAAAGTAACTGTCAATGTGTCCATGCCATGCGCATGGCGCTTGTTTAAGGCCATAAAGTGCTTTGCGTAGTTTACATACTTTCTGTTCTTGCCCTTTTGCCATGAAGCCCTACGGTTGGACCATGTAAACTTCTTCTTCTAAGTCACCATTCAAAAAAGCAGACTTCACATCCATTTGATGGATTTTCCACCCAAAATGAGATGCTAAGGCAATGATAAGACATAGCGTAGTCCACTTAGCCACTGGAGCAAATGTTTCTTCATAGTCAATTCCTTTGCTTTGCTCATAACCCTTCACTACTAGGCATGCCTTATACTTTGCTATTGTGCCATCCGCATGAAACTTTGTTCTAAACACCCATTTGTTATCAATGGGTTTCTTTCCAAGTGGTAGATCAACTAACTCCCATGTATCATGTCCTTGGATGGATTCTATCTCTTCTTCCATTGCCCTTTGCCACTCTTTGTGATCTTTTGCCTCATCAAAGGTTGATGGCTCTCGACACTTCAAAATGTCAGTCATTAGGTCACATGATAACGATCGGGAGACTTCTTTTCCCGTGTTGATCTTCTCACTTCACTTTGTGTGCTAGATCCTGTTTGATTTATCTTTGCGTCCTTCATGATCTTTTCATACCATTTTGGTATCTTAGATTCAGGTGATACACTACGTGGAGAGTACCTATCCCAAGGAGTGTCCAAGTATTGTCTCTTGCTTCCAACCGGTTTCTCCTTCATTGCTCCTATTGGCAAATGCCTCCCCTTAGGCTCTTGAATAGGTGGCGTTCTTTCATATTCGCCCTCTCGACTTTCGTCCTCACGTGCATCATTTTGTGGAGCATCTTCATCATTTTCTTCCTCTAGTATTGTGAGAAGTCTCTTGATGCTTTCACCTTTTGCATGGTCTTCATCTTCATACCTATGCATTTCATCAAAGATCACATCTTTGCTAATGTGAATCTTATTCATTACAGGATCAAAACACCTGTAGGCTTTTGTTCTTTCATCATAACCGACGAAGATACACTTGATTGCTTTGGCATCAAATTTTTTTCGCTCCTCCTTTGGCACATGTACATAAGCCTTACATCCAATGACACGAAATTTGTCGATTTTTGGCTTTATTCCAGTAAATGCTTCTTCAGGAGTCACATTTGGAACCGCAATTGTAGGGCTCCTATTTTGCAAGAACGTTGTCGCACTGCACGCTTCCGACCAAAGTGAATCGGTCAAGCCCATTTGCTTCATTATGGAACGTGCACTCTCCATAATAGTTCTTTTTTCGTTCAGCTACACCATTACTATGCGGCGTGTGTGACTGTGTGAATTGTCTTTTAATGCCATGTTCTTTGCAAAAGTCTTCAAAATCATCAGATTTATATTCACCCCCTCTACAAGATCTTAGCACTTTTATGCGTGCCTCTAGTTGGTTCTCTACCAAAGTTTTGAACTCCTTGAAACGAGCAAAAGCGTCAGATTTCTTCTTCAAGAAATAAATCCATGTCCTTCTTGAGTAATCATCTATGAAAGTCATAAAATAATATGCTTTCCCCAACGACATGGTCTTCATTGGACTGCACAGGTCGCTGTGAATTAGTTCCAGCGGTTTCTTAGCTCTTGCAGCTCCACCTTTCTTGAATGTCTCTCTGTGATGCTTTCCCATGATGCATCCTTCACATATTGCATGTTGATCATCCTGCAATGCTGGTAACCCTATTACCATCTTCAGCTTCGCCATCAATCTCAAGCTCCCATAGTTCAAATGACCAAGTCTTCTGTGCCATAACTCAGATTGAGATGCTGTTGAGATGGCCAAACCATATTCACCTGGTTTTGCAGCATCCAATTTATAAAGGCCACAGTTACTATCTCTATAACCCTTCGCCACCACTTTGTGGTTATGGTTCGTATCCTTCATAAGGCATCCATCCTTGACAAATTCAACTTTAAGATGTTGATTTGCCATTACACCAACAGAAAGCAAACTCTTTTTGAGTCCAGGAACATAAAGTACATTAGGGATATTTTTAATTTTGCCATCAGGAAATTGCATAGGTACATTGCCCACACCCTGTATCTGGCATTCCTCTCCATTGGCTTGAGTAACCTTATTCCCATCATGGATTGGTGAGAATTTTTCAAACCAATCACGTTTTTCGGTCATATGCCTTGTGGCGCCTGAATCTATGAACCATCTGGCACCATCATCAACTTGGGATGCCAATGCCAATGAGAAAACACTTGTCTCGTCATCTTCTCCATCATCTTTGGCAATTTTTCCTTGTTGAGTCACTTTTCCCGTCTTTATGTCTGCTTTCTTCTTATAACACTCGCGTGCCCAATGGCCCGATTTGTCGCAATAGTAACATTTTTCTTTCTTCTTCTTTTTCCCTTTTGAAGACGATTCTCCTTTGTTATCATCATCCTTGGATTTCTTAGGAATCCTTTTCCATCCTTTCTGCTTGCCTTTAGCAAGCAAGGCTTGATCCTCCTGTGGAGTTTGTCTTGACTTCACCACTTCGCGACGCTGCTCTTCTTGCAATATGATTCCGTGGAAGTCTTCAAAAGTAGGCAACCTCTCCCTCGAAGCAATGCCGCTCACAAACATCTGTAGCCCTTCCGAGACACCGCTCATTGTGGTATGTACCAATTCAATATCTCTGATTGGTTCTCCTATTGCCACAAGTTGATTTCTCAGCTCCTTTATCCTGGTGAAGAAGGATCCCACTGATTCATTTTCTTCCATCCTTACTCTGTTCAATCTCGACTTCAAGAACATGGCTCGAGCTAGATTGCAAGTTTGAAATTGCATTCTAAGAGCTTCCCAAGCTCCCCTAGCCGTCGTGGCATCACTTATGTGAGTGATCACATGGTCTTTCACTGAAAGATTGATCAAGGATAATGCTCTATGTGCCTTTTTATCAAAGGCCCTTATGTCACCTGGAGTGATATTTGGTCGGACTTCAATACCTGTCACGATTTCCCACAACTCTTTTTTCATCAAAATGCTCTTCATTTTGAATTTCCAGATGTTGTAGTTAGAAGCCCCATCAAGTTTGCTTGCATCGTCCAAAATTGCCTCATTGATGTTTGCCATCTCCGAACTGCTTAAAACTTCACCTGTAGGCTATAAAGTGTATGCTAGAGCCAACCGTGATGTCAGAAATCGATAATAATGGCCTGCAATTTTTAGCTTACCAGGCCACCCGCCGCTCTTTCGCCAAATTGAAAGCCAAACTGGCGTCGTTTTTCAAAATGCTTCACGTCACCAACGCCCAGCTTCCTGCCCAGTAGAATGGTGAAATCACTTCTGGCGCACTTCGAACACTTTCTCCACGACAATCACTCTATTTTGGTGTACCGTACTTGTAGGTACAGTCAGGGTGCCCTTCGTTTGGAGGCTATAGCCTTTCGTTTGGTCAAAATAGGCTAAAGGAGGTGAAAATAAGGGCAATTTGGGTTTTTGAACTGTTTCTTCAGTGTGGAGAAACTTCACCCTTCAAAGACTTGGGACCCAACAATTTTTTCAGCTTGAAGATTTTTAATGAGGTTGCAATGCACTTTGCACTTCAGACCCCTTCAGACTCTTTCACTTCAATCCAACGGATCCTTTAGGTCCAACGACCCACCCGTTGTGAAATGACCATCGTTGATCTGTATGAATCAAGATCAGACGGCTGTCAATGCGTTTGTGCATTGATCAAAGGCCCTCGAAGTACTGAACACTTTGGGCCGCTAGCTGGTGATCACAACTGAGCGCGCGACAGCTCCCGCGACCTCTCCTCCTCTCTCTACCAGTGATGGAGTTTTTTCACTCCTTCACGGGCTATGGCAGCTCCTCATTAATCGCACTAGCTGCCTTCCTCCTCCACGGCCAGTCGTGGCCTTCCTACCACAGAATCGTGCTACCAGGGCGCCCATTCACAGCCTCTCACAGCTTTGAAAACGTCCTCCTACAAGGAGATATCTCTGATTTTGTCTCTTGAAACTCTAACAATTTTGAAGAGAAGAATAAACTGAGCTTTACTCAGGCTTTCCCTAAGCTTTCCTTTGCAGCTCCTAGCTGACTAAGGTCACCCTATTGTAGGTTATCTTCTGCTCCAAACCGCTCTTCAAACGGTATTCAATTGGATTCAAACAAATCACAAACGCCAAGCAACCGTCCAGAAGAATTTTTCAGCTTCAAACTTGCTTGCTTTTTTTTATTCAACCAACAATTCCTTGTCTATGAATCCTTTTTACAGTTTTGAGCCGTTCCACGAATCTCCACAGACTCCATTTTGTGCTTCCTAGCCAACAAACCGTCGTGAATTCGCAGCTCTCTGTTCTCGTCTGGTGATTCCAGCCACCAAGGGCTCTGATACCAAGTTAAGAAAACACAATTGAAAGCACCCGACCGGATCAATCACCACAGCACAACGTCAAGTGCAACAAGAATACAGAATACTCTCTTCATACTGTATATTCCAGAACTACTAGTACAAGGATGAGTTCCTTAAAAACAGTCAAAGGGCTCGTAAAAGAAAGATGGCTCGATAACTCTAGAACTAAGCACACGTGGTGCCGTCGAAATAGGAAAGCACTGTATAAGTCGATCATTGCTATTTTAACTGTTCATACATATATATGTGGACCTATGCAAACTCCTTCATTGCTAGATGCAAAGTATTTCATTACTTTTATTGACAAATTCTTCAAAAGAACAGCTGTTTATTTCATTAAACAGAATTCAAAGGCTTTCATCAAATTCAGACAATTCAAAGAGCATGCTGAGAATCAAACTGGCAAACGAATCAAAGCACTGAGGTCTAATAATGAGGGAGAATACATCTCCACCGAACTCAAGGAGTATTGCCTTAACAACGACATTGAACAACAATATATTACCTCCTATTTGCCTCAATCAAATGGTCTTGTTGAGAGAAAGAACAGAACCTTAGTTGAATCGGCAAAGTGCATGTTATCACATGCAACACTTCCGAAGTCCTTCTGGGCTGAAGCTGTTTCAATAGCAACCTATATTCAGAACAAATGTCCTACTAAAGGTCTCTCAGACAAAACACCATTTGAAGTTTGGACAGGTACCAAACCTTCTTTATCAAACCTACAAGTTTTTGGATGTACTGCGTTTGCACAGATATCTCGTGATTTCAGGAAGAAACTCGACTTTCAGAGTATCAAATGTGTTTTCATCAGCTACACTACTTTCGATCAAGCCTACAAGTTGTTCAATCCCATCGAGTCAAAGATATTCACTAGCCGGGATGTCATCTTCATCGAAGATCAGTTTCAAGACCTCAAAGGAAAAGGCAGTCCCCATGTAGCCGATCTGTCAGATTCTCCTAACACATTGAACTCTCTAGTTCCTCAATCGACTATTCTCATTGAAGGTCCAAGCTCTTCTACTTTTGATGAACAACAAATCAACGGTGAATCAAAAGATGATGATGTTGCAGATCAGCAACTACAGTATGATGGAAATGATCAACTTCCTCTATTACCCAGAAGATCTTCAAGGACTAGCAAACCACCTGTGAGGTATATCGACGAGTCTACAGCCTACCTTGTTTAGAAGCCGATTACTGTCCAAGAGGCACTCAGTCAGCCTGATTCAGGTCTTTGGAAAGAAGCTATGGATAAAGAGTATTTATCTCTTATCAAGAACCAGACATGGACAATTGTCGAATTACCTGCTAGAAGAAACGTAGTTGATTGCAAATGGATTTTCAAAGTCAAGTACAATGCAGATGGAAGCATCAACAGGAGAAAAGCACGACTTGTCGCCAGAGGATTTTCTCAGGTATACAACGTCGATTACACTGAGACCTTCAGTCCAGTAGTCAAGCATTCTTCTATTCGACTTTTGCTATCATTTGTCACTGCAGCAGATTTGAAAATATATCAAATGGATGCATAGATAGCATATCTCAATGGAGTTATCGAAGAAGACATTTACATGGTGCAACCCGAAGTTTATATTATTGAGGGTTAGACCACTTGCCTTTGCCATTGCCCTTAAACTTGCTTTTGATGAACATAGCCTCCAATACAATCATGTATGTAAACTCCATAAGACACTTTATGGCTTGAGGAAATCTGCTTGAGCATGGTTTCAAAGGATCAATACTTTCCTTATTGATCATGGCTACACACCTAGCTCTTCAAATTCAAATGTTTACTTCAAAGCAGTGTAGTAGTCTTTTATCATTATCACTTTATACGTGGATGATACATTGCTTTTCAGCAACAGTATCAATCTGATAAAAGAGGCCAAGACAATGCTATCTTCCAAATTCGACATGACTGATCTGGGTGAAGCTCATTTGGGCCTTGGTATACAAATCCACAGAGACAGAAAACATAAGTTGGTCTACATTACACAACAGAGGTACATCTACAACATGTTAGTCAGATATAATCTGATTAATTGCAAGTTAGCTCTCTCACCAATGGAACCAGGTCTCAAATTGTTAAAGGACCAGTGTCCCCAAATAATTCATGAGAAGCAGCAGATTCGTGAGTATCCTCACCATTCTATTATAGGATCTCTTATGTACGCATGATCTGTACCAGGCCAGACAGACATAGCTTTTGCAGTCAGCTCTCTCAGTCAGTTTATGACTAATCCTCGAATAACACATTGGAAGGCTCTTATCAGAGTCATGAGATATCTTCGAGCTACTATGGACTTTTGCATTTGTTATGGAGCAATCGGCAATGACAAACTCAATTTTCTCAGTGGTTACATAGATGCAAGTTGGGCAGGAGATGTAGACACTCGTAAATCCACTTCAAGATTTACATTCTTCCTCAATAATGGTCCAATTTCCTAGAACAATCGCAAACAATCTTCAATAGCTCTATCTTCCACTGAATCATATATCGTAGCCTCTCAAGCTACAAAGGAAGCAATTTGGTTGAGGAACTTACTCTCAGATATCGGTCTGAATCAATATGCTCCGACGACATTATTTTGTGATAATCAAATTGCTTTATTAGCCAACCCTAGATTTTGTTGTAGGAGGAAGCACATTGAGCTGAAGTATCATTTCGTTAGAAACAATGTTCTCAACGAAGAGGTCAGATTGCAGTTCTGTAGAACGCAAGATATGATTGCAAATATTTTTACCAAAGCATTAAGTATGGAAGCACAGAGAAGATTCTGTGTAGAACTAAGTTTGAAGGTCAAGGCATTCAAGGATTCAGATTAAGGGGGAGTGTTGGATTATTCTCCTTCTTACTAATCGACTAATTGGTTTTAATCCTCATCCATTGTTTATCCAGTTTTGCGGATTTTCTCGTGTTTTTACACAGTTTGCAGATTTACAAGTGTTTTTTATGTTCAGCTTCGTCTCAGAATGCATGCATTTTTTGTAGTACTTCGAGACTAGTTATTTGTCTAGTGATTCACGACTAATTATTTGTCTAGTGATTTGCGACTACTTATTTGTCTAGTGATTCACGACAAATTATGTCCGATAATTCAATGCATTATTGTTTAGCTACGTAATCACTGTAGTGCTGATGATTTCAAAGCTAGTTACTATAAGATCGAACGTGAATTCTATCACTGTTGTTTTGTTCAAAATTGATAGACATAGTCATGCATAGAGAAAGAGGAAGATAGTTTATTCGGCTGTGCACGATAAGTTTTCTTTCTTGTCGTTCGAATATTTTCAATCAAGTTCGTTTCTTTTTGAGTTTGACCTATCTTTCACACACCTCTTTCCGACATGGAGAGAGAGAGAGAGAGAGAGAGAGAGAGAGAGAGAGAGAGAGAGAGAGAGAGAGAGAGAGAGAGAGAGAGAGAGAGAGAGAGAGAGAGAGAGAGAGAGAGAGAGAGAGAGAGAGAGAGATGGAGGTTAGCTCAAGTGCTCCATATGCATGCTAAAGTAGAATCCATAACTACTACAAACAACAACAATGGAAATGGAAGCAAAAGAGAGCAAAACACAATAAGAGACAATAGCAAGATTGATTAGCATTTGAGAATGCTTGCTCTCCAATTTGGTAGAGTTTCCTCCTCTCAATAAGCATGTAAAATGGTTACAAATGGTGTCTTTTTATCTTTGGGGTGGCCCTTGCCCCTTGCTTCCTATTGGCTACTTGCAAGAAGGTGAGATTGAAATCCACACCCTTTACAATAAGCACAAACTAATCTATGGTGTAGGAAGAAACACACCCCACCTACCACCCTTTGACCTTTGACTAAATACAAAAACTTAGGAACTTAAGTTAAGTTTAAACTTTGGCCTTCTAATATTATTTTAATTACATGGCCCAAAGTCAAGTTTATTTAATATTAATTTATTTACAAGTGCTCATTGGGCCATGGGCTTATACACGCAGGAAGCCATGACCATCGCAACTATTTCTAATCTTTTCGACTAATTTATTTATGCACATGGTAATACCCTCAACAAGGACTCCGACTTGAAGTAGTGCCGGTCCCTTGGCACTATGGTGTTTAGTAGAATGCCCGTTTTGCTTGTCGTTGTTGGATAATGTAGCCGATAACTTCCTCTATGAAGATCAGTCTTTTTATACTTTTCTTGTCATTGGCGGTTAAGAAGGACTTGGTAGTGATGCCCATCAAAAATTCTAAGTCCCGAGTGAATGTTGCGGCCACAGAAACTATGGGGTAAGGACAATGAAGATATTTTTTCAAAAAATTGAATTAGATCCCACTTGGCATCTACATTTGTTTTTCATCCGTCTTCTGAGGGAATTTTCAGCCAATTCAGGGTGGTGACTGTGATCTGGTCCAAAGGTGTTCCACACTCCACCCATTTGGATGGTCGTGTGATGGGGAGGAAGTGCGGGTTCACCTGTAGCTGTTGTGGACTTGTGACATATGTCCTGATGGCCGTAGGGTTGCTTTCAAATAATTGATGGCGCCACTCCGGCTGTAGTTGGAGTACTTGAAGGCACTTCAGCTCCTTGCCCTTGATTTTCTAGGCTGACCAACTGTTTATCCAGTTCTACGGATTCTCTTGTGTTTTACACAGTTTGCAGAAATACACAGAGTTTGACAACAATGTCAGAAATTTTCTCTCACTACAAAATCCGACACTGTTGCCTTTTTGCTACAGTCAATTTTCTCTTAAACCGACATTGTCAAAAATTCCGAGTAAAAATGCAGTGTCGTGTTTTTTGCATTTTTTGCCTGTCAAGAATCGCGAAAAAAATGCAATGTCACATTTTTTAAAGTGCCTCAAATGTTAAGGAAATGACTTTGACAAAATGTGGGACTACACCAATATTCAGGAAATGAAATTTTGTGACACTGTGGCATTTCTCACAAATGTCGCATTTTTTGCCTATGATAGTTTACATTCATTTCTGCAGATGTCGTATTTTTTTTGCCTATGACAGTTACGTTCATTTCTGTAAAGTGACAGTCACGTTCATTTATGCAGACATACTGTTTATGGCCAAATGTCACCGCTTATCAACAAACAACTTCTGAGAAAAACTGGACCAGCAGACCCCAGCCAACTGGCAGCCACATTTGATGACCTAATTGCTTAGTATAAATAGTTGTTCATATTTCAACATCTAATTATCAAATCAAATCAGATCAAGTATTGAATAGTTAGCTCTCTCTCAAGCCTGCGAGCTTGAACACTCTTGAGCATTCTAGCTCGGTTCTTTAGAGTTGATTAGAGATTGCTATTGCGCTTGCTGCTTATCAGTAGATTCAGACTTATATTTTAGTTGCTCAGAAATAGCTTAGAGTACATGGCTTAAAAAACTTGTTGTACTCATTTGTTTCTGTTTTGTTTCATACTGAATCAATACTATCATTTATTGTGTTCAGGTTTGTCTCAGAATGTATGCGTTTCTATAATTCTTCGCGACAGATTATTTGTCTGATAATTCAATGCTTAAATGTTTGGTTATGTAATCACTATAGTATTAATGATTTCAAAGCTAGTTACTATAAGATCGAACGTGATTTTCATCACTATTGTTTTGTTCGAAATTGATATGCGTAGTCATGCATGAGGAAAGAGGAAGATAGTTTATTCCATTGCGCACGATAAGTTTTCTTTCTTGTCGTTCAAATTATTTTTATTCGACTCTTTTAGACCTACCTTTACACACCTATCTCCAACATAGTATCAGAGCGTTGATTCTTCTTCAAGGCCTAATACTATATTTGAGCACAAGCTCTTATACTCGATATCTTTTGTGATATTAAATTATTCTTCAGTTCGAATCAATTTGTTTCGGTATCAGATAATTGATTTCCAATTGTAGCGCAGCACGATATCTCTCTTAAAATCGTCAGATTAAAGTTCCAGATGGACTCTCAAAGTAAAGTCGGTCTTATCGCAAACAAGCTGAATAGATCCAATTATTATTTATGAAAATTTAAGATGAAGACCTTGCTAATCGCCAACGAGTTGTGGGATGTTGTTACAGGTATCGAAGTGAAACCTGAAGATGACACAGAAGATTCAAAGTGGAAATCGAAAGATGGTAAAGCTTTTGCGCTTATTATCCTCAATATATCAGATACTCAAATTGGCCACATAGCTGAAGCTAAGACTTTGAAAGAATTTTGGGACATCCTGAGCTCACTATATGATGTAACTACCAAGTTACATCTTTGAAGAAAATTCTTCACACTAAAGATGTCAAATAATGATTCTCTTCATAATCATATTAACCAGTCTAAGAATCTCTTGCAATAGATGGCCGCTATCGGATCAGTCATAGATGATCAAGACGCAGTTATGACATTGCTTTCAAGCCTGCCCTCTACATATGAGAACTGAGTGATGATCATCATGACACACTCATATTTAACTCTTACCAGAGTTATCACTATGTTGCTGCAAGAAGATAATCAAAGAAGTCAAGACACTTCGTCTACCTCTTCGTCTCATGCTCTATATGTCAACAAGGGCGCAAAACGACAGAAGCAGAAAAGCTCCAAACAATCTACATCGAATCAGAAACAAACTCAAAGTCAAGAACAATCATCAAGTTTCTAGATTCCGGAGCTACTCAACGTATGACCAATCATCGTGAGATTTTTCAATCCTATACGTCTTAGAGCACAAAGAAGTATGTTCATCTTGGTGACAATAGTACTCACACTATCGAAGGTGAAGGTACTGTAAGTTTAAGATTCCAGCATAATCAATTCAAACTATTGTCAAAAGTCTTGTATGTTCCTAAACTCTCTACAAATATGTTATCAGTAAGTAGAATTACAGATTTAGGTCATAAAGTGGAGTTTGAGTCAAATCAATGCAGAATTATTGATAGGAGTAATAAGATCCTTGCACTCGGCAAGAGGCATGGATACTTATATAGATTGGCACATTGTTATTCTGATTATAGTCAAACTTTGAAAACCTCTATTCTTGTCAATAAAGCATTAATATGGCATCATCGCTTAGGACACTTGAATTTGTTAGTTTCTTATGCTCAGCCTTAAAGAAATCGTTCAAGTAATGAGCATTTTGAAAAATCGAAGGCCAACAACATATTTTTTAGGCCTTCACATTTTTTTCCTTTGAGATTTTCTATGACTTAGAACTCATTTTAAGGCACCTTCGCCTTTTTTTCTCCTTAGCGAAAAATGCGACAAACTGGCCAAGTGGCTAGAATACCTTAGAAATCATTTTTAAGGCACTTTCGTCTTTTTCGCCTTTTTCGCTCCTTAGCGAAAAATGCGACACACTGGCCAAGTGGCCATAATACCTTAGAAATCATTTTTAAGGCACCTTCGCCTTTTCGGCCTTTTTCGTTTTTCCCGCATTTTTGGCTGACCGACTTTGCCAACTTATGAGTAACCCTAAAAACAGCTGAACAAACAAATATCCCAAAGGCGGTTGGTAGTTACCAACTTTGTACATATGCAAAGTATTAAAAGCTTGTAAGATATTTTTTGACACTTGTAAATCTCTATATTAATTGAATCAAGCTATGTAAGTGTTAATTTTGAAATTTCTTTTTCAATCAGAGTTATTTGTAGCCAGCGTTATTACGCTCAGTAAGCTGAAGTTATTACTTCAAGCTATTGTACTCACTGTTGATATTTATGAGAGTGCAATTTTTTTTTCCCACTACTACGTCGTTCATTAGTGCAAAATGTATGAATTCTTCGAATTGAATAATTCTACTGCTAATTGTTGCGTTTTTGTTCCTACACGCCTACGCTCTGAGCAACCGAGCCTCTACTGCGCTCACGACCACCGTTTTACGACATGGTATCAGAGCAGGAATTTCAGTATTCTACATTTCTACTGCGCGAATTATCAGTTTTGTTTCTATCAAGATGTCTTTCTAGCAAACGCGCAGCCAACAGTACTCCGACAGTTGTTGTTTCTACCAACGATCTCGTTCAACCAGAATGGATCCATCATCTGGTTCATCTCTCAGTGACAAACTCGATGGAGATAACTACCATCTCTGAAAATTCAAAATGAAGGTTATACTTCTAGCCAAAGAACTGTGGGACATCGTTGATGGCACAGAGCTCAAACCAGAAGGTGATGCAGCCATCATCATCAAGTGGAGACTAAGAGATGGCAAAGCATTTGACATGATCACCTCAACATCAAGGACACTCAGATTAGCCACATACGTGCTGCTCAGACAGCTAAGGATGCATGGGACATCCTAGCAACTCTCTACGACATTAGAGACGTTACATCCAAGCTTCATCTGAGGAAGAAATTCTTCACCCTCAGAATGTCTGACGTAGATAGTGTTCCGAGCCACCTCAACACTTTCAAAAATCTGATGAGCAGATGATTGCAACAGGCTCAGTCATAGAAGATTCTGATGCACTCATGACTCTATTATCGAGTCTACCCGAAGCCTATGAAAATTGGGTAATGACAATTTCTACTTAGGAGCACCTCACTCTATCAAGAGTAATCTCGCTGCTCCTACAAGAGGAGATCAGAAGATCAGCATCCTCCTCAGGCTCAAGATCAGACCTTCAAGCTCTGTAATAAAAAAATCAGAAGTTTAGATCCAAGAGATCTATAAAGTCAGGCTCTACTGACAAAAAGAGCAACATGCAGTCTGGACCACATTCCGGTTTAGGATCGAATTCAAGCTCTTCATCATCCCAACCTGTGCAGAAACTATTCAGCAGATACTGCAAGAGGACTGGTCACGAAATCAATACTGCCGAACTTTGAAGTACAACATCGAAAAGAAGAAGTAGTTCCAACAACAAGCACATAGTGCTACAACCAGTCACTCAGATCAGCCACAAGAAGAAGAAGATGAAGAAGCAGCTTTCATGACCAAAGTCGGAGAACAACAGGATATCGATTCTTGGTTCTATATCTACTAAATCCATTGGAGGTGCAAAATACTTCATTACTTTCATTGATGATTTTTCAAGGTTCACAGTGATATCTTTCTTGAAGAATAAATCAGAAGCTTTCAAATTTTTCAAAGAATATTTGTATTTTGCTGAAAAAGCCACAAACAAGAAGTTGAGGCAACTCATGTATGACAGAGGAGGAGAGTATATGTCCAAGAAATTTGAAAATTTCTGCAGGCCCAATGGCATATATCACCAGAAGACTGTGTCATACACACCGCAACATAATGGGACATCAGAAAGAAGAAATAGGACATTAATTGAAACAGGTAAATGCATGTTTGCTCAAGCTAAGCTTCCTAGAAAATTCTGGGCAGAATCTATAGCAGCTACAAACTACATGTTGAACAAGACATTGAAGACTTCATGTGATGGAAAAACACCTCACGAAGTTTGGTATAGTAGAAGGCCTGACCTATCTCACATTAAAATATTTGAATGTACAACTTATGTTCTTAAACCTAAGCAACTAAGAACTAAGCTAGATGACGATGCAACAAAAGGCATTCTGGTTGGCTTTGACAGTATTTTCAACTATTATAAAATATACATTCCCTCAAAGAATGATGTTATTTTTGCTAGAGATGTGTTGTTTGATGAAACAAAGCTTATTCATGATCTTGACCCAAAAGGTCATGAAATTTTTGAATATGCTACTTTCTATGGTGATTTACCTAATACTACTCTTGAGAATAATCAAGATGTAGCCCAAGAACAAGAAATTTAGGATATGAACCAACAGCAGGATCAACATCAACAAAAAGGAGAACAACAACATGTTCAATCACCAAGAAGTAAGAGTACACGTCTCAAAGAGATGCAGATCCCCTGAGAAGATCAACAAGAACAAGAAAGGAACCAGAAAGGTATGATCAGCAATATAATCTAATAGCTGACAAATTTTGTGGCTTTACTACTAAACCACAGAATTATGAAGAAGCCATAGAGTGTAAAGAGGCAAACAAGTGGAAAGAAGCAATGAAAGAGGAGATTAAATCCATGGAAAAGAACAAAGTATGGAAGCTGCAACCTTTACCTGAAGACATAAAAGCAATCAAGTGCAAATGGATATACCGGTACAAATATGGATCGGATGGTAAGATTGCAAGATATAAGGCCAAACTTGTAGCAAAAGGATTTTTGCAAAAATATGGCATAGACTACATGGAAACTCTCTCTCCTATAGTGAAACATACAAGTATTCAGCTACTTCTTGCTCTTGCAGCATACTTTAATTATGAAGTTCACCAAGTAGATTAAAAGACTGCTTTCTTATATGGACATTTAGAAGAAGATATCTACATGGAGCAGCCTGTTGGTTTCATTTTAGAAAAGTTTCCTTCCTATGCCTGAAAATTGAAAAGAAGTATATATGGATTAAAGCAATCAGCTAGGGCCTGATATAAGAAGAAGGACCAAGCATTGAAGTATCTTGGTTTTAATCCCATAGGAGCTGATTCTAATGTCTATATAAAAATCATTAATGAAGAACTTGTTATAATTGTTGTGTATGTTATGACTCACTCATTATTCCCAAGAGGAATGAAGATATTTTACAGGTTAAGAGGGAGATATCTTCTCTATTTGGTATTACTGATCTTGGAGAGGCAAAATGCTAGTTGGGAATACAAATTGAAAGAGACAAAATGAATGGAAGTAGCTACATACATCAACAAAGATATATTAAGATGCTGTTGAAGAACTTTCAAATGGAAGAATGTAAAGACAAAGCTACACCAGTACTTGTTGGAGCTATTATTTCCAAGGAGGATTTTTTGATATCGAATGAAGAAAAAGAAGACATGAAGAAATATCCTTATCACACTCTTATTGGATCATTAATGTATCTTGCTATATGTATACGTCCAGATATAGCATATGGAGTATTCACTCTTAGTCACAATATTGTTCTAATCCAGAAATAAAACATTGGAGAGCAGCTTATAAGAGAATATTATAGTACCTGAAAAACACAAATGACTATGGGATAAAATATTCAAAGAATGAAAATGTCATTCTTCTATCCTATAGCGATGCCAGTTGGCTGACCTTCAAAGAAGACTCTAAAAGCTTGACTGGAGGATGCAGCATTATAGCAGGAGGCATTATTAGTTGGACATGTAAGAAGCAATTGATAGTTGCTCAATCATCTTGCAAATATGAATACATTGTTGCATCTAAGGTGTCAAATGAAGTGATATGGATCATATATATGCTTGAAAGTTTGGGCATCACTCAAGATGAACCAAGTATATTTCTAATGGACAATACTTCAGCAATTCACTTGACAAAGGATCCGATGTATCATGCTCGAACCAAACAAATTGCTATGAGATATCATCACATAAGAGATCTCATAGACAAAGGGCTAATCTGTACCAGCTTCATTTCAACCAAAGAGATGGTGGCAAATATATTCACCAAGGCATTGGACAAAGACACATTTGAGGAATA
Source organism: Diphasiastrum complanatum (assembly GCA_029204225.1). Lineage (NCBI taxonomy): Eukaryota > Viridiplantae > Streptophyta > Lycopodiopsida > Lycopodiales > Lycopodiaceae > Diphasiastrum > Diphasiastrum complanatum. The sequence continues at coordinate 40,022,128 of CM055101.1, read as the reverse complement.
CAGAACCAGTCTTGGAATAATTAGACTACCAAGTTTTAAGAGGGAGCTGTCACGTATATAAAATGTTGGTAATTTAATTATGAGGCCATCATAAGGGTTAATAATTAATACCAAAATAATTAAGTAGACCTCTATTATACATTAAATTAAATTCATGGGTCCTACTTAATAATACACTCTATGTTAACTTTACATAGTGGTAGAAGATTCTAGAAATTCCTATTAGAGTAGAATAATCTAGAATGTTTAGCTTCTAGACTTTTCCAATTTCTTTTTTAATAAAGAGTAGGATCTCCTTTTTGAATAACACTCTTAGAGAGAGAGTGAACGTAGAGAGGAAAATTTTTTCTGTGTGCAATCTATTAGAAGAACTAACAGTTCTTGAGTGGAGAATGATAAAAAATTGAATGGAGAAATATTCAGATTTGTAAATCGCTCTACAGAAGCTATAGACTTCATTTAGATGTTCAATATATTTGAGTTTCTCTCACATTCTTCTATTTCACCATCCATAATTCTCATCCGTATAGGAGTTAGGGCAGGTAAGAAAGACTGAAAGGATGGAGACTTACTTTTGTGATCCTTCCCTTCAATAAATTCAAGAGAATTAGCATTTTCTGAAAGGCACTTACTTTGGAACTCCCAGGCCGTTAGAAAATAAGTTTATGACATGAAAAAAAAAAATCCATCGTACATTGAATATCTAATGTTTCTGTTTGATTCATTTCATAAGCACTATCCTAATAGTATGTAAATGATATTCAAATATCAATACTTATCTCACATGAATGAGATTCAATAATCAATTTACTTTTTACAAGACTTTGTGAAGGATTTCACATTTTTACCTATAATTTTTTGATGAATGATCCAAAACAAGTTTTGTAAAGTGGAGATAGGGCAATATCTATTCTACTAGGACTGTTTTGAATCATAGAGATAAAGCCACGTGTCAGTATGATACTTGTCTAACATGAATAAGCTGATACAGAAACAGAAAACTGACCAAAAGTCAGTACACAGTATTCTGTAGTGATTAACAATCACATTTGAATCTTCATTCAATAATTTCAGATCCATATTTGACAGCTGTTATGTGTCGTTAGACTATTGTTTGACTGATAATTTCATAGACTACAAAATAGTCTATCACATATTCTCCTTAATAAATTCTTAACAAGAACAACGTCTTGATAGAAACAAGACTTGATAATCTGCAATGAAATGCAGATTACTGAACTGCCTGCTTTGATACCATGTCGTAAATCGAGAGGTTAGTCAGCGGAAGCTCAAACGAGTGAGTGTAGGATCAGAAATGCCACAAACAACAATAGAATATTCCATTTGAATGATTCAGAAAAATGCACAATGAAACGGTACAGTAGTAGGACTGAAAATTTGCACTCTGATTAATGTCAAACAGTGAGTACAATGCTTAAAGTGATAACTACAGCTTACAGTCGACAATATCGAAATTTACAAGTATAGAAAAATGTACAATGACTCAAAAAATACTGACTCAAAAAATATAAAAACTTTCAAGTCGATTTGGTATCAAAATATTCTAGAAAATTCAATCTTGAATTTTTTTCGGTCCTCTGTTCAAAAATTCAAGCCTTCTATCTCTGGTTTTTCAAGATATTTATTATTGAATGGATTTGAGACTTAGCATCAAATTCCAACACATTCGGTGCCCCTTGGTGGTACGGATAAGAGGTCTGATACTGATTTTTCTTCTACTATATAATCCTGGGGTTGAATGGGTAGAACGTCGCATGTTGCACAAATGGCAATATCGATGTGTTAGTTTGAGATTCGGTTTCAAGACTATACACTCGTTGGTTGTATGGTTATGTGTACACACTGGATACCATACATTATCTCTTCGAGGATACTGCGGCTGGTTTTGATCTGGCGCGTTAGAAGATGATGCCCTCTTGCTTAAATCCATGTATAGTGAATCTAGATCAAGATCTAATGTGTAGAATTTGATAGATCCATTGATTAAGCAACCAATAACTCTCTATGATTGTTAGGTACAATCATTATTGTCCTAAAAACTGTAAAATTTATCAAAATCTACAAACAAGCGTGCGAGATCTATGGCGAACAGACTCCTGAAGAAAAGTTGAAGTTCTACCTATGTCAGTAGTAGCTGCAGCCCAAGACTGGTTCTTCAACCAATCGGCCGAAGAAAAGTCTACTTGGGAAGGGATAAAAGTGCCTCTTTTCACGAGCTTTAAACCAAGAAAGTTCCTGGAAGATCCATTTCTTTGTTAAGCAAAGTCAAAATGGGAAAGCAAAAAAGGGTCCAGGACTATATCGAGTGGGTCAAGCATCTACGATCCGAATGCAACATAGCCCTGACTACCGATCATGCGGTGATCATGTGTTTCTCGCTGAGTCACCACAAAGCATCCGAAGAGAGCTTAAACGTCGGGAGCAGTACGCCTCATTGCAAGAAGTCATGGAAGACGCTATCAGAGAAGAGGATGAAGGCTCTGAAGATGATTCCAACAACAACCCATCATTCGACTCCCTCAGTAGCATCAACCTCAATGCTTCCAATATATTGGTCATAGTACCAATACTGAATGTTGTAGACCCAAATTATCCTTTTGTAATCAAAACATCAAAAACTGAAGGCTTTACAAGGTGATGATCAACACATCATAAATTAGTGAGAGCGGCCTCACACGTGTGGAGTACTGTCCATAGTATGGCCTGCACCTGAAACAACAAGTACAATAGTCCTAGATAGCATTCACTCATAGAAATCACAAGACAAATGACTAGAAATCTCACAAAAGTGTAGAATGCAAAAGTCTCATCAATCTTCTTAGCAAAATGATGATCCTTTTATGGATCAAGTACATCCACGAGTTTGGTACAGTCCAGCAGGTCTTCACACGTGTGAAGAGTGCCACATCACTCAGATCTATCCATTTTATCCATCCTTGATCCTTATCCAAAAGTTGACCTTCTAGATTATGGCTAAAATCCAAAAAGCTAGTCTCCTAGAATATAGGAATATTCCCTACAAAATAGGATCTAAGGAAAATGGTCAACTCTTATCTTCTAGTACTCTATACACACGTGTGAACATCCACTTGCCATGTGGGAGCATTTACTCATGCACATGCAAGGAAAAGCTAATTTCTAGGTGACTAGTCAACTTGACTAAAAAACTAGTCATATCATGTTCACACTAACTAGATTGATACAAAATCAATTTAGATATATACAAGTATGAAAAGTACATCTTTTCACACGTGGGAACAGGCTCCACACGTGTGAAATCAGATCATCAACATTATTCTAATGTTTGATCAACATTTACAATAACCAATGTCAAGTGAGAAGTGACAATTTTCAACAGATTTGGAGGAACTTGATTGGATCTGTTGATCCATCAGATTTCGGCATTTCGAGACGAGGTGCCTTTCGAACTGCTTGCAAGGGTACGACAAGTACGATATTAGTTTCTCGAACTAGAATGCTTGTGAATATGATAGAGTTTGAGTGTGATAGCATGAATATCAAAAACACAACAAGCATTCAACATTCATAAATGATCACATACAAGGAAAATAAGAGGCCCTCTAATAATGGAAGTAGGAAGAGGAGGAGATACTCTCTCTCTCTCTCTCTCTCTCTCTCTCTCTCTCTCTCTCTCTCTCTCTCTCTCTCTCTCTCTCTCTCTCTCTGCAAATAAAAAAAAGTATTTAGCAAATGGTGTCACAAGCCCTTATATAGACAAAGCTAGGGTTGGGGTTTGAGGGATCCAAAACCATGTGCCATAATAACTTGAGTTGCAAAAACACTTTACATTAGATTCATTTTCAACTACTTGGGTCCCGTTTTACATTTGGATCCATTTGAGAGCTAGTCTACAACTATTTCTTGTGCCTTTGGCTTGCGAGTACATTGCACGCTTGATCATCAATATTTTGGTGTCGAGCCTTGACCATTTCCCTTTTTTGCTCTTTCTACATCAATATTCCTTTGAGTTCATCAAAGGTTGTCAATCTCTCTATTGATGCTATGTCACTCACAAACAATATAGCTCCACATCGGGTATGCACTCAATGCAATCGTCTCTCATTGTCTCGATTTTGGTCCAGTAGGCCTAAATATGCTCTCTCTCTTCCATTTGGGCATTATTCAATTTTGACTTCAAAAACATGATTCTAGTTGGATTTGAAATCTTGAATTGCTCTCTCAATATATCCGAAGCTTGCCTCAAGTAATAGCATCGCTAATGTGTTTAATGATATAGTTCTTTACAAACAATTTGATGAAGGTTAGCACTCTTCTTGGTTAGCACTCTTCTTGCTGTTCTATCGAACACTTTAATGTTCGCTTCATTGTGCGGTCTTCGTTCATCCCTAGTCTTCCCTCTGCACTTGTCTTGTGAAAAACATTTTTCATTTGAGTTTAGACAATGGTGCAACACGTTAGCTCTATCAATGCACTTTGTAAGACCAATGAACAACCTTGTAGAATCGATAGTTAGCACACGGCTCCAACAAAACCAAAGTTTCCATGATGCATGCAACAAAGAATGTAGATTTGCATTACTAGGGCAAGCACGCAAAGAAGTTGCTCATTGGTTGTCTACAAATTCATGCAACTAGAACCTTTTGCACGTCTTTCCAAAATCGAGACACAATGGTGTGCAAATAAAGGTATTTCTAAAGACTTTGAAAAAATCGTGAACAAAGAGAACAAACCCCATTTCTAATACGTATAAAGTATGTGGCATTCCCCAAAAAACATTGAACTCAAATATTTTTTGACCTCAGTGCCTCAAAAAAACAAAGTACTCCAATAAGTACGGTCAGAACTTCCTTTGCTTTCCATGACTTCTAAAGTTTGAGTTATGTTTCAACTGTAAGAGTCCTGATCATATCGCTCGTGATTGCCGACAACCTGCCATTGCTACTGCCGTCTTTGTCTCACTAATTAGGTTAGGATAACACTATACACGACCATAAGTACCATAAGCAAGGCCAAATAATTTGCCTGAATTTTAAACAGAATTTCCCCTCTTGAATTGAGGGGAAGTTTAAGCAGCAGGGGTGGTTCTTGCAAAGTGAGGGAGGGAGGTTGAAAGGATATGACACACGTGGCAACTAGCCAATGGATGGCGCTAACTGACACAAATATTTTCGCTGCAGGCGATTGGATGTAAAGCACGTGTTTTTCCAAGAGACGTGGCAGAATCGGAATCGCCGCGCTCGAGTGCGTGTGAATAGTAGAGGCAGAGGGAAGAGAGAAAGGAAAAGGAAGAGCCCGGAGATGGAGATGGATATGGCGCAAGCATTCTGCTCTTCCTCTTCTTCCTTTTCAGTTTCTCACAGATGCGAGAGGAGGATTGTTGTTCCTTTGTCGACCCTGATCCTCTCCCCTGCTCCTCTTCCTTCGATTTCCACCAAAGCAGCTTTTCTGAACAATGGAGCTCTTGCTTCGCGATTCAGTGGCATCGCTGGTTCCAGGATGGGTGCCCACCGAAAGAGGAATGCATTTGTGAGATGCCGGAGTGTCAGAATTAAAGCATTCTTCGAGAGAACGGATATTCTGAAAGGTTGGTGTTGTTTCAAGGCACTCAGGCACTTTTAATAATCGGGAAACCTGCTGTTGATTTCTCTCTGTGTATTTCTCGGAATTAATGATGAACAGTATCATGCTGTGGGGTTTTCGGAAATAATGCCCTAGAGTAAATTGGGAGGTAAATTCTAGCAGCAATGGAAAAAATCAGCCATAAAAATATGCTCTTGTGCAGTAAAAGGTACATTTTAATGGTAAATTCTGGGACTAAGAAGTTTCTTGAAAATTGAACTCTCTTCTAGAATTTTCATGTGCACAGCCAATGATAGACTACCACATAGCACTTCAACCTCTTTTCTTTTGGACAGCCATCGACTAACTTTCATACAGTTCAGTAGTCTGTGACAATCAGTCCACGTGAAAGTTCTAGCAGAAAGTTTAGTGCTAGGTGCCAATCCCTTATGGCTGTCCACATGAAATTTTTGACTGAAGACTTTACTCTTTGGCAAGCACAAGTAAATTCTGCTATTTATGGTGCTGCAAAATACAAATGAAAAACAAGCACTTGGCAATATGCCCAGCCACAATGCTCTGAGGTAGTTTGTAAGGTGAAATTCTACCGGTGATGGAGAAATCAGCCATTGAAAGCACACTAAAAAGTACATATCTAAGGTAAATTCATGGACTCAAAAACAGTTTTTACGCTGTGGAAAAGCCCCATGAGTTTTACATATGTAGTGCCCTGGGATGAATTCTACTTAGGGGGAAAACATTAGTCATAAAAAGTGCACTTTTTGCAGTAGAAAGTTTTTTTCGACGGTGAATTCAGGGACTCAAATGGTTTTTAAGTGCTGGCTAGTCCCTTTGGGCTTACAGGCATAATGCCCTGTGTAGAATGTAAAGTAATTTCTACCAGTGGATGCACTTTATAATTTCAGAAGTTCTTGTTGATGTGAAATTCAGTGACACATTGTTTTTATGTCATGGAAAATCCTGAGGTTTTTGGGGTTGGGCGAGGACCACCATTCAAAAATAAGATCATAATTCTCGTCATGCAGAAAGTTTGATGGAGCGTAGTTCATTTGTCAAGTTGAAAAGCGTCGATTTGGGTTGATAATGCCATATCCCACCACTAGCCCCAAGCTTGTGGGAGTTAGGCCCTCCCCCATACACTAGGTCTTGGACTTGCCACACAATGAGAATTAGTCTTTGGTGTTCAAAGGTTTCTTATTCTTGATTACCATCAATATGAAGGATGGTGACAAATCGTTGCACTTAGGAATCTGTTTCAAACCTTGGGCTTCAACCGTCATACAATGTTTTGACACATGCTTATAGAGTATCTTAGTACTGACGTACACTAATAAAAAGGGTCTATTGTGTAGGTGTCTATCCTTCTTTATGCTACTTTTCATAGATGAATATGCACATGTGCACAATTGATCTCTTGGTCATAGATCTATCGGTTTTTTTGTTTTATCTTTTGAGCGTTTTAGCAATTGACCATTTGTTCTCTTACAGTGCTTGGAACAGTCGTAAAATTGGGCAAGGAGGGCTTAGATATTGGGACAAAGTTGGTTCCTGTAAGTGATACTTGACTTCACATGTCTTTTGGGTTGAGCTGTTGTGATACAATATGACCAATTAATGAGGAGAAATAGTTGATTTTGGTTGAAATTAGTTTCTTAAGGGTCCTACAAATTTCTCACTTTTGCTTTGTAAGAGAAAAATCCTCCTTAAAGCTCCATTTCAAAGGATTATTTTTATTTTTGATTGATAGGAAGTTGTGCCAAGGCCGTTGGCTCAAGCAGGGGTAGCTATTATTGGCTTTGTCGTGCTTACAACTCTCTTAAACTCGTTATTTTCAACAGCTCTTTTTATTTTGGTAAGTTTTTTGCTCAAGTGCTTCCCCCCCCCCAAACACACACATATGCATGTATATATATATACACGCGAGAGAGAGAGAGAGAGAGAGAGAGAGAGAGAGAGAGAGAGAGAGAGAGAGAGAGAGAGAGAGAGAGAGAGAGAGAGATCAATGTCTTGAGTACCAAAAGGGTACGTAAGAATTCCAAAGTACATAATACATGTGTATGCCATAATGAGCACAATGTGTCTCCTCAATCAGACAAATCAGAAGCATCTATGCTAATAACAATAATTCGTTATGAATTATAAAACGAAGTTTTTTTTATGTCCAAAAAGTAACACTAACTTCTAGAGTGGCTACCTGGACTATAGCAAGATAACCAATGGTAGCTATTATTAGTGTAGATCCTTGTTACAAACTTTACTCCATGTCCCAATTATTTATAGTTTTGATAAATAGATGTACATTTTTGTAATTGCTGAAATGGCTAAGTCACCGGTTTGTGGTGACCTTTGTAAGTGAGTTGTAATACTATAATCAGTTGGCATTGGACCTCAGAGGGTCGTGTTTAGTTTGGAATGGGGTAGAGGGTCATTTATTAGGAGTGGCTGGATTGAAAAGTAGGAGAGTTGACTAGTCAACAACATATGCTCACTGGGACACTTGGTCTGGTATATGAGTGACACATGTCAGGGTTGACCGATCAAACATGACACGAGTTATATGCTCATTGGGACACTTGGTCTAGTGCATGACCTACTTACTTGCCTATGTGTTAGGGTATTGCCAAGTGTTGTTGGGATGAATGTTGATCCCAATCTCAATCAAAAGGGAATATAAACTTACCCAAATAATACTCTCGAATACGATATAAAACCTATGACCAACAATTAATAGACAAGTGATGTGCAACACCCATATAATATTTGTATTTCCAAATTATGCATTAGCTTAGTCCAATAGAAGTAAAACAAGAATTTTGATCAGTAAGGATAGATTGTGGAAGACCATGCAAGCGAAAAAAAAATTTGTTTCTAAAATATTCTCACATTTGTTTGCAATAAGAGTGTCGCGAACATGAATGAAATTTACCTGCCTCAAAAATTGGTCTACAACAACAAAACAACTCTCATGACCTCTCTAGGTTTTATTATGAGATTCATGGAAATATCACTCCATTGGTGATGAGAAATAGGCTCATGTTGCAAGAGTCAAGGTGTCTTAGCATAGAAATATTTCTTATTGACAATCAACACAAGTTCAATGTTGTACTAGGCCAATAAAAGCAAGGCTTGAAGAAGGATTTTCAAAACCATGATGGCCACCAACATGGAAATAGTGAGGATTAGACGGGAGTTTTTTGTGCAAATGTCAATAGTACTATGATTGCAAAGGGCTTGTCAATAAGAGAATAAAATTGATGAGGACTTGTAGATGGGGCATTCACAATAAGATAGAAATCTCAAAATTAGAGAAGCGTGAATAAGCATTGGGAAGGATATCAGCCCAAGAGTTGTGGTTAGGGCATGAACAATAGTTGGTATATGAAAAAGAGCATAGGCAGTAACATTATTTTTGCCAAGACAATGATGGAGGTGATATTGGAAGGTTTGTAAAAATTGCATTCATTGAAATTGGTAATCAGTGATCACTAAGTGTCTTTTGATTCGAAAGATAGCTAAAGGATCGATGATCATCTCAAAAGACACATGCTTAAGGTAATGGTGTCACTTCAAAGCATGATGGCAATGATAAGAAGATTTTTGAGATGATCAAGGTCCTCTTGACATGAAGATGTCTCGTCAAAGATAGCATCTTTGCAAAGCAAGGCATGTAAAGGATAGGTGATAGTAGCAATTTAGGGGACAAGCTTACCCAAATGAGTGGCAGGGCCTAAAAATTCCTTAACTTTGTGAACGTCAGCAGGTTAAGGCTAAATATCGATAGAATGAACTTTAGATGGATTCAAGTGAACATTACCATTAGAAACAAGAACATCAAGGAATCCAATTTAAAAAAAACAAAGGTGTTATGAACACCCAAGCAATACTGGTTAGGACATAAGTCGTCACAACAAGTATACTGAAAGTAATACACAAAAATCCACTAAGGATAACACATTAACTATAATATATGGCCCTCAATGGCAGAATATAGAACTAAAATTCCAAATAATTGTATCTCCAATGCAGCTACGAAACGAAGATTAGGAAACTATGGACAATAGGATAAGAAACTACTATAAGTTGATGTAGATGCATAAAAGAATCTAAGAGAGAATGCAGCTATTTCAAGTGTTAGGACTAGTCATGGGTCTAACATGTCTTGGTGAGAGCAGTAGCTCCAAATGTCATATGATCGACACTAACGGTCGATGACTCCCCATTAGAAGCACTTGAGGGCAGTCGTGATCATGTGTGTTGAAGTTGCAACTTGGTGTACTTGCATAGGACTTGCTGTGTGTCAAGTTTGGTAGAGCCTATGTAAAACTGACCTAGTTAACTTGTAATTTGGCAGCAATGACTAGGGTTAGCCGATATGTGATTGGTGCAGTCTTATAGCCAGATGTGTACAACGGGCATGGGGGTGGCATAGCATTTTTGGACACTATTCATGGGCCAGGAGGGGAAGGCTTGATAGGCCAAGTGGATTGATCACTCATGTCACAAGCCAGTCTCTCCAAGCTAGTGAATCCTAGAAGCCGGTGTGTAGAATGAACCTCCCAACCATAGGCACCCCCTCCTTGAGTCCTTCTACCTGCTATTCCCGTCAACTGGCACATGGCATGCACCTGTGGGTGATCAGTCCACTTGGCATGCCTGGCCCCTGTGACCTGTGAATACTGAGTGACTCATAGGGTACCACCCCCGTGCCCCGCCAAAGACCTGTGACCCTCTTCGTCACCCCGACTACTTGCTGGCTAGCATCTCCTCACTGATGGCTAGGGTCCCGACGGTCAAGACACCGCATCTCTGACAACTTGTTAGGCGGCCACACCGGGTCACTGCTCGTGACGCACTGGTCCCAACTTGGGACAGATGTCCTCCTTGGTCACCGGCCCTTGCCAATACTTGGCCCCAGGCCCTTTGGTAACCGGTCGTGCCGATGTAATGATAGAGTCGTAACTGGACTCTAACAACTCACATGTACGCCAAGTGCCCTAGGACCAGAATAGCAGGAAATAAAACAATTATTTTCACTTGTTTTATCTATTGTCAAATTTTGTCGTGATTAACCTTTTCATAATGTGCTTAAAGGCTTGCCTAAGGATGGGAGGAGATTCATTCTACGCACCAGCTAGCTTGGGGAGAGGAGGTTAGAGTTATTGGCAGTGACATCTGGTATTAGAGCCTTGTTCTAGAGAGACAATAGCCCATTTTAGAGAGCAAAAGTGTGAAAAAATGCTGTTTTTTAACTTGTTCTTGGGAAATTTTCGAGAGAGAAAGTTGCCAATCCTCTTCCGTGGGTGAATCGTTGTAGAAGCAACGTAGATTCATCAATAGATCTCTTTTTTCACATGTTTGTAGCAGTATATAGAAAAAGACATTTTTTTGGGCCATTTGGTCACTGAAATAGCCTTATAAAACAACTTTTTGGGAGGGGGAGTCGTTGTTAGATCATCCTAAGATTATACGGGTAGGTGGATAACATTAGGGTGACCTCAGCCAACTTGATTCCACTTGATTCGGAGCTGTGGTTGCGGAGATATCATCAAAAAATGGATTCTGCCCTAGAAAGGACAGCCCACAAGTTCTGGTCAATCTGCACATTGAATACTTGTCAAAACTTTTTGAGATCTTAGGAGTGGACAGCTAGTACTAGGCGACCTCAGAGAAAGTGATGCTATTTCATGTGCCAACCTTAGCATTCAAACATCTAATCCATTCATTAACATCAAATTATAGTGGAAATGCAAGAAATAAAAAAAATACTCAAGAAATCAAGAAACTAGACAAAGATAGCAAAACTTCACCAAAATAGGCAAAGTAAGAATCCATTATACATCATTATTGATCATTCACAAGATAAGGCCTGAAACTAGAGCATGATCATAGCTCTCATGTGATTGTAGGCACATGAATCACAAATACTATCAAGAAAGCTCTCAAAGAAAAGTTTCAAGATCACCAAAAGTTCAAAAATCATAAAAGTAGAATAGCCTCCAAATTAGCACGCCCTCCTCTATTTATAGTGGGCCTTTAGTGCCTTTAATTAATATTTGGGGCCTTATTATCTTAATTTGGGCCTTACAACCATTATTACAATTCCCACCAATACAAATATGGTGTGGTTGTTTGAGCTTCTTTATTAACAATCCTAATGACTAGGTCTAGTCTAATTTAGCTCCATGGCTATTTTTGGCATTTCATTAGTAAGCTCATGGGCTAATTACATACAACACATGACACTCTCCCTACTTTAAGCATTTTTGCCCTAAATAATGAAGACCATGTAGTTTTTTTTGTCAAGTGTCATGCTTCATGAGATCCCTGGCTGTTTCCAAAATTGCAGGCCATCTCTTTAGGTAGGAATGATCTTCCCACGTGTTGTCTTCAGGAGGTAACCCTTTCCATTTGATCAGGTACTGTTGTATTCGTTTCCCATTTTGTAACTCTTTATCTCGGTAACCAACCACTGCCTCTGGTTCCACTACCAAATTCCCTTCTTTGCTGATTGGTGGATCAACCCCCGGAGAGAGGCATCGATGAATTGGAAACAAAAGCCTTGGTTTTCAGTAAAGGGAAAGAACCTATGGAAGTGGAACAGGAACAATTCGCCGAAGAACTCGACGATTTGGTTACCAAGGAGCAGCATCTCCAATTGGTAACAGAAGTGGATGAGTTGAAACTGGCATTAGCCAATTTCAAGTCCAGTGTGGAATACTCGTTCGCTGAGCTCAAAGGTTTAAGTTTGAGCTCCACGAAAGGACGTCTCCCTTCCACTTATCAGCCGCCCCCTTCACCACTTCCATCAATATCAAGTGAGCCCATTCGGCCTCATTCCAATGTGTTTAAAGGTTTAAAACCTCCTACTTTTAATGGAGAAGAGAAGGATAGAAATGCAGACATTTTACATGCCTTCCTCAGCAAATGGAAGAACATTCATGCTCTTAACAAAACCCCGACCATTTGCAAGCAATCGAGGCCAGTCTTTCCCTAGGACCCATGGCCTACAAGTGGTGGTTAAACCTCCAGGAGACCGGGCAGACTCCCCGGTCATGGAAGGCTTTTGAAAAGGCCTTCCTACGAAAATTTCTACCTGAAAATGAACTTGATAGAGCCTGGGAAGCTTGGGAGAGAACAGTAATGGACAAATCCTTAGTACAGTATAGCTCGCAGTATCGAGAGGCCATATTAAAGATAAAAAATATGGATGACTATCAGAAAGTCAGAGGGTTTGTCCGTGGGCTTCGAGATGAATATAAAGTAGAGGTCCAGAGAAACTCGCCTACTACCTTAGAGCAAGCTCTCAGATATGCTCAGAACTATGATGATTCAGTGGGTAGGAAGAAGGCGAAACAACAATCCTTTTCTGAGTAGCCTACTCAGAAGGACTTTCAATTTAAAGAGAAATTTTTAAAAAGAAAGAAAAAAAAAAGTTAAAAATGAAGCTCCTCAGAAACGTCCATCAGTTATACAGCCCTTAAAACCAGAAGATTTTGAGAAAGCCAAACAAGAACATTTGTGCTTTGTGTGTATGGGCAAGGGTCACACAGTCAGGCAATGTCCCAAGGGGCCATTTATCAAAAAACATAAGAAAGATAAAAAACAAGTTCATCTTGTACAGACTGTAAGCTTCTCAAGTGACTCGGCAGCTTCCGAGATAAAAGTGTTTCATGAAGATCATGAACATTGTTGTCAATTAACCTCTGCAATGCTAGCGAGACCCTTCAGCTTTGGGCCACATGACCTAGTACATATGCATGGTAAGCTTGGCAACCAATCAGTAAGAGTCATGGTCGATGATGGGGCAACCCATAATTTCATCAACTACACCCTAGTTAAGAAACTCAGACTTCCAGAGATACCTAGTCAGCATAGGTACATAGTTTCTTTAGCTATCGGAATGGAAAGAGATGTACCTTAGATTCTTACTAAAACGAGAAGAAAGATTGATTGAACTGGAAAAACGAAAGTAGAATGCTTAGCTCTGTCTTAGGACTGTGCTTCCAAAGAAAAAAAGCAAGAAACCCCCTCAGTTCTTCCGAGGCTATGAAAGTGCAGTCTGGTTCCCCAATCCTTCCTGGAAACATCAAAAACCAGGGCCTGAAAATTGCAGGCAAAATTCGATTTTCCTTGCCCACTACCTTCGCTGTCAGAGGTATTGGTCTACTGTTCTGGAAAATCAGAATTGAAGGCTTGAAATTGCAAGAAAATTCTGATTTGACTTTTCCTCAAACTGCTCGCTGGTCTGGAGGCAAACTGCTCGCTGGTTTGTCCCCTGTTTTTAATACAATCCCAGCCGGAAAAATACAGAGATGTGAGCTGGAAATCAGCATTGGACCTGCATCAGAATAGCGACGGTCTTGCTGACCCATTCCAATCCAAAAACCGCTCAGACTACACGAATTTGCACTGCAGATGCAGTGATAGATGCTGATTTTGCAGCGATGGACCTGCAGTAGTAAGACTCTCTGTCCAGCGCTGGCCTTGCTTCTGTTTTGGTCTTGATAAATCTTCTTGCAAGCAAAGTTTGGATGCTGCCCTGCAGCGATGGACCTGCACTACTGTTCCGATCCAATTTCCGCTCAGATTGCAAGAAATTGCACTTGGAAAACAGTGATGGATAGCTGGTTCTGCAGTGATGGATCTCCCCCACTATTTTCTAAATGCCAGAAGATTGTTTTCTACAGTCTAAGAGCTTTCTCTCTTGCTGAAACAAAACTCCCAAAGATGGAGATGGCTCTGATACCAGTGTTAGAGATCTAAACACCACAGTAGGGCAAACACTCACTGATCCACCCAACCTTGCCTACTCCCTGATATGGAGTAGGCCCGTCTTAGCCCAGTGTGAGGATTGGTAGCATGCATACTGCCAAGTGTCGGCCACGTGGCATTGACGTGGCCGACTGCACGTCGGGACCCAACGTGGGGCCCTATCCTACTGATAGGGTCCCTATGCTGTGTTAGGCCCACCATGGCTATGGTCCGTGCCGGGGTACACTACTCACATTGTCTTTCCCTGTTGGACGTGTACGCTTGACACGCCCCTAACTGTGGTATTTGACCTCCTGTGTTCTCTAGGGTTCGACACTGGTTACGTGCTCGTAACACCTGTGTTGCACCATAAGTAGTCTTGTAGGGAATGAAATCCATACTAATGCTTTCCCCACCGTTGAGAAGGAACCGATAGTGGTTGTAACAACCCAAGTTTCTTAACATGTTCTGATTTGTGGATCTGACATGAGGTGCATTCCCGGACCATCTTGTAGATATCTTGCTTCATCCCTTGCCATTTGAAAAGACTTTTAACTTTTTGGTAGGTCTTTAGTATTCCTGAGTGACCAGCACTAGGAGACGAATGTAGTTCATAAAAAATCTGAGGTACCAACTTTGAATTTGGCACTAGGACTATCCTTTTATTATCGTATACCAAAATTCCATCTTTAAGTTGGTAACGAGATTGTTCAGTCCAGCTTTGTTCGATAAGTTTTCCATAATTTGTGTCACAGTTATATACTTGGCATACTCATCCAAGATGATGGACTTCCAATCATTTTCCAAAGAAATGAGGGGATTCAGCATGCACTTTTCTAACATACAACATAACCCTTGTGAGGCTTGGTCTTGTTTTGTGGACGTGCATTCTCTGCATCTTGGAGAACAGTGGTGGAGTCCTCCAAAGATTCGCCTGTGTCACACATTTGCATTCTCCACAACCTTGATAAAGCATTAGCAACTTGATTTTCCTTGCCCTTGAGATATTCGATAGCAAAGTCATATGCTTGAACCTGTGCTAACCCTCTTTTGTTTGTCCGTAAGCTTTTAATAATAAACTTTGACCCATAAAGGTAGTGTCACCATTTCTTCAAGGCATGAACTATAGCCAACATCTCGTTGTCATGCGTGGAATATGACATCTCCTTGTCGGTCAGCTTTCGACTCTCATAGGCAATCACACCATCCTTCTGACTCAGTATGGCTCCTAATCCACTTCCACTTGCGTCAACAGTCACCTTGAAAGGTAGACTGAAGTTTGGTTGCACCAAAACTGGAGCGTTCACCAAAGCTTCCTTCAATTGATTGAAGCTCCTTTGAGCATCTTCACTCCATTCAAATTTTCCTTTCCTCAATAAGTGCGTAAGTGCTGCTGCTATCCTTGAAAAGTTGAAGATGAATCGTCGATAATAAGATGCAAATTCCAAAACACCTCTTAAATGTCGCAAAGTTTTAGAGCTCTTCCAATTTTTAACCACCTCGACCTTACGTTGATCCACCTTGATGCCATCTTTAGTCACCATATGCCCCAAATACTCAATCTCTTGTTGGGCGAACTCACATTTTGACATCTTGGCGAACAACTTATATTCCCTCAACAATTCCAAACTTGATTTGATGATACCCAGAACGAAGATCAATCTTTGAAAACACTTGTGCTCCTTTAAGGGCATCTAATAAGTCATCGACCCGGGGAATTGGAAATCTATTCTTGATGGTAATCTTATTGAGTGCACGATAATCTATGCACATTCAAAATGTACCATCCTTCTTTTTAACGAGAAGTACAGGTGAGGCGAAGGGTGATTTGCTCAGACTAATGAACTCCTGATCAAGTAATTCCTGAACCTGTTTTTGAACTTCTTCCCTTTCCAGTTGTGATAATCTGTAAGGAATATTGACTGGCTTTGAACCGGGTTCAAATTCTATGATATGGTCCACAAATCTGGCTGGAGGATTCCCTTTTGGTAGTGTGTTTGGAAATACATCTTTAAACTTGTCTAAAACCCGTTGTATCCTTGTATTCATAGGCTTTGCATCAACTTCTTTGATTTTACCTTCATCCATTTCCACTTTCAGAAGGAACATATCTACATGTTTTCGAGATATGCGTCGAGCTTGTGCGTTCGTAATCAGGCGTAAGTAGGAACCTGATTCTTCTTTCCTGTAACTATGAATTTCAAAAGTTTGCCCTGATTGTTAAAAATGCATTATTCCCTGTTCAAGATTAAAGGTAACGTCACCCAATGTCTGTAGCCATTCGACACCAAGTATCATGTCGATAGGACCCATGTCAACCACATGGAAGTTTGATTTAAACTCATAGTTACCCATTTGAATATTGGATTCTGTTGTGATTCTATCACAATTGATGAAATTTCCATTAGCAATTTGTACCCGCAATGCCTTTGGAGTCTTCACAGTTGCTATGTTACAACTCCTAATAGAACAACTATTGAAAAAGTTATGAGTACTCCCACTATCAATTAAAATATAAATTTCTCTACCATTAATTTTTCCTTTAACACGAAAAGTCCTAGCAGAATGAGAACCATTAAATGCGTTTAAGGACATGAACATAAGTGATGCATCAACATCCTTCCTATCGGCGCATTTCTGTCATCCTCCGCTATCAATTTGCAGCTCTTCATCATCAATTAGATCACATTGACATTCTTGTAGCATTTGAATGTCATCCTCACTCAATAGATTCTCAACTACCTCATCGCCCGATAGATTTCCCTCATTGGAATTGCCGCTCATGGCTGTTAACCGAACCTCTTGTTTACAAAATTTACACACCTTCCAATGATCTTTGTCATATTTCTCTTGGCATTTGTAGTCATCCCTTGTTTCTGGAATTGTTTAGATGTTGAAGAGTATTTCTGTTCATGGATTAAAGCTAATTGCATAGTTGACTCCAAACTTGTACATCTGGCTGCTTCCACGTCAGCTCCAATTTGGGGTTGTAACCCATGGACATAACGATGTAAGTGTGCACTTTTGTCTAGTTTGACCTTGAGTGTCAATTGCCAAAATTCATGATTATAATCTTGGATTGAGCCCGTTTGCTGAACTGAACACCAACGCTGCAAAAATATTTTCTCCAAAAATGGATTCAAGAAATCGTAGTACATAATTGCTTGAACTGCAACCAATTATAGATCGCTTGTTGAACTTGTGGGTCAGCCTCAACTTTCTTCCACCAAACATAAGCTGGACCCTCAAAGTGTAGCGAAGCATGAGCAATCTTTGCTTGGTCAGTCCTCGGAAATAACTGGAAATATTTATCCAGTTTGTGTAACCATTCTTCCACCTCTATAGTATCCGTGTTCCCACTGAAGTTAGGCATGAAGATTTTATCTTTAAAATTGTTACCATCCCTCCGAAACCCCTGATTTTTTTGCGTGCGATCCATAATACTCATGTGAGTATTAAAATTTACGGCATTTCTATAGTCAGGTGGTAGTCTGTTGTATGACTCAAGTTCTTGTAGTACCCATTGTTGTGGATCTTGAACAACATCACAATTAGGACGAGGCCCAATATGTCGGAATATAGTCTCAGTTGATGTTGGTAACACATCACGACTAGATGGTTGGCCTAAAAATGGTTGTCATCAATTGCTATCTGCTTTCCCTTGTTATTTCCGAATGCCATGATCGTCTCTTGATGAGTGTCATAACTAACTTGCCCTGGATTATCTGATGTCGAGGCTATCAAGGATGATGGAAGACTAACATTAGTCTTTTCCACATTAGGATTAGCATCCAATTTTTGGGATACCAACATTTTCATCATCGCTAGCATTTGGCAGTTCAACCACTGTTTGAACATTTTTACCAATATGTTCCTTCAACAAGCTGACATGGAACACATTATGCATTTTTGTTATGGTTTTTAAATCCAGTTCATATGCTAGTTCCCCCACCCTTTTGATGATTTGAAATGGCCCATAAAATCGAGGAGGTAGATTCTTGCTCCGGGTTTTCTTTAATACTGACTGGCGATAGGGCTGTAATCGTAATTACACATAATCCCCTTCGTGGAATTCCTTAAATGACGGAAGCTTGTCAGCGTAATATTTCATCTTTTGTTGAGCCTCTCGCATATGGTCCTGATTCATCTTGAGGATGTTTTGCATGTTTTGCAGTTCACCTGCTACTGCCGCCATGGTTACATCCGCCAACTCCATGTCAATTGGCTTTGTAGGCTCACATCCGTACAATGCATAAAATGGGGTCATTCCAGTCGACATGTGGGGTGTTGAGTTGTAACTGAACTCCGCCAAATGCAACCAATCAATCCATTTTGTTTGTTGGTCTGCCACAAAATGCCTCAAGTAACATTCCAACCATTGATTTACCCTTTCTGTCTGTCCATCAGTCTCGGGGTGGAATGCAGTACTCAAGCATAGCTTGGTCTTTAACTTTTCCATCATCTCCTTCCAAAACTGTTTAGCGAATCTCGGATCTCAGTCACACACTATTTCCTTTGGTAATCCATGCAATTTGAAAATATTCTTAAGAAATAGTTGTGCCACCTGTGCTGCACCATAAGTAGTCTTGTAGGGAATGAAATGGGCATATTTCGTCAATTGGTCCACCACCACATAAATTCCATTGAATCCTTCCAATGTTGTTGGCAGAGATGGAATGAAATCCATACTAATGCTCTGATACCAAAATTGTCGAAACGCTATTGCATTTTGTTTTTGGAATTGTCGAAATGCTATTGCATTTTTCTTAGTGGCCGTTAAAACCTTTGTTAATAACTCATCTGTTCCAACCGGATTTTCAGTAGTAAGGATTTCTTTAGTATTACTCGTTTTTTTCGGTGCCATTCTATGGAAATTGATATAATGGTCACTTTTGCTTTTTATTGCATAGAACTCCAAAATCACACGAAAAAGATATGAGAGCTCAAAGAATTAAAATATAAAATCTGAATATAAGACTTCGAAAAAGGGGTAACGAAAAAAATAGAAGAAAATAAAATTGGAGAAATGATTACGGAAATACATTTATTGTACTTAGCTCGGCGAATTGAGCACTTTTCGTTCATGAAGCATTGAAATCCGACGTCAAACGAAAAAGTTAAGGCTACACGAAGAAAGCGGAAATAACAAACTTAGAAAGGGGCCCTTTACTAAATTTTTTTGGTTTCTTTGAAATATTGGACCATAAGAGAAATAAGACCGTGAAAAATTTAAATTCTTGATGACAAATTTTTTCTTTGGTTACTTGGATGTCTCATATGCTCGTAAAAAATACGACCGAATAAGAAAATAGAAAAGAACCGAAATTTTTTTCGTTTTGACGGGCATTAGGAGGGCGCACTTGCTAGGCGCCGGAGGAGGGAATCTTCGCGGAATATTTCGAAATTTTGAAGGGGCGTGGGTCGCGCAAAGAGAGAGAGAGGTATAGAGAGAAAAGGAGAGAGATATGAGCACATGGCGCCGTGCGTGGGCGTGGAGAGGGAGCGGGGCCAGAGGGCGCCGAGAAGAGAGAGAGGAGGGGCGCCGTGGGGAGCTTAGGTTTAGGTTTTTTTTTAAGGTTAGAAACCCAAAATTAGGGTTAAGATTTTTTGCCATAGTTTCTCTGTTTTTTCACACTTCTCATACCTAACCTGATTGGCGAGGGTAGGGTTAGGGCTGGGTGAAGGTAGGGTTAGGTTAGATTATTAATTTTTTTTAAAAGTGATTCTAGCGAACCTTCAAAATGAAAAGACTGAAATTTTTTTTACAAAGAAACAAAACTTCACAAATGAGAGGTTGAAGTGCTTCTCTCCCAAATTTCCTACCAAAGCTAGGATTTGACCTCTTTCACAAGAATTGCCATAACTTTGTCAATTCTCAACCAAATTGGCTGAAAATGGGCTCAGATTCAAGCTAAGATTGATATCTACAATCCAATAAAATTACAGTCACAAAATTTGGCCAAAAGTACAGCCAAAAATGGAGAAAAACAGACTGCAAAAACTTAACTAGCTAAAATTGGAATGATATCACTAAAATGGCCATAATTTGGTCATTATAGCTCCAAATAAATTTTTCTTAGTACCTCCAGAAAGCTAAGAGAGAGATCTACTGATCTAAAACAAGAAACTACACAAAAAATGAGAATGACTTGGTCAAAAATTGAATCAAAACATTCTAGAAATCGAAAATCAAGAAACAAGTGAAGAAAAAACCACCAAATTTGATGGGGAAAGGATCTAATGCTCTGATACCAATATTGTCATGTGCCAACCTTAGCATTCAAACATCTAATCCATTCATTAACATCAAATTACAATGGAAATGCAAGAAATCAAGAAAATACTCAAGAAATCAAGAAACTAGACAAAGATAGCAAAACTTCACCAAAATAGGCAAAGTAAGAATCCATTATTCATCATTATTGATCATTCACAAGATAAGGCCTGAAACTAGTTGTAGGCACATGAACCACAAAGAAAGCTCTCAAAGAGAAGCTTCAAGATCACCAAAAGTTCAGAAATCATAAAAGTAGAATAGCCTCCAAATTAGCACGACCTCCTCGATTTATAGTGGGCTTTTAGTGCCTCTAACATTTGGGGCCTTATTACCTTAATTTGGGCCTTACAACCATTATTACAATTCCCACCAATACAAATGTGGTGTGGTTGTTTGAGCTTCTTTATTAACAATCCTAATGACTAGTTCTGGTCTAATTTAGCTCCATGGCTATTTTTGGCAATTCGTTAGTAAGCTCATGGGCTAATTACATACAACACATGACATGCCATCCATTTTGCAGTTGTGGTTGCGAAGATTTTGCAAAAAACATGATTTTTGATGCAAAATTTTGGACTAAGTTGAAGATTGGTTGCAACTTTTCGTCTTATCCAGAGAAAATAGGTCTATAGTTTGCTATATTACCATTACTTCCTTTTGCATTTCACAATTTGTTCTTAGTTGTTGCCTTGCATAACCAATGTGTATATCTCCAGAATTTTGTTTGTTTTTCTTAAAAAGAAAAATGGATTATCAAGATGTTTGCATGAAGTCACCTTCTCCTGTTCAACCGTCATCTACTGTGCTTTCTCCACCTAGAGGTAGTTCAATAGTATCTCAACAACTTGAGCCTGAGACTCCACGTTTGGATATGCAAGATCGCATGTTGCCCATGAAGCATATTCTCGCCAATCTCGAGAAGGTTATTATGACAATCGTTAGAGGTACTCCAATTGGCACACAAGCATTGGATGTAACTGTAAATACACCTTTCGCTTCAGAACCTTCCTCTTCTTGTTTTCCTTATCAACTGCCCAATGTTCCATACTAACAATAAGACATGAAGCCTCCACATAGCATGCCACAACAACGTATGGCAGACTATGTGGATCAATGGTTCCACAAGTGGGAGTGTTATTTTGAATCACAAGAATTGGCGAATTAGGTGAGCCCCCTATCAGCTGTAGGATGTTGTTGACGGCTGTGGCAGAGAATTCAGACTGTGCCAGAGTGTCCCACTACCTGAGTTGACTTCAAGAGATTATTTTCAAGCCCAAGATATCACACTGCATGAGCATGTGCAGGCTATCGATGCACGGTTATTACTGTGACAAAGGAACAACCCTATGCAAGTTCATGTTTTTCTAATATCGTGAGACATTGATGAAAATTAGGGCAGGCACAAGTAGGGACAACAAGATCTATTGACCAACTTGGAGCCAAAAGTTCTTGTTGTGAGACAATCCACATGATGCGATAGGAAGCGCAGATCAGTGATGTAGGCCAAGAGGGAGAGAGAAGAGTGTTAGAGCCAGTAGAGAGAAGCATAGTAGGCATCTCGAGTCAACATGTCAAAAGAGAGATGTGAGAGAATAGGGGAAGGAAGGGAGGTAAGGGCGATAATGGTGGAGAGAGAACATTGAATGGAGCTACGAAGGAAGGAGTAATGATGGACAACAAAGAGGAAAGAGAAGATGGAGCAGGAAAGTGCCGTAATACCATGTCATGACAGATTCACAGATATTGTTATCAAATGACGAACAATGACTAAAGCCTGACAAGCAATTGTAGAAGCATAGACAAGAGATCTCCCACAAAGAGCCCAAGCAATACATGTTAGAGAAGGAGTATAATAATCTACCTAATGACTAAATGATAGCCCTAAATATACTATCTAATCAAAGCAACTAGTAAGTCGCATGTCTCCTTTGTAAGCTAAGACATGAAGCTCATCTAAGGTAGAAACAGTTTGAAAGGCTATCTAAAGGTTCGTCTCCATGATGTACACGAATCTGATTATACTCAAAATGAAGATCAATTTTAGAAGACATGGATGCTTTACACAATGGGTCAAAAAGATCATCCCTGTGAGGAATCAAGTTTTGATCATGAATTGTAAGATGATTTAGAGCACAATAATCGATCAATAGAAAAACATTCAATCCCATTCTTTTTTTTTGTCAACAAGGAAAGTTGGAACACCACAAGGACTTTGCTAGGTACAATAAGATCCTGTTGCCAGGTCGTAAGAGGTGGAACCCTAGTCTAACATTGTCAACATTTCTAGTGCAACATGTGGGTACGTCTAAGAGCTAAGTAACATGTGGGTACTTTGAAAGGAGTGAACTAGCGACCATTACCTGAAAGCGATTGGAAACAATCTTAGGTGTGGCATGGACATGAGAACAACTTTGCTGCTAATAAAAGAATGTGTGCTAGAAGGGCGCTAAATTCTCGACTGGTAATATCTATTCGTAAGTGAATATGACGTGGACCTATCTTGCCAGACCCTTCTTTAACAAGGTATAACTCAAAATCATTGCGATCATTGGAAAGCAGCAGGAGTAGAACTACTTATGGTCCCGAGCACAACAAAGGCAGCAGATTAAGCAGGAGGACTAGTTGAACCAGGGATATCATTTTTTAACAGAAGAGGGCGAAGAGCAGGCTTAGATGGGACAATTCAAAATACTTATTCTGTAAGGTACTAGCAAGTAACATAGTGTGGCCAAGACTGGTAAGTGCAACAGATGCAACCTCATACCTAAGAGTACCATGCAAACCAAGTACAAAACGGTCTCGTTAAGTATTAAGTCACATATGACAAATCACAGCTCCTTGAAGAGCCATCTTGAAGTCGACAAGCTGTATTGGTAGAAAAGTGCATCATTTGTGTGCAAAACCAGTTAGTGGCATGACCTTCCAAATGAATAGTAGCAAGCTGAACCTTATGAGCAGCATGCCAAGGTAATAACCTGAATGAGTACCCAGTTAGCAACTTATGCTTGGGTACTGATCAGACATAAGCAATGCTGTTTGGCTAAGATTTTTTGTTTATTGAATTCTATATTATTGTTTTGATGTAGATCCTTTGACTTTTTGTGTTGCTTGTATATTGTTTCTAAGCTTTACCTTTTGTGAATTTGGATATATTCTAATTTCACAAATAGATATATATCCATCTTGTGAAACAAATTTTTTATTTACGGTTATCAAGAGACCCTTAGTAAATAGAAAGCTGCACTTTACCCCTAAAATCTCAAGCAAGTGATCCAGGACGACAGGAGTAGGAAAAACTCAATCAACAAGAAGATGTGTAATAGGAGCAGGACTAACAATGGCAGGTGGGGTACCGGAAAACTGTGCAAAGATGTTAGCTACCATCTGCTCAATATCCAACAGTGGGTAAGGCATCAATTGAGGCCTGGAGGTCAACAGACTGACAGTCATGATCGTCCAAATTGAACTGTATCCAAACTGTAAGGAGCATGAGTAGTAACAGGCGGACATGAAGTTGTAAGGGCTTAAGTGGCCTGGAAAGGACTGTAATTGGTCAAATTCTAATAAAAAGGGAATAGAGAATATTGTAACATGTGAAAAAGGGATGAAATGATACACATTAACAAGGCTGAAACAGGTTGGTAAGGGAGGTAACGGGCTGGCGCCACAAAATGGAAAAAGAGCTAATATGGAACGGTAATGTGCTGGAAAGCAAAACTGTAGTAAAAAATCAGCAAAGGAAGGCAAAGAAGGGATAAAGGTTAAAACAGAACGATATTGGGCTGCAAAAATAGTCGCAAAAATTCAGCAAAAAGGAGGTGAAAACAGGCAAACGGGAAATAAAATGAGAGTATCGGTAGATTATCAATAGAGTCAAAAGATGAGGAAGGGTAGAAAAAAGTATGAGGGTGGAAATGTAGAAAAGAGGGTGGAAGTAGAGTCAGAAAATAAGAGTGTGGAGAAGCAGGGGGCGATAATGGAGGAGGGCAGAAAAACAAACCATCAAATGAAAATCGATCTAAAGTAGGCCAAGGAGTGCTTTGATACCATGTTAAGAACACTACTGCAGCAAAGCATCACATGAAGCATGAAAAGCTAGCAAATGACGATCATGAAGCATTCTCCAAATAAGAAATTCAATGAATTTCTGGGACGACGATAGCACAGGCCAGATTTTCCACAATTTTTTTTAATAAAACTCACCAACTAAAAGCTCAAAGTCTCCAAATCAATCAGCTACCAAAGGAGAGTTTCCAACTCTTATTATAACGTTCAGAAAGAGGGCTTATGCCAAAAATAGGGAGGCAAGAAAGTAAATGCTACTTCTAAAAATTGTGCACCTTTTTAAAGTCAATTCAATCGCAATGCTAACCTTGCATTTTTAGGCCCAGTAATTATGATATGGTTGCACTTATGGCTGCCAGTCCCAAAGTATTGAATGCATGTCCATGCCAATGGCACTGCTGGTCATACGGTCCATGGTCGATGTTTGTTGTCTTTGTGATGGGTGGGCATCTCTGCATCATCCTCCAAGTCTGCGTCTGAGTCTGATTGGATGCGGTGTTGTCGCCTAGAGAAAAAAGATGTTATCGTGGTCTGCACAGGTCTCTCAGCATGGGACCTGGGCAGTTTGACATATCTCTCCTCTAAGGAATAACCTCTCTTGTGGCATTAGGGAGCCACACATGTCTACATGCAATCAGTGAGTGGAGTGTAACGGGATCGTCTCGAAATAGACACGAATTTCTCCGTCTGATTTCATCTTAGGTAGGACATCAGAAGACAAAATGGTCTGTCTAAATCAACTTCCCTGAACTAGCATAATTGGCATACTCTAATACGTATCTTTTGTGGGAATCCACAATCTCTACCCGAAGCTGATGTGATGAAATTTTGAACTGTCCAACTGTACATCCGAGACTATGTAATGTATAGTGATGAGAGAGCAAGAGGGGATAGGAAGACATCTTAAGGTAATTGGGGAGCTCCAAGTTTTCTAGACTCACTAGTTATACGTCAAAGATGTAATGGAAACTTCTCCTTTACCAGACTGAAGTCACAGAGGTAAAGGATATGATGTGAATGTTGCAACAACAACATGAGTTTTGAGTGTAAAACATAGCTCTGATATCCATACCCTACGAAGAGTAATTAATATGATACTAGATATCCATCAAGTGGAACTTATCGGTGTTTTTTGCTAACATTATTAGCATCCTGGATGGGTTTACATTCTGTAAAAGGGTCTTGATAGCATGGAGCATTTGATTTTCCTAGAATGTTACAATTGGACCATTTTTAGGACTTTATGTTCAGTTGGATCACAAAAGATGAGAGAATAGGGGGTAGGAAGAGATCCTAAGGTAAGATAATTTTGGAGCTCCAAATGCTTGACAGTCTGTTAAAGTATTCTTTTGGAAAACTGACATTTAAGCTTTAAGGCTTCAAAACAAGTCTCATAACTGTGAATCAACAAAAAGCTTGGTAAAACTAATAAGACTCAGAAATTTATAGACTTCTACTGAGTAATGGCACGTGTGTTTGCATGCTCATTTCAGCTCATAACTGTCATTGATTTGTATTCCTGTGGCCTGCTGTACTATTATCTATATTTGCAGCAATATGTACAGGATTGTATTTTTTCCTAAAAGTTTGGATTGATGATTGAAAGGGATTAAAATACTCTTCCAATGCCGAATTCTTCTTTTTAGTTGTGATATTTGAACTTAGTCATATAAATTGACTTCATTGGAGATGCAAATCTTATAAATTACATAAGACACATTCTTTAGGCAAAGTAAGCATTAGCTGAGCATAACTAGCATATTGAAATTTCTAAAAAAATTTCTCAGCAACCACCAGTTATATTGGAAATATGAGAAGCAAAAAATCGCACTGATTTTTATTCATCCGTGTTTGAGGGGTTGACTTACCTGTGTTTGCAGGCCATTGGAGCGTTGAGTTATTTTGTATATTTCTACTTCAACAAAGAAGAAAGGCCATCTGGAGACAGCACTAGAGGTGATGAACAAAGTACTGAAAAAACATTGGAGGAGGCTCGAAAAATCATGGAAAAGTACAAGTAGTCAGGAAGACCCCTAGTCGTTGTCTTCCATGTAGTGTACTCCAAAGTTAAAAATTTTGTATCTTTGGTCATCATAAGAGATGCCAATACATTGCAATGTTGTGGATTAGTAAGGTCTCTTGCTTTGTATAAAGGGTATTCAATTCTATAAAGATCCAAGTCATTGAGAAGTTATCACAAATACTATGCATGAAAGCATGCATTTTTGGAGGATATGTACCCAGAGTAGTTGATTTTAACATACAGCAATTTTGAAGATTCTGTAGCTCGCCAATATCGCATGAGGTTGCATGTGCTATTTTTCACCTTATATTCAAACTTGGTGCAATTCAATTGATTCTGTCACTTGTAGATCATGCTGTTTGAATCTAAATGTTATGTGGAAGTGGTCTACCAGCACTCTTTTGCAAGTTGTAAGGCCAATTGATCTTTTGTGTGCTAAGTAAACATAAAAAAGACAATGCGCGAATATGCAATAGAAACAGCAAACAAAGATATCAAAATGTAAACAAGAAATAATAAATCATTGATTGGAGTAACTCCAAGAATTAACAACAGAGATCCCAATCCTGTAGTCAAGCCTAAGGCGTAAGCTGTCATATGGATTTAGGCACGTGACCTGATTAACCAAGGATTCAAGAGGAAAAGAAGTTCAAAATTCGAACTCCAACAGATTGTGCCAGAAAACTCATCGTATGTTGATAAGACCTTTCATGTCTATTATTCTTTTAGCCTGATCAACCATGCCATTAACAGCTACTTTTTCCCCCTAAACAAGTGCCTTATGGCCTTAATCGAACCCACCTTTGTTAATTAACTCCTTCCAGGGCCCATTTAAGCACTTCACGTTGTTCTGAACTTTGATAGTCTTAGCTGTTGGTACTACTCAAGCATTTTGCTCACAAAATGGTATCACTCTAGATTTGGGGTAAAAAGACAATTTACATGTAATAGGAGCTATGGATTCACAAGTCATGACAGGTAAAAGTAATGAATCATTCACAAAAGATGGCTGATGGAAGTGGTTGAGTTGCACAAGTCTGTGTGTAATCTTGTGCTTGGGTTTATCCAATAGACTAGGTTGATTAACGATCCACTTAACCATTTCAAATGGCACCGTGATAACATGTATCAATGCAACACTTGGACAATGAATTTTGTCGTCTTTTATCAATGGTTGCTTCCCAATCACAAACTGTTTGATGTTGGTAAGTACTTTCGTTATTGGTATGAGGCCATGGCCCATGAAATTGTTGAGAGTAATATGCTCCATAGAGTCTTCTTGGATAAGCTTGGAGTTAATATTTTGCTCTTTGACTCCCATAATGTGAAAGAGCTGCCATCAGCGTAACTTAATACAAGATCTGGCAATATTGGGTTTGGTAGAAGACAGAAAAATCTTCCAAATGAGATCGATCATAGAGAATGTTGGCCAAGCAACACTTTTCTTTATAACTTCGCTCATAGGATTCCATCGCCAAACATACGATATGCGCTTGATCATTGCAACAACCAAACCTTGAATACTAGGTAGGAATCAGCATGGTACATGCATGCTATTTAGCTCCAAGAATTATCTCAAGCCTAACTTCCTTATCAATCGATGGGATGGCTTTGAACCTTAGTATTCATAAAATTTATGTATTCCGATGGAGATTGGAAGCATCTAGGTGAGACGAGGTTCTACCCATTAGTGCTTTGAGTAGCAATGACAAATCTTCACAATGAATATGTTTGCAACAAACTTATTGAAATTTGTCATTGCCAACAAAGTCAGTTTTAGCAGGCAAAGAGAGAAACTTTGAGACACTATCATTATCTAATATCAAAACAACTTTTGCAACAGAATGGAGAATGTATGCTTATAAAGTTATGTCTTTTGGACTATGTAATATGCACCAAGTTCATTTCAGCAGGCTATGCAATTTGCTTTCAAGGAGTATTTGCAAAAATTTCTTGAAATTTATTTGGATGATCTTGGAGTCCACAGTGCTGATACAGACCATCTGGATCATTTGGAAAAAGTATTTGAACATTGTCGTAAGTACCAGATTTTCTTGTCAAAATCAAGGTTATTGTGGAGTTACCTCCACTAGGAACAATTCGAGGAATTTACATTTTCATGGGTCATGTGAATTATTATCAGATATTTATTTTCTTTGCGGAGTGGCACGACCTTTTTATAAGTTGACTATTGTACCGATTTGGACAACAGAGGCGTTGGAAGCATTTGAAAAATTGAGGAAAGCCTTAGCTTCTGCACCGATTCTACGAGCTCCAAACTAGACAATTGAATTCTATGTGCATACTGATGCATCGAAATATGCCATTTGATCTATTTTGCTACCCGATCAGATTTTTGCTAGTTGACAACTTAGTGATTCTGAGAAGAATTATTCCACTACTGAACGATAAGCGTTGGGTATGGTATTTTCAGTAAAGAAATTTCGATATTATTTGATGGCGACGCCCTTTGCATTTTACACTAACCATCATCCTTTGCTATATTTGATAAACAAGACATGCAATACGGGATGCATTGCAAGATGGTTACTATTATTGACTGAATTTGATTTTCGAGTTGTGGCTCGAAAAGGTAAGCAACATTATTTTGGAGATCATGTATTAAGAATGAATATCTGATGTCAGGTCAACCTAACGAATCTTTGTCCAAAGTTCAACATAAGCGATTGATTTTAAAAGCACAACCTTATCAATTGATTGATGGTCAATTGTATCACCGTGGAATTGATGATATTGTGAGAAGATGTGTATTGCCACATGAAGTGTATGATCTAATCATGTTATCACATGATGGGATGGGAGGAGGACTTTTCTCATCTGATATTACTGTTCAAAAGATCTTGCAATCAAGATGTTGGTGGCCTACACTTCATAAAAATACAGAGAAATATATTCAGTCATGTGATGTTTGTCAACTGCATGTTGGCCTACAAAACAACATTACGAGCCTTTACATCTGGTTCTAGCTCAAGTACCATTTGAAAAATGAGGACTTGATTACATTGGTCCTATCCATCCTGTGGCAAGAGGTACTCAAGCTAGATACATTATTGTAGTGACAGTTTATATGACCAAATGGGTTGAAGCATGAGCAGTTCATGTAGCTGATGCAAAATCTACATCAAAATTTTTATATGAAAATATCGTTCTTCGATTTGGGTGTCCTATGGAGACCGTCAGTGATCGAGGAACATTTTGTCAATGAAATAATAAAGTGTCTGTTAGAGGACTTTTTTGTTATTCATCGGTTTAGTATTCCATATTATCCGAGGGGTAATGGACAAGCAGAATATTCCAATAAGGTATATGGTGACTTCTTCCATGAATTCCAACCTTGCGGTGCTCGTCTTGTCCTTGGTAGGGTAGAAGGACTTATGGACGCTCGTTAACCAATGTTGCTCGATCCAAGTATGAAATTGTGAGTTCCATGGATTGCCGAGGATGGATGCTCTATAGTACACTCGGGCCACTGGCAGTTCATCTTCAACTTTCTACGACGCAAGGGCCGTATTTGGGTCAAAACAGATGGATGGGAGAAGTCGTCCCATTTGGTGGTGATGTCCATCAAATACTCTAAGTCCCGAGCATATTGTGCGGACGCATAGACTGTTGGATCAGGACAATTCACATATTCTTTGGAGAACTGAATGAGAGCCCTCTTGGCATCTACGTCCATCTTCCACCCGTACTCCGATTGAATTCTTGGCCAATTCATTGTTGCAATTGTGATTTTGTCCATAGGGTGCCACACTTCACCCATTTTGATCTGCGTGGGTAGGGAACGTAGTGGCATTCACCTGTAGCTATCTTGGACTTGTGACATATGCCCTGATGGCCGTAGGGCCTCTTTCGAACAGCTTTTGGCGCCATTCTAGTTGAGGGGCCAATGTTGGGGGAGGTAGGCCAGCTCGTTTCCCTTCACCTCCTTGATCGTCATTGGGAACTGCCAGCCGCCGCGTGAGCTTTCGTAGGGATACTAGACCAGGTAGGCATTGATTTCATCCTCTACCGTTTTTGGCCATCGAAATGTGTGGCTGGAAGAGATCGATCACGAGCCTTGAGATAAAGATGCAGGTGCTTGGCTCAGAGTTGCTGCTTGCATGGTATCTGAGCCCGTGTCCTGCCCTTGGCCTTGTGTATCTGACCCTGTCACTGCTTGTCCTTAGTCTTGGCTCTGACTAGCCTGTGCAGCATCATACATTGGTGGTGTTAGAATCACCACCTGGGTCGGTTGTGGTTTCTGTGCCATGAGGTTTTGGCACGCCATGAGGGCGCTCTTTGCTTGGCTTAGCTCGTGGTTTGCACTCGCACGGTATCGATCAAACTTTGCTTGATACTTGTTGAGTGTTTGACTGTATACCTGCATCTGCTGCCTGTACAAGTTCATTTCAGCTTGTGTGAGAGGCCGATCTACAGGTACAGGTTGTGCTAGCCAAGCTACCTTCTTTGCTTGTAAGGCTTGCATCTCCCCTCCCAGGCCAGTATTCTCTGTTTCATAGATTCGAAGTTGGGCCTAGAGGGGGGCTTGTTGCCTCTTGCTGGAGCTCTTGAACTTGGGCAGAGGCATTTGTTACTGTCTTGGAGAGACTCGAGATGTAATTTTAGAGGCTATCTTCATGTTGTTTTAGCCTTCAGACCTCATCCTTTTGTGCCTACTCATGTTGGCTGGCTATTTGCAGGTCTTGCTAGAGCTTCGTGAGTTTCGCTCGCAGTTTCGTATCGTCGATAGCCAGTTTTACAATCTGACCGTCCAATATCGTTTTGGTGGCGATCGCATCTTGGACAAATGTGCCCAAAAATTGGTATGTTGAGTGAATATCCGTTGGCACAATCGGTATGGGTTGTCGGGATCAGCACACTTCTTATGGATATTTGGTTGCTGATCCATCAGTTTAAGTGATTTTCACCCCTATTTTGCTATTTTTACTCAAGATCTGTGCTGCAGATCTATATTTTTTGAGGCCAAGTAGTATTTGATGATGATATGCTACCCTTTTGATCCCATCTGAGGGATCTAGATCCTATTTGGATGATCTACCTATGACATTCGAATGTAGATTTAAATAGGAATGGATATCATTTAGTCTTTACCCATGGTTGAAGATCAACCAAACATAGTCGTCCTTCGAATAGTTCAGTTGTCTGAATTCTGTGAATCCTGTAGGTATCAGATGAGCAGACATTTTACCCTAGATCAGTGATCAATAAACATGTAGAAAAAATCTTGAAATAGATAATAATATCACCAAGGAGAAGACTGTGAGATTAATTCCTAACAGTCCCCCTTAAGGTCGCGGTTGGTGCCTTGGTGTCTTTGTCAGGTTTAGCATACTAAAAAATTTATGATGCTTGATCTTGAGAAGAGCTTTGGTGAAAATGTCTACAACCATTTCTGTTGTGGAGCAATATTGAAAAGTCACTTGTCCTGAAAAAACTTTTTTCCGAAAAAAATGGTACTGGATTTCAATATGCTTAGATTTTCCATGAAATCTGGGATTCAAAGATAGTGAGATGCAGCTCAAGTTGTCACATAGAATGGTGTGTCGTTAGACAAAATAAATGCATCGTCTATGTTTATAGCTATATGAATTGAATTGACACCTATATTCTTGAAATAAACATTACAATCAGCTGAATTGTTTGCAAAACCCCATTGAATAAGATAAGCATTGATTCCTTTGAATCAAGCCCTTGTAGCCTGTTTTAAGCCATAGATTGCTTTGTGTAGCTTGCACACTTTGTGCTCTTGGCCTTTGACTTCGAATCCTTCCAGTTGGAAGGTATACAGCTCCTCTTCGATGTAGTCATTGAGAAACGTTGTCTTGACATCCATTCAATGCATTTCGAGGTCTTTCGCAGCTGCTAATGTAATTAGAGTCCTGATTGACTGCATTTTAGTCCACTCCTTGGACTTGAGTAAAACCTTTAGCCACCAGCCGTGCTTTCCATTTTGCAATGGAACCATTGGATTTGATCTTCTTATTGAAGATCCACTTGTTGTCGATAACTCTCTTGTGAGTGGGGAAGTTGACGAGTGTCCATGTCTGGTTCATCAAAAGTGAGTTGTACTCGCTTTCCATAGCTTCTTTTCACTTCACAACATCCTTAGAGTTAATAGCTTCGGCTAGGGTCTCTGGATCTTTTGATGAAGTCTAGAAAGATCGAGGTGTATACCTCTCAAGAACTGTTCGAATCCTTGAGGATCTTCGAACAATCGGTTGACCAGATTGCGATGGTGTTTTTTCTTGAATTTTTCTGGTGATTGGTATTGTTGGCTGCTCGGCTTCTATAGCTGTAGCTGCAGGTTATGTAGAAGAAACATCATGATTGAAAGATTTTGTGCTATGTAGAGTATGATGAAATGACACAACATCATTTATTGATGGTGGTTTAAAGTCATAGAATGTATCTTCTTTGAAGATTACATCCCTAGAAGAAAATGCTACATTGGTGGATGGATCATAAACTCTGTAAGCTTTATGTTCATCAGGATAGCCAA
Organism: Diphasiastrum complanatum; assembly: GCA_029204225.1. Taxonomy (NCBI): domain Eukaryota; kingdom Viridiplantae; phylum Streptophyta; class Lycopodiopsida; order Lycopodiales; family Lycopodiaceae; genus Diphasiastrum; species Diphasiastrum complanatum. Next base: position 39,988,909 of record CM055101.1, on the reverse strand, counting down.
TGAAAATATATTTATTTGACCTCTCGTCCAGTTTCTTCCTAAGCTGTTTAGGAACATGAACAAAACATATACAACTAAGGATTTTTAAATGGCTGACACTAGGCTTGTGTCCATGCCATACTTGATAAGGAGTTCTGTTATTGACGGATTTTGTGCTAGATCTGTTATGTAAGTAAAAGGCTATGGCAATAGCTTCTGTCCATAATTTTGCAAGTAAGTGCAATTGGTGTAGCATGGATCTGGCTGAGTTAAGAAGCATTCGATTCTTTCTTTCTACAATTTCGTTCTGCTGAGGCATGTAGGAAGTTGCAAATTGTCTTCGAATGCCATGTTCAACTAGTCGGACATCTCATTGGATATGTATTCACCGCCACCAGTGCTTTCACCTTTGTAGATGTTTGGGTCTCAGCCATGGCCTTGAACTCATTGAAGCATTTAAAGACTTTTGATTTGTGCTTTATGAACGTGACTGTAGACCATCTAGAATAATCATCTATGAAAGTGATAAAATAAAGTGCATCTCCTAAGGATGGAGTTGGCATTGGACCGCAAAGATCACTATGTACAAGATCTAATACATGTTTTGTCTTGATGGAATGTGTTCTAGGGAATCTGCTTTTAAAGTTTTTACCATAAATATAAGATTCACATAAAAATGATTTCCGATCTAATGAAAGAGAGAAATACAATCCATCAACTAAATTATTACGTCATATAAGAAAGAAATCTTGTATTAGCATGTCCAAAACAATATGCCACAGTAAATCATTATTGTTTACATTCTCATGAGTAGTAGCTAGTGCGATTGAGTCAGAAAGTATGTATAAATTTTCAACTTGACTACAAGTAGTCAGAGTAGTATCTTTGTCGAAGATTGTATACTATCCAATACATGAAGAACATTTGGAACAAAAATAGAGAATGCATTTTGGAATGCAATTTTGATAGTCCCCTTCCACACTGATGGTGCTAGAGTCTCCGAGGTAGATGAATTGATCTCTGCTATAAGCCACGTACTTAGTAAACCATTCTCTTTGAGTCATGTGTTGGGAAGCGCCACTATCGAGATACCAGCTATCGTAGTCTGCGTTGCTACTGTTGTAAGCCATTAATAGTTCTGATGGTTTGTCTTCATTAGAGGTGTGCTCCTTAAATTCTGCCGCATTGGTAGAATTCGGTTTTTGTTGCTGCTACTTCTTTGCCTTGTTGTAGACGTGGATATGACCCTCCTTGATGTTGTGGTTTGCGCTCTTACAATATCAACAAAAGAGCTTCTTGCACGATCCACTGCTCTCTGATTGAGTCTGAGGCTTCTACTGCTGCAGCTGCTGCACTTGATTCTTGCCCTTGAAATTGTCTTTCTTCTTCGTGTACAGACCACTGGTCTTTCTCCGCATTTCTTCTTGAAGAAGATGACTGATGACCTTTTCAAGAGTCAAGTCAGGTTGAGTGGAGATCATCATTACAAAGTGCTCGTAGGACTTTGGTAAAGAAGAAAGCAAGGTCATAACAACATCATCATCTTGAATAGCACATCCTACAACTGATAATTGATCTAATAAAGATATATAGTTGGTGATGTGAGAAGTGATGGCTATAGAATCAGACATTCTGAGTGTAAAGAACTTCCTTCTAAGGTGCAACCTAGTTGTTACATCTTGAGTCTCATACAAATTCGACAACAAATCTAATGCTTCCTTAGAGGACTTGCATGTGGTAACATGGGATATTTGGGAGTCGTCCAGATTCAGTGTGATCGATGCTAGGGCCTTTTGATCCTTGATCTTCCATGCCTTAGTTAATTGATGATCAACGTCTTCTGGTTTCGGGTCAGACCCGTCTACAACATCCAAAAGATCTCAATCTATTAACATCATCCGAAGTTTTAACTTCCAGATATAGAAGTTAGATTCGTTGAACTTGTAAATGATCCTAACTTCATTAGATGAGGAAGATGAAGAGTTACCAGTAAGAGACATACTGATAGTAATTCAAATAGAACAATCTCTCGGTTTATTGAGCTGATGCTTTGATACCACTCTATTGGAATAGGATGAGAGGACGCGAACGGAGGAAGAGAGAAGAAAATAAATTGCAGAATAACTCTCTCGTTATGAGATGCTACAAGCAAGAACACTCTGAAAAAATTATAGATGCTCACCAGCAAGATTATGAAATAATTCATACTTAGAAAAACTTGAGTACAGTCCACCGAAGAGATTGGATGAGGTGTGGAATTATTGTAAATTAGTTTTAGTGTGAAGTTCAGCGAAGAATTTTAAGTGATAGTGCAGTATGATAATGCTGGTTCCTCAGGTGTCAAAGACAGACATCATCTGATTAGATTCAGAGGACTCATAGATATTCGTGATCTGATAAGAGTGAATAAATGAGCGTGAACTAGCAGTAGGAAAGTATAATCAAATCACAACACAGATCTCTATGTTAAACATAGATATCGAACAACAGTGTTTGTTACAGCCAGAATGGAGACATAACTTGGATTCTAATATCTTCCACTCAGACGAATTAGTTTGCATCACGGAGCATCAAGAATTGATGCGATCTGGAGGTGTATTTATAACCAACGTCCTTGTAATTATAAGAAATGTTTAACTAATCCACAATCACAAGACTAGTTTAAATTTAACTATGTACTTCGTTGTACTTTAGAGATATTTGAAATACAATGTCATCTGTACTGATAATACATGAGTCAGGAGACTTGCTTTGTCGCATACTTTGCATTTTGAAAAAATGCAAAAAAGCTACCAAACAGTGCATTGTGAGAGTTATTGTGAGAGGCATTGTGAGAGGTGAGAGCCAGTTCGAGAAACAAGGGAAGACCAGCCGGAAGCCCGATGCAGTCGTCCTTCAAGTAGTTCGGGCTAGTTCTCTTCTGTGATTCCTGCAGGTATCAGATGAGCAAACATGGAACCAAAGGAGGTTGCATATGACTCTAGATTAGTGATAAAAAATGTGCAGGAAATTTTTTGAAATAGAAATAGTATCACCAAGGCGAAAACTGTGAGCTTAATTTTTAATGCTTCAAACACAAGATACCCTATCAATGTTAGGGTTTACACAAAAGTACACCAATTGAATCATTCACATTCTACATGCAAAAGCTAGAAACTTGATATAGAATCTTGAAGAATGATATGAATCCTTTCTTATGCATCAAACCTCGCCAAGATCCAACTAGTAGGGAGAGAAATCATCCTACTTCAAGTATTTTGACCTAAATTGCCTCCAAATCACTCACTAGATTTGACTTCTCCTCCAAATACAACCTACAACAATGCTCTGATTCAGGTCAAAAGATCTAATTATGCCCTTTGATCTTTGGCTAATATGGAGAGCAATCTAGCATCATTAACAATGTAGAAATCTTGCATCTACTACACATAGAAGATATAAACTCAATAAGAACTTGTCAAAAACACTTATGAAAGTTAATTTAATGTTCCAGTTCGTACAACAACAATACTCACATGTGTGGATCCATAAACACAAGAAAAATAGCATTCTATACACAAGATCTCACTATATTATCACCAAGATGCAAAAATGGATGTAAAAACTCAAAGAGATATCTTCCATAAGAATGAGAGAGACGATGTCCTCCCACACTTGTAGACTCTTTATAGTAGCCCCTTGCCCTATTTGGATGCTTTTATACAAGCTTATCAACTTATGGAAGTTTCTAGATCTCTTCCAAAACATAGATTCAATGCATCTAGGTCTATTAAGTGACCTTATCAACATGCCTAGGTTGCCAAAAATAGTAAATCCACTATTCTTAGGCCTTATTAATTTGTAAAGTCTATTTTTAATATGAAAATGCATATTGGCCTCAAAATTGCCAAATAAACTCAACATAAACAGCTCAAACTAGTTGAGATTTTCACAGCCATTACATCACACATGAGGTATGGACAAAACAATCTAGAGTCTCTACCAATCCTTGTTTCGCTCCTCTCAACGGTATCAGAGTAGGTGTTCAAACGAACAAAGATTCTCTTGAAAGGTTTATGGGATGTGGTAGATGGCAGTGACACCATGCCAATAGAAAATGACTCAAAGTCATTGAGTGGAAGAGAAGAGATGATAGGGCAATGACATTTATGACTTTGTCTCTAATAGAAGAGATATTGACGAATGTGGAAGAACCTGAGTCTAGGAATCATATTGGGAGAATTTGCAAGAGAATTTTGAAGAAAAGACCACAACAAATGTCTTGCATCTCACCAACCAACTTTTCAACATGAATTAGGATGGCGCGAATCTTGATTCCCATAGGAATAAAATGAAGGCCATCTTTTCTCAACTAGCAATAGCAAGAACAAATCACAAGGTGCTATCACCTTCAAGCTGCTGCACCCCCAAACAGGCGAGTGGCTCGGGGGGGAGGAGGCTTGCTAGCATGGCTAGTGGGCCCAAGAAAGGAAGGGGGAGGGGTGGCATGTACCCCCATGGCCCCTCCCCCTCTTTTTTGATTTTTTTTTTCAATTTGGGGGCCCACCAAAATATCGGGCCCTCTTTTCTCTCAATCTAAGTTATAAAAATGGTTTTTGCAACAATTCAGAGGGATTTGATGATGTGTTAGCCATTCTAGCAAGCAATGATGAGACCAAGCTATGGCACAAGAGAATGGGAGATCTTAATATGGACACACTCTATTAGATGGCAAGAGAGGATTAGGGTAGGTGGTGCCTTTTGCCAAGTATATGCCTTAGGAAGTAGCATTGTGACCATTTAGCTAGATGAAAAATCGTCCAAACTTATTCTTGTGGGCTATTCATCCTAAACAGCCAACTTTAGGATGTACAATCTACAAACCAAAAAGGTCACTGTCAACCGCGATCTTAAGTTTGATGAAGCAACCTTCTCAAAAACAAGAGTGAAATCTGACGTAGATTTTCTTCAACATCTGTACTTCCCAAGAGAAGATCCAAGTTGTTGGATTTCAAAACTCAAGTGGAAATCCACTTTTTGATGAGCGTCTTGAAGCTGCAAATACTAAGAAAAACAGAAATATTGGAAAAATATGCATAGAAGATCAAAGTATGTTTTCGACCCATGAGTATTGAAATGGATTTTGATCTTGCTGGCCTAGGATGACGGACCGAATCGACTCGAACTTATCTCGACCGGACACTTATGTCGAGTTGACACCTATTTTGAGCCGCCACTTATTTTGCCTTGGCACTTACTTCAATCTGACACCTATTTTGACCCGACACCTATTTACATTTCGACCCACATCACAATCAGAGGACAACGTTGACAATTTAGCTACTATGTACATTCTAAGTACTATCTACAAAAACTACTATCTAATATAGAACAAATCAAGTAGAACTAATAAAGATGTATAATCATACTTTCTTATACCCAGTCATTGATCTACAATGATCAGTAAAACTATATATATTACTAGGTAGATTATCAATCAAGAAATCCACGTTCGAGTGTTGAAGCTTTTTAAAACTTGTGCAACTTGAAGTGCATTCTCTTTGGACATCCGATTGATCATTCCACCAATTTTTCCCAACATAAGTGAAGCTAAAGAGGGAGATCAAGGAGTTGAGGACCCACCAATTCATCCATTCCTTGAGGATCGTACACCAGGAACAAGTGCGTAGGTAGAAACAAAGAAGCCAAATGTTGTAGAAAGTGCGGCTGAGTCAGGTCAGCCATGAGTACTAACCAGATTAGTGAGGACATGGAGACCTTTGCAAAAGGTAACAAAAAATGTTGAAATAGATAATGCATATATTGTTGACTTTTGTGGCATTATCGAGGAGCCTAAATCCTTTCAAGAGGTCATGCAAGGCGAGGAAATGAAAGAATGGCATCAAGCCATGCAAGAGGAGCTATAGTCCTGTGTAGAAAAGCAAAGCTTGGGAGTTGATTGCATTACCGAAAGGGAGAAAAGCCATAAGAAACAAATTGTTCCTTATGAAGAAGACAAATGTAGAAGGCATCATTACCCGGTACAAGGCCTGGTTAGTGGTGAAGGGCTTTTCTCAAAAGCCAAGTATTGACTATTTTGGAACCTTTTCTCCCATTGTGAAGATGTCTAACATACGAGTATTACTTGCATATGCTACAAAGGACAACTTGGAGATACACCAAGTTGATGTAAAAACAACATTTCCGCACGAAGATCTCAAGGAGGATGTCTACATGAAGCAATTGGATTTTTTTTTTTAATCCAAATTTTGTGTGCAAGCTTACCGAGTGCATTTAAAGATTGAAGCAGGTTGCCAAAGGATGGCATAGTAAGATTGACTCTTTTTTGAAATCGATTGGAATGGGTGTATTAAAATTTGATAACAACATTTATGTTATCAAGGAAGGCAGTAAGTTTTTATTCATGACATTGTTTGTTTATAGCTCCCTACTAATCGGGAATTGCTTGAAAATGATTTGAAAGGTTAAGGACCTGATGTCATTTGAGTTTGATATTATTGATTTTAGGGAAGCACAAGTTTGTGTTGGCTTGCAGATCAACATAGATAGAGATCAATTAAAAAATGGACATAGTTCTAGTGGCTTGTCCCTTTGGAAATCTAGTTCTAGGTTGTTTTCCTAGTAAGCACATCTCACAGACAATTCGAGTGTATGTGGAGGCAACATTAATGCTCAAGCCCTTGGTCAGACTATTCTGATGCATGTAAGATAGCTATCATGCTTTAAGTGTCCTAATCTTTGATGTCATAATTGGGCATTAGAATTACTCACATTTGTAGCAAGTGAAAAATCATGACTCAAGATATGCAAATTACCTTTGAGGGAATTTCATTAGATTCTTCATCCAAGATAAATCATTGTCTAGAATTAAACAAATCCCTATAGCCTTTCTTTGTGATCTTGCTGGTAGACAATAAATTCTTTGTTAACTTGGGCACATAAAGTACACCATCAAGTAGTCTAGAAACACCATCTAGAAATTGAAGACAAATTGATCCTAATTGGCCTTCGATCTTGTGTGAATTTGAGTACTAAAGTATATGTACTTCGAATCTAATGTTGTGAGTTCTTCAAATAGGTACTTGCATGAAGTCATGTGTTGAAAAGCACTTGAGTTGAGGTACCATTGTAGGCTATCTATGCTTTGTTAATCTTGTACCATTAGTAGCATCGAATCATCGTGGAAGTTTCTAACAGAATCAAAACTTTCCTCATGATGTTGCTGCATCTTCTTCTTTGCTTTGTTGTGCTTGAGAAGTCGACAATCCTTGATGTTGTAATTGGTTCTCTTGCAGTACTTGTAGAAGAGTTTGGTCTTTGGCTTTGGTTGCTGTCAATCATGCTATTCTTGCTAGTTCGGGTTAGTTTGCTCGGATTTCGTCTTTATGTCCTTCAGATTCTTCTTCCTTTGGAATTGTTGCTTATTCGAATACATGGTCATTGTCTTGGTATTTCATGAAGATAAGCTCTTCCTTCTTCCTTCTTCCTGCAATAAACTTGTTGTCAGCTTATGTAGAGACAGCTCAAAAATATTTCTCAAGAGCAATATACTAGATTGTTGTAAGGAGGAGGAAGACTGGATAGAAGAGACATATTAGCATCTTCATCCGATACTAGTGAACCTACTGTAGCTAGTTGATCAAGCAGCTGTTTGAAATCATTCAGATAATCATTGACTATATCCCAAGCTTTTTTGGAAGTGAAACAGTTACCTACGTGAGCTATTTGTGAATGTTTTAGATTCAGAGGTACAATGGCTAATGCTTTGCCATTTTTTGCTTCCTATGTGAACATTGTCTCAATTAATTTTGGACTTTCTCAAAATCCATTTTCAAAATTGGATGAGAATTTCAAAATAGGATTTAATCACAAAATGACTGAAAACTTTGACAATGTCTGATATTTACTTTACAGAAGTTCAAAAAGGGTATCACAACCACTCTGCATAGATGAAGGATTCACAAAATGCCATCAAACATCACAAATACATATCATATATCTGAGTCAATGCTGCTTAATCAAGTAAGAAATGTGCAAAGATAGTTTTCAAAATATATGTATGTATTATTTATCAAAAAAGAGCGGTGACAACCCCTACTGCTTGAGGTAATAACTATATATTTGCCTTTTTGGTTTAGGCATAACCGCCATTACAAACTTAACTATGTATGTAAACCTGTTTAGATATCTAACTCTACATATTCGTCACCCCCTCAGATTTATCTAGATCAAGATCTTCTTCTTTTGAAGAATCTGAAGAATATGTGTTTGGGGGTGATTCCAAAGGCCTTGTTCCAAGAGCAAAATGACAACACAAAGTTTATGTTGTGTCATGAGGGTCGCCATGTAGTGCCGCACCATTGACATGATATAGGAAGAATCCAAAGGATCTATATTATCAAATATATACAAGGTTGGTCGTTTCCATGAGGAATATGGAACACTCATAAAATTAGATTCTTCTATACTGCAACAAATGGCTTCTTTGCCTTTAGAATTCTTGACTTTACAAAAAAACCCCATCCTGTACTGGAGGTGTTGGCACCTGCTTCAGAAATATTTGCGGCCAAATATCTTTCCTTCAATTTATTTACAATTAATCTTAAGGATGAAGGAATATCACCAACCAAGGTGGATATGGTTCTGTTGCTCGCACCAATCATTGCCCGCATCCAATCATTGGCAAATCTTTTATTGATAGATTTAGAAAGCGATTTAATATTTTCTTTGTCATACTCCACATTTGGCAGCAGGTCGTTTTCCAAAGAGATTAGATATTTGACAATATTGAGAGCACAACTTTGACGTACAAGTGAAGTCACGCCCTCCTCGATGTGCTTATCTTTATTTTTTTCCCCGAAATATAGCTCTCCATTTATTAACTTTTTACATATGCGATCACAAAGATGGTCTGACACATATCTCAAGCTTCTAAAGAATCGAATTGATCCATGAGTAGGTGAGTACATCAATGATGCAAATCCATCACTACATGACTCCATAAACGAAGTAGGTTGCATCGGAATCATTTTCACTCTTTTATCAGATATAATTGCCAGTTCTTCATAAGAAATTTGGTTTGCACAGTAAAATTTCATAACATCCAAAAAGTTTTTGAATGTCTCATCGAATCGTAGGAGAATTTGCGTGTATTCCTCAAACTTGTCATACAAGCTTTTGAGTGCCACCTTTCCTGACAGTGTTCCAGTTATCTCACTGCCAAGTACCCCTCTCAATCCGAGATAGAATCTGCACATTCTCTTTCTTTGTCCAGGAGAGAGTTTGAGGCCCTTGATATATCTTGGTCGTTCACATTCGACCCAAAGAGCACATCCACATTCCATGATCTCCGCCAAGGTGCTCTTCTTTCTCTTATTTTCCGATTCAAAATTCAATCTGTTAGATTCCAAAATGTAGCGAATCTGATCTCGCAAAATACAGATTCTTGCATGGACAAATCTAAACCGCGACTCAAAAGTGGCTGGTAATAATCTTCGTGTTCTTAACGCTTCAACAACCACCTCGTTGCAAGCACAACAAAAGTGTTGACCATCAATTGATTCAAAGTGACAGTTTTCTAGAAACCGATTTTTAGATAGACCATCTAATTTCAAACCTGGTGCTAAATTATCTTCCTTCGGATATCTATTGGCATATACCTCTTTATTATTCTCCATATCCCATGTTTGAAAAGTTTTAAAGGCCTTCTCAAAAGCTTCAGGATTGTCAAATTGAACGGTTGTTTTGGCACTTTCCCGGTAATATATGGGCCTCAAAGTAATGTTAATGGACGCTGGTGGTGGACCTTGAGATGTATACATAGATTGGAAAAGTTATTCAGCAAAATTATAATCCAATGCACGTTGGTTTGTGAAGAGTGAGGCTCGGTGAGTGTTTTTTGTCTCCACATGAAACTGATGTCTACCCCAAACATATCCAACATCATCTGTAGAAAAGTAGTCTAAGTTGACATTTGTGTCGCCTTCAAATTCGTCCACGTCGACATGTTCTTGATCTGATTCAGAGCTTGCATCACCCGTCCTCGGAAACATTATAACATGGGGCTCCAACGGTTGCTTCCTTGCCCTTCCAATAGGTCTTGCTACTTTCCGCCCATGTTGAATATCCACGCTTTCCTTGCGTACAGATGGTCTTTTTTTTTGTAGCCTTGACTTTTCTCCTTGATGAGCATGGATTCTGTTCTGATACAAAAGGAACAATATCGAGGCAAGCGACTTCTTCGATGTCCATGTCTTCTTCCAATGGACTAACTTCAAGGCCAACGACCTCTCCGACTTCCTTGTCTTCATCCAATGAAGGATCCTCCAATCTGTCGTGTAATTCCGGCGACATATCCAAAGTTGAGAGAATTGAAGAGACCATTGTGCTAGCCTCCATAAAGATTTCTTCATTTGTATTGTTCAAGCTCTCATATTTGCTAGCTAGAAGAAATATGCCACTCGCCAGCTGTCCTTCAAACTTCAAGCAAACCATATTTTCAGTTTGACTTTTAGGCGGGGCAGTGAAATGCATGAGGTCTTCACATGAAAGAGCAACATGATGCTCAGTCCCATCTCGAATTCGTGTCATAAACTCTACGCGATCGAAAGCGAGCTCGTCGTGAAAATAGATCTCTCGAATTAAACCAAGGGACTGAACATCATCGTCCATACTGAACGTGGGATCACCTACAGATTTTTTTGAAACCACCACAAACGCTTTAACATGAGTTCCAGAAGAGCTTGGTTTTGTTGAAATCTTCCAAGCCTTCGTAAAAAAATAAGAGACTTGGTTCCTCTAAAGGTTGGAACACAGTCTCGTTAGCAACATAGAAAGCTTGGCCAAATTGTAGTCATCCCGACTTTAGTTAGTGCACTTGATATTTTTTGTTTATTCTAAAAAAAAATTCTATTGGTTTCTACATTTTTTTTTATAAAAAAGATTTTGTTGACGAAGCCATCCGCGTGGCGGATGGCTTCCTACTTTTTTTTCTTCTGTTTTTTAAAAAAAAAAAATCGTGGAGGAAGCCATCCGCTGCGGTGGATGGCTTCCTACATTTTTTTATTTTTTGATAAAAACATCTGGCTTATTTTCAGAAAATGTAAACATAAACTTCTTACCATTTTGTAAAGGGTAAAAAACAGTGGATGAATGAAATTCAAAAATTTCATTGATATCAAACTAGATAATCTTGAAACAAACAAAAATCTAGATTGGAGACTCCCTATATTTATGTTTTTCTACATTCTGTCATTTCTCAGAATTGTTTATGGGATTAACCATATGACATGTGTTAGATTGACACTAATCCAAGCTCCCTCCATTTTTTGCTTATTCTGAAAAAATTCTGGACGCCGCGACAGATGGCTTCCCCCACTTTTTATTTTTTATTTTTGTATTTTTTGGAAATAAAAATTGTGGAGGAAGCCATCCGCCGCTGCAGATGGCTTTCCAAAAATCCTCAAAAATCTCTTGATATCTCGAAAAAAACGCGAAAATAAAATCTAGAAGAAAAATTTCGAAAATCAAAGAAAATTCACAAAAATCTCGAAAATCTCGCAAATCCTTGAAAATCCAAAAAAAAAACGCGAAAATAATTTTTTTGAAAATTTCTAAAAATCCCTGAATATCCATAAGAAAAATGTGAATATAAAATCTCTCTGAGAAAATTCCAGAAATTTCCAAAATTCCTACACTTTTTTTTTTTTTTTTTGTTTTTTTTGGAAACAAAAATTCTGGAGGAAGCCATTCGTCGTGGCTTCCCGAAAATCTGCGAAAATCTCAGAAAAAATCCCGAAAATCTCCAAAAATAAAGTCTCAAAAAAAATTCTGAAAGAATTTCAAAAATCTGCGAAAATCCTCGAAAATTCCGAAAATCCTCGAATATCCAGAAAAAAAAAATACAAAAATAAAATCTCGAAGAAAAATTCTGAAAATTCCTACACTTTTGTTTTTTTTTTGAAACAAAAATTCTAGAGGAAGCCATCCGCCGGGGCGGATGGCTTTCTGAAAAAAATCCCCGAAAATCCGCGAAAAAATTCTCAAAAAAATCAACAAGAGAATTTCTGAAAATCAGTGAAATCTTCGAAAATCTTCAAAAAAAATCTCGAAATTTTTTGAAAATTCCAAAAATTTCGAGAAACGCGGAGACTCGAAAACCTAAAACGCAAACTCGAAAATCTCAAAAATAATGATAAACCCGAAAAATTAGAAGAAATATCGAAAAACTTGAAAAATTAGAGAAAAAATTGCAGAGGGAGTGGGATGCAACTGAAAGTGGTATGGAGGGAAAGCTCGAAAAAATGAAATTTTTTTTGCGAAATTCGAAAATAAAATAAATTCAAAAACTGACGAAAAATTGGAAGGAAACTAAAAAATGAGATAAACTCAAAAAATTTGTAAAATTGTAAAAAGCTGTTAGGAACCCATCCGCCGCGGCGACTTCATCCATTCTTTTTTTTTTTGGAAAAAAAAAATGTGAAAGAAGCCATCCGCCGCGGGGGACAACTGTCTACATTTTCTTTTGGCTTTTTTACTATATGCGGGGGACAACTGCCTATCAAGCTACTCTCCATTGAAATAAATTGCTTGCTTGTTTATCAATATTTGGTATAGTATTTCAGTATCTGACCCATGTCCATCACTTGCCATTGTTGCTCCAAGCAGTTGACGATGCCATTTGTAATCAACAAAGCTCCCAAAAAAAAACAAACAGACCAGGATTTACGAAGAAATTGAGAGCTCTAGTTTTCTCTTCTCGAACCAAGACAAGTTAATAATTTTTGAGCTCTCTATTTTATATAGCCAGAAAAAAAAAATGCCTTGACTCCCTCTTCTATCAAACAAAAATGGAGACTAAAAAATAAGAGGTCTTCAGAGAATTAAGACAATTGAGTCTAGCACTGATTCTTCAACAGAGAATCAAATTCAGTGTCCATCGCTAATTTCCCTGGCCAGTATCAAGAGTAGACATCGCCTTAGAAACTATGGCCGATTGCTGCACAAAGTAGCAGGCCGGATCTTCCATAAATCTGGATGGAGGTTGTCTGAACCTGTTCGATCTCATGGGTTGAACTTCGATCCTCTGATGTGGGTTGACTCATTGAGATTCTGACTCATCTTCTGAGTTAGTGTCGAGATTCTACAATTGAATCTCTAGATCGGAATTGACTGGTTGTTCAATCCGTGGGTCGGAATTACCAGCAGCTTTTCCTTTGTGGTCAAAGAACTCGTCTTCCACGAAAATGACATCTCTACTGGTGAATGCCTTTTCGATATCCAAATTGTAGAGCTTGTATGCCTTGTGATTTTGGGAATAGCCGATGAAAATCATTTTTCTGCTCTTGTCATCTAATTTTTTTCTTAGATCCTCAGGTATTTGAACGAAAGCGATGTATCCAAACACTCAAATATGTTTGAGTGATGGTTTTGATCCTGTCCACACCTCATAAGGTGTCTTGCCATTCATGGCTTTGGTGATGGATCGATTCTGTAAGTAGGCAGCTGTAGTAACAGCTTTCGTCCAGAACTTCTTTGAAAGAGAGCCATGGGCCATAATGCTCTTGGCACTTTCGATGACTGTCCGGTTCTTCCGCTCAGCTACACCATTGGACTGAGGTGAGTAGCTGGTTGTGTATTGTTGAAGTATCTCTTTGGCCTTACAGAACTCTTTGAATTCTGTGGAGTTACAAACGTTGGTAACCATCAACCGCCTTTGGAATATTTGTTTGTCTAGCTATTTTTAGGGTTACTAATAAGTTGGCGAAGTCGGTCAGCCAAAAATGTGAGAAAAACAAAAAAGACGAAAGTGCTTAAAAATGATTTCTAAGGTATTCTGGCCACTTGGCCAGTGTGTCGTATTTTTTGCTAAGGAACAAAAAAGACGAAGGTGCCTAAAAAATGATTTCCAAGGTATTCAGGCCTCTTGGCCAGTGTGTCGCATTTTTCGCTAAGGAGCGAAAAAGACGAAGGTGTCTTAAAATGACTTCTAAGGCATAGAAAATCTCAAAGGGAAAAAATGTGAAGGCCTAAAAATATGTTGTCGGCCTTCGATTTTTCAGGATGCTCATTACTTGAACGATTTGTTTTAAGTTTGAGCATAAGAAATCTAACAAAAACTGTCTTTGCACTCTAAAAAGAAAAAACATGTATCGTTTACTGAACCATTAAGTGAGTGCTTTACATATTATTCTAATGGTTCAAAAAAGAGCAACATCAAAAAAATGTTGGCCTGCCAGCCTGGTGGTTCAAAAAGAAGTAGCATCCAAAAAACATCAACAAGATCAATATATAATTCAGATTATGTAAGTGGTGTAGAAGATGTCGAAAACAGATCCGCCGACTGTAATCCAACAAGATCATTGACAAGTGACTATAACTCGAATATCTTGACAAGAATCGAAGATATTTCTCATAGTTGTAATATGTCAAGATTAGTGTATAACTTAGATATCTTAATAGATGTCGAGGATGTGGTTACTCGTAATACATATGCATCATCATAGAACTCGGATATTCTTACAAGTGTGGAGGATGCTGGAGAGGCTGTTGATAACAACAAAAGTAAAAGACGTCATTTTCAAATCGGCATTCAAACAAAACGTACACCGAATTCGTCAATTTTGGCAAGTGCAAATGCATCCACCCGTCGTAATTCAGATTTTTCGGAATTCAATTTCGATGAACACGATTACACAAGCAACATATTACATGATGCTAATATGACAACCGATCCTACAAGATCAAGATGGTCACAAGCAGATGAAGTTTTTGAAGATCTACAAAGAGAGCCTCAAGTATGTTCAACATCCTTTGGAACTCCTCAGAGTTTCAAAAGAAAGCGTGTGCTTGCTTATGTTGCACCAAAAAAGACAAAATATGTTTTATCGTCGGAAAATATAAGGGAAACATTGATGCAACTATGTTGTAGTAAGTTGTGCATTCGACAAATCACCTACAAAGAATGTGAAGACTTGCGACTAGGTGTGTGGAGAAAACGAGGAGCTGACAAGCATAATCGGTTATTGCAGATGTTCAAAAGTTTTTTTTCATAGACGAGAAATGTTGAACGCAATGTTTGATATTTTGAAAGAACCCAAATTGCGCTTCAAATCTACATTGGATGGTAAAGTTGTATGCATAAAAGCATATCAAAATCTGTTGGAAATCTCCCATGGAATGTTTTGGTAAATAATTCATGAGGCACGTTATTCCATTGTGTACAAGTTTTATGGAAACACTGGCACATTCAAGCAATGTGGACACTCTTCAAAAGGGCTAGCCTAATGCGTGGGATTTTGGAAAAGCATGCGTTGCCTCAACCACATATTCAACATAAATCAAAAGATGGCGTTGTTATTTGCGAACATCATCTCCCACTTGGCATGCATCAACGTGAGGTCTTCAAAACTATAAACACACATCTTAAAGATACGTGTATTCCTGAAGTTTCAAGATCCACACTCTACAAGATGTGGAGACAAGAGTTTGGACATGTCAAGACTCCAACAAGACAAAGAATGTCCAAATGCAAAACATGTGATGACCTTAAAAATGCCATATAGACAACTCCTGACGCTAGGATGTGTGATCACTATATTGCATTGGGAGGTCGTCATCTAAATCATGTTTTTGATTCTAGAAAATTGTATGCATATTGGAAAGAAGAGTCAAGATCCCATCCTGAGCAGTCTTTATGTCTTATCATTGATGGAATGGATCAAAATACAACAACATTATCCCGTTTCAATAAGACTCCTCCCAGATTAGAGGGGAATCGATTTTTGAAAACACATGTTTATGGGGTATTGGTTCATGGATTCAAGTTGCTCTGTGATGGTTGGATTGATATCTTGCATACTCATGATAGCAATCAAGTTGCCACATCAATAATGCGAGCAATAAGAAAGGTACAAGCATCACGTGCTAACTTAAGTACCTCCAATCTTACATATTCAAGCTGACATTTGTTGGAGGGGGAACAAGAACAAATTTATTTTTGGTCTTTGTTGTATGTTAGTAGCACATAACATCTTCCAAAAGGTAGAAATGGGATTTCTTTTGGGTAGCCACACACATGAAGACATAGATCAAGTTTTCAGTGTTATATCTAGGGCTTTGAAGTCCAAATCAGTTCACACAATGCCAAATATGCTAGCTCGAATTGGTGAAAAGATAGGTGGCGGTCGTATCGAAAGCACTGAAGTAGAGATACTACAACGAATGGTAGACTAGAAACAATTTATAGATCCTTGTATTGCTCAAGGAAATGAAGGCTTAGAAGGACACACCAATTGTCACTATTTTTGTTTTCAAATGATGAATGGTGAGCCAACCATGCAATGGAAATACTATTCTAATGGTGGAGACAACGCATGGAGTGAACCTTTCAAACTGTTGTAGCGTGGACCTTCAAAAGATGAAGCCATCTTTCTAGCATCCACGAAGGATCTGGATCCAGATGAAATGAAAGGAATAATGTCCTTTATTGATTATTTGTGGTTCATGAGCTAGAAGTTTCCAGAATACAAGGATCACAATGATGCATGTGTGGTGGAAACCACAAAACTTGTCGAATATCTTTCCAAAGAAAAAATATTATCAGGATCAATGTATAGCCAAGAGGCTTTTTGGCCACAATCCTTGCCAACCACTTTCGATTCATCTGTATCAACTTCGATCAATGAGGTCGAAATGGATGTAGAGTTATTACCCCGGAGGTTTTGTGGGCGAAAAGCTGATGCACCTCTGGTTGAATTCATCCCACATAGAGAAGTTGTGTTGGACAAGTTCGTTGCAATGCGGCCTCCAGATGAAAATGTTGTGGAGGGTTCCATACCTATTTGGGTGGCAAAAGTTGTCGAAGTGAAGAAAAACTCAAAAGGCTTGGCCACAGAGTTTAAAGCATTATGGTATGAACCAAAATCTAATCAACGACATAGAAACTAGAGACAAGTTGACAACTCGGAGTTGTACAAAAATTGCTTAGAGAAAGAATGGATTCCGAACAACGACGAACCACAATATATGGATGTAGATACAATTGTTCATGCATGGAAATCAAAGGCGAAAAAAAGAATTAAAGCACACGATTTTACTGTGGAAAAATCAATATCTATTCCGGAAATATCAATGGCACACATCAAAGAATACCTGTCCAAGTTATCCGATGATTGTGCAGCTGATATTGATGAGTATAGTTCAATCCTGGTTACAATCTTTGTCGCCATAATTATTGGACTTGTAATGTATTTAATTTAGTGAGTGTTGGCAGATTTTGAATCTGCAACAAGTCCAAATTTGGCTTCAAAAGACGTGTAATTCCTTCTGTAAATTCAGTTGTAAATCCAGCTTGGTAATTTTGTAGAAAGCCAACTTTTTGTTTGCTAGGGTGTGGGCAGGTCACCCTATTATAAGTAAATCATATTCCATGGCATGTGTATTGTAAGACCATGAGGAATTATGATGTAGAAAGTTTAACGGCTTTTAGAAATTCTAAAGGTTGAAAATAGTTTCTAATTCTCAACCTTTAGAATATTGAAATAGTAAATCAATAGTCTAAAAGGTTAAACTTCTACAAATTTGTCTAGAATTGCACCAAAGTTGTGCATCTTTTGTTATAGTCTCTTGACTAATCTAGGGCTTGGCCCAAGACCATTAACTATAAATATGAACCACTTTTAGTGGCAAATGACACATTGTGATTAAATTTCTATAAGAGTTCTTATAATACAGCTTGTTCAAAGTAGTAGATGACAAGCTCTGATATTGACATTGATGTAGCGAAATCAAATTAATCGCGAACAAAAAAAAAACAATTCGGATGGATTTCAGATATGATTGCTGGTCACTGCCGGCTATATCATTCCTACAATCCTCCAGAATGTAGACAAACACTGTTGATCTGATGGCAGACAATAATTCATTCAAGATCAGACTAAAATAAGAGTGATATGTGCGTAATAGCTATAGTATCATCTATTGATCCTCTTGCTTTTCGTGCGCTGCATGACAAACCCACATAGCGCGTTGGCGTGAGAGAAGCGGCGCTCTCCCACAGGTAAGCTTACTAGTGGACTTCTTGGATCTCTGTGGATCCTACTTACAAAAACTTGTCTCACTCGCAGGCGGACTTCTTTTCTGTAGTCTGTATTTTTGTGTGTATCTATCTCCTACTGTATGTATCTTATACATTCAGAGTAGCACACCAGTTTAGCTATAGACTAAACAATCTATAACTAATCACGGATTACAAGAGAGGTGGGTTAGGCACATCCTAACACTCTTCCGGTGATGTCATCATATCAGATTAGGGGTTTTTGTACTTCTTGGTACTTGCATGATCTTCTTGATCCTTTGGAGTGTGAAGGTCGAAAAGTGTCGTGAAGATTTTCATGTCGCTTCGAGCCGTTTGACTTTCTCGTCCTCTGAATTGCTCCTGCTGTATCACGAAAATTTTTCTTTCACAAACTTTTCACGTTTGTGTCTCTTCGTCAGGGTGTTCACGAACATTTTCGCTTTGTGCCTTTTCATGATGTTCGCGAACATTTTTGCTTCGTGTCTTTTCGTCAGATTGAGGGCTGAAAGCTAGCAAAGCTTTGGTAATAGAAACGTTTTGTTTCTTCAGTGTCTTAGAAAGCCATGAAGAGAGTGAAACAATTAGGTGTCCATGACTGCCATGCACTCTTCGAATCAGATAGTTTATTCAGTCGGAGGAGCGAGTATCAATAACACAAAGAGAAACAAATAAGAGAGCATTCGACAATACTAATGCACATAAAGAAAATAGATAATCTGTATATTAGCTATTGTGATAACAACAATCAGATCACCAATGGAGTGAATGTTGTGCCTGAAAATGGTTCACAGTATTGTGCGCTAGCGCCATGATCCTACTATGCTTGTTACATGTTGAAATAATATCTCTACTTCTTGAATTACTCTTACTCTCTCGAGGTTTTCGATTTTGAGGAATTAGATAATCTGATACAATTGAGTTGTTGTTTCGAACTCTAAATTATGCATCATTGTCTTATTTTGTTTTACTATATATATACAAGTTTATAGAGATCGTGGGTAACTAATCTGTATAGGCACGATCTAGAGTTTAAGGCTAAACAATTTAAACTATACATAATTGCATGTTTGAACGGTGACATAGTCTGGAATAGATCCGACAGAGGAAGACTCCTTTTTTATTGGTACCAATCGACAGTTTATAGTTCAACAATTCGATAGTGTCGATAGTTCGACAGTGGACAGGTGATGACTGTTGATAGTTGATAGTGACAATTGTGTACACAATCGATCATGTCGATTGGATATTGATGGTTTTGCTTGATAGCTTTTGACTTCGAACTAGAGTGTCGGAGTCGATGCGTTGCTCTGCTTCGAATCTCTGTGAAAATTTGTAGATTGTTTCGACTAACAGTGCATTTCTGCAGACTGTTGTAGAGAGTGAGTAAAATACATTGAGGAGTATTTAGATGATGAATTTAGGTGAGGAGGAGTAAGATTATACTCCAACAATGTGCCCAGTAGCTTTCATTGCATAATGTATTATATATGGCTTATTACAGACTAGTCATATGCATTTATAACATTCAAATTGTAGAATGAAATAGGCATTTGTATTTTGGTAGAGTGAAATTGTGCCATGTATTATGGCACTTGAATTTTCTATCCATGTGCCCTAAAAAAATTAACACATTTTGTCTTTTAAGTGATTTTAAAAGGGTACAATTTGCCATCAATGAACCATTATCTAAAAATACCAATTACAAACAAAATTTAAGCTATTATAAGATTAAACTCAACCTCGTAGATTTTTTCACAAGCTTTATCAATCTTTTGTATTTTCAAGCAAATTACAATCTTTTTATTATTTTACAAAATACAAAAAATAGCAAAATTCACCTATGCCTCCCACAAAGTATAACCTTTTGAGAATCATGTGAACATCCAATGATTGAGTCTAAATGTTTTGCCAAAGTATAATTGCTTATAGCCAACGATCGTATGACACCTAGCACTAACAGAAAAATTCACAACAAAAGCAAAATATAAAAAAATAAAGTTCCACTTGGCATTAGGTGAGAGAAAGCCTTCCCCCCCCCCCAAGTTCAGGCCTTCTACCGCCCTGGTTCGGGAACTTTCCTTAGGGCCTTATAACTTACGACTGCCCTGCCCTGCCCTGCCCTTTTTTAAATACAAATTTTTTATGCCTGGCCTTGTTGGGCCCTTCCTCCTTTTTCACTCTCTCGTCTCCTTGCTCCTTCCCACCCTAGCGCCTGCGCGATCCATCGCCGCATCCAGCATGTTGCTCTACCAGGATCTGATCACAGGCGATGAGCTCCTGTCAGACTCATTCGCCTACACTGAGATCCAGAACGGCATCTTGTGGGAGGTGGAAGGGAAGTGGGTGGTGAAGGGGTCCGTGGATGTGGACATCGGGGCCAATCCCTCTGCAGAGGGCGCAGAGGATGACGAGGGTGTGGATGATCAGGCTGTGAAGGTAGTGGACATAGTGGACACCTTTCGTCTGCAGGAGCAGCCTTCTTTTGACAAGAAGACCTTTGTAGCCTACATCAAGCGCTTCATCAAGACTCTCACCCCTTTGCTGCCTGCGGATCGTCAGGATGAGTTCAAGAAGAACGTGGAAGCAGCAGTGAAGTGGCTGCTCTCAAAGGTCAATGATCTTCAATAGTAAGTCACCTGACTAAGACAGGCCTTAGTGCTACTCTAGACATGCTTTATTTTCCATTTTTTTCAGTTAGCGTATTTATATGTGATTTTACTGTAGCAGATGCTTTCTAGCAAGCGCGTTTCTGATATCTTGTCAATTATGCTCAAAGATGGAGTCATTTCTAGTTTAGAATCCTTACTTTTTGCTGTTGTTGATGGGTACTCTGTATTTGAACTATAACTATTCGGGAAGGGATATCTGCTTGTTTCTTTTCCTCTGGCTTGGATTGCGTAGATTCATCCAGTTTGCTTCATGGCAGGTTGATATGTCATACAGCATGCTGAAGGATGGACCATTTTTCAGTTTAGAAGCCTGGTTTATGGACTTGAACTGTAAATGATTGGGAAAGAATTCTTAACTGATTTTCATTTTTTTGCCTTTGGATTACTCGGATTCAGATTCATCAAGGTTGCTTGATGGGTTGTGATATTTCATCCAAGCTTGCTAAAGATGGACTCTATTATAGTTAGAAGCCTCAGTGTTTGTTGTTGTGGATGGGTTGTGATTTTTAATTTGTTCTTAATTGCTTGGATTTATTCGGTTTGTTTTGTGTTTGATTGGTCTGTGCAGCTTTGTCGGAGAAAGTATGAATGAAGATGGAGCTTTGGTATTTGCATATTACAAGGATGGCAAAATTGATCCCACTTTTCTCTATTTCAAGGATGCCCTGAAAGAAATCAAGTGTTGAAATGATCGGTGATGAGTTTGGACCTGCTACTAGACCTTTTTAGAACATTATTAATAGTTTAATTTGGAAAAGCTCTTAAGCAATATAGCTATTGAGCTTTAACACGGTGTAGTTATCCATGGAAGAGTTTTACTTGATCTAGAAACAGATCTTTTTTTTTATATTGATCTACAAGTTGTTCTATGAGGTTTCTGTTTTTATAGGAGGAAATAATCCTTATGACCACATTGGTCTGGCATTATCTTTGAACCATCACCAGCTTTTTGGAAATATGATTAATTTCGACTTTTTGTTGTTGTTCGAACCTTATATCGCAAATTTGAAATCCTCAGTCGTGTGCTGAAGATTGTGTTGCAATATTCATCTTATATTTGTTTTTGTGATTGTGGCAATTCAGATCTTTCAACTAAGCTGAAAGCTACAAGTCGTATTTGGTTCAAAATAACAATGAATAAACATGTGTATTTGTTTTTAATGGCAATTATGGAGAAGTATCACGTGGCCTAGTTTTAATGTTATTTTGGTATAGAATTAGATTGTAAGATTTGGTGTAGGTTGAGCTCCCTCCTAGATCCTTCACAAAAACTATTTCAAATAATTGGTGTTTGTTAAAAGTCTTGAAAATTTCAAGAGTTGTTTGCAATTTGATGATCGCTGTTGATTGTCTTTTTCCATTTCTAGCTTTGTTGCGTTAGTGGTAACCTATTGTGATGATTTGCTAAAAGTTAGTGTCAGATCTAACGATTTGAATGCCATGCATGTGACATAGCTGCTCATGGTATTCAATCATGATGTTCAATCGCCTTGTTTAATTGGGATTTGGTTGGTCTTCTTATATTTCTTTCTTCTATCATTCTTGAAAACAAAAAAAATCAACATTTTCTAGTAGCCATTGGTGTTTTAGACCATCGTGTAATATTTTATTGAAGCTTTAGTTGGGATTAACCACAATACATTTTGTTTGTTGGTTGTTGCTTGAACACCTTTGCTTAAGTATTAGAGTCACAATTGTTTTGGAGTTTTCAATCATGTGTAGTATTTATACGTCTCTTCATATTTTTTAAGCTAGATGATTGAATTTATAACATTTCAAAATCCCAAGAATATCTTGTACCAAGTCACAGATGATTTCTTGGAATTGTTGCATTATATAGTATGCATACAAGTCATTGTTAACATTGATAAAAGTTGAGACAAATATTTATACGAGTAATCTTAGAAGATGATTTACTTGAAAGTTGGCTAGAATGAAGAAAGGATTGTGCAAACATAGCAAGATCTCAATGTGTTGGTAGCTCATAGGGTCTCAAGATGAGAACTTTTGAAACCCCTTGGGAGACAAAAATCAGGATTATGTGGCCCCTTGTTTGCTAGGGTGATTTTCAGGTCTGTTTTGTATACACCACATGGTTTTTTGGTTAATAATTTTTGCCTCAACTTGCAAAGGCACAATTTTAGTGGTTTCCTTATCTTTTGTAAAGATCGTTTACATTTGCAACATCAATGTTCTAGTTTGTATTATGTAAACGGTCTTGTGTTTGGGGCAAACAAAAAAAGCAAAAGTTGTTGCAAGTCACTTGTTAGAATTAGCAAGCATATATGTCATATGTGTTTACATGAAGGGTCTCTTGGAGTCTTAGTAAATTATTTACCCCTTTTACAAAATGTAAGTATAGTAGTGAGTTGATGCTTTACAAATTGCAAGTATAGAAGTGAGTTGATTGCACGAGGGGCTTGACACAAACACAAATATATACAACTAGAAGTTTACAAAGATAAAGTTATCAAATCTTGGAGGTTGAGAGGGAATTTTTCAAGTGTCTTAGGTTTCACTAGGAGGTTGAAAATGAGAACAAGTCTCGTCTTAACCTACCAACATCTAGAGCAAAAATACCCAATAATTGAACCACCATGTAGGTGGTGCATTTGTGAGGCAAGGGCATTAATGTCGATCAATAAGGGTAGAGGATGAAGGCCCAAAATGTTCATGCCATATTAAAGATTTATATAATTGGGACAAGAAAAATCAACAACATAACATGCTTGTACAGTCAAAGCATGTGGGGTTGATTATTTTGATCAAAGGTAAAAACCAACGATGGTAATTTTTTTGTAATCCCATAGCCCATGTATATGTACACACACACACACACACGCGCACAAATGGATTGATGGTATTTCAATAACACACTTGCATGCCACACAAGGAGTCCCTTATACAACAGCCTTTGGGCACAAGGCACAACCACCAAGACACAACATGAGCCCAACATTTTTGGTCGATGCCTTTGGTGTCCTCACAAGCAAGTTGGCATGAGTTGAGGCTCTTACTATCTTGTTAACAGTTGGATTATGTTGATGCTTATTTTGTGATGCCAAAAAACATTGGTTGGATATTGTTCTTATTCCTCAATGTAGACCAAATGGCACTAATGTAGTTGCTAGATTCAATCTAAAAGCGATATAAAGAAAAAAAAGCCAAAGTATTTCACGGGCTAAGTGGCAAGCCGACAGATTGATACATGTCAATGCCTCAATGGAAGAGCTCGATCTACAATGTGGCTTTTGTTCATTCATCTAAAAACTAGTACTTGATTTCTTGTATGATCAATTGGATTTTGACACGAAAAAGTGTCTTTTGGAATGCATGTGCTTGCATTTTTGTAGAGTGCACAAGAAATCAAGTTCAACTTTAGCGCGTGTATGTTGCTTCATGATCCAATATGAAAACCTCTTCAGTGACATTGCATGTTTGTTGGCTACAACTATCTTCAGACATTTCGATTTGATCAATAAATGAGGTGAACTCTCGAAATTGGCTTGTGGTTCGAGCTAGGTATAGCATTGTCGTGTTGATATATATTGATATAAAAGCATGCTATTCTCACTAGCTCTACCAATCTCTCTCAAACTAGATCAACCTCTTATCAATTGATGGAGTATAGGCAAAGTTTGGGTCACTGCTATCTTTGGCACGTGTGAAAAACTCCAAGAATCCACACATCACTCAAATACAAGCCAATTGTATGAAATAAAGTGGCTATGACCTCCAAATGATGACTAGATCTCAAATAGATGACATTGGCAAGCCTCTTCTTGAATTTTTTGGTCAAACTAGCAAGATATGATCAAACAAAATGTGTCCACATAGGTCTAGGTGCCCAATGATAATAGTGGTTTTAATAGACTAATTTGGGGTGACGACAAGAGTCCGCTCTCTCAAGTTTTCGTCTATTTCGTCCACTATCATTATGGCACATTCACCTACCCCAAGTGAGACTACTCAAGAAACCTTATCCGATCAGTTTCATCGCATAGATGAGACCCTTTCTGGCGCATATTTGCTTTGTGTAAGAAAGCCAACTTCTTCCTTTTTCCATACTTCAATGCCAAGACAATAGTGCATCAATCCTAGATCGCTCATGTCAAAAGCATTGGAAAGATCTGATTTGATTTCATCAATTAAGCTCTCATTACTTCCTGTAATAATCAAATCATCCACGTACAAAACAATGAACACTATATCTGAATCTTGCTTTAGAATGTAAAGATTAGGATAAGCCTTACTCTTTACCATTCCCCTTTGCTTGAAGTGTTCATCAATGCAAGAGTACCACGCCCGTGGTGCTTGCTTCAATTCATAGATAGCTTTGTTGAGCTTACAAACAAGATGCTCTCTCCTTGGCTCAACAAATCCTTGAGGTTGTACTAAATACACCTCTTCATTTAGCACTCCATTATGAAAAGCAGATTTAACGTCCATTTGCTGAATCTTCCAACCATGGAAAGTAGAAATAGCAATAATAGAACGTATAGTTACCATCTTAGCTACAGGTGCAAAGGTTTCCTCAAAATCAGTGCCTTCCTGTTGTTCAAATCCTCTCGCAACCAAATCTTGCTTTGTATTTGTTGAGCTGCCCATCTGCTCCATATTTGATCTTATAAATCCATTTGCAAGTGATGGGCGTCTTACCATCAGGTAGCTCAACCAAGTTCCACGTCCTATTTTTTGATATGGCCTCCATTTTTGTTTCCATTGCTGCATGCCACTCCTTGTGCTCCTTTGCTTCATGAAAGATTCTTGACCTTATAAGCTCTCCCTGTTTGCTAGATTCGGGAGTATCTCCCTTCTTAGCATCACCTATGACTGATAAGTATCATTTAGGTACTCTCTTAGGGATTTCAACTTCAAACTTATCTTTTTCCATTGGATCTTCTGCATCAAAATCCACTTCTTTCTTGACCTGTACTTCTGCTCCCTCATCAAAAGGTTTAGTGATTTCTTCAGATTGTTCACCTTGACCCAACTCGTCAAATGTAGCATCCCTAGAAATCACAAGCTTCTGTGCATTTGTATCATACATCCTATGTCAAAATATTGAAAAATCTATCTAATGTTGTGAGTATGGGTCCTAAAAATGCCAAAGATGAATTGAGCTCTTTTGGCCTAGTAAAGACCCATCTTAGAATAAAATATTCAAGGTAGGTAGAAGTAGAAACTCGAGCTACCATAGAAATTGCTATTTGTACTTTACATGCCACATTTAATGCATGAAAAGACTATGTGGCACAATTAGACATAGTGAGGTGGCTTGGATAAGTCTAGGTAGCTTGAGAGGTGGATCCACAACTCCAATTCAACTCAAAGTAGGAGAAGAGTCCATGGATCTATATATATGTGATGTGCTCTCATTGAGAATTTGATGAAATTTGTGTGTAATGCAAGTTTGGAGACAAGCTCTTTGTGCCCTCTCTCTCTCCACGAGTTTTGTACTTGCTATTTTCTCTCTCTAGCTGAGTAGAGGCATTTATGATGCTTTGTCTTATGTTTTGTTGACAGATCTTGCTTGTAACACAATAATATTGCTTGTATGATCAGCTTTCCTATGATAACCAATTGTAGTCTGATCTTTATGGTGTTATTGTGCTTAGGAGATCAAAAATACATGTGTATGGAATCCCACATGTGTGAATTCAGCATGGTATCAGAGCCTACCTAAGTTTTACAAGCAAATATAATCAAAAAGTTTGCAGATATGATCATATTTCAAGCTAGGAATTGTCTAGATTCTAGTTTCTAGCTAGTTTGCAGTTTTCTGGTGATTTAGGGCTTCAAACCACATTTGTAGCGCAGGCATCCCAAAGGGAGCCGGGAACCACGACTTAGTTTCCTAGCCTTCAACTCTTGCCATCCAAACCCACTTGACGTACAAGCAGCCAACTCGCCAACAACGATCAGACTTAACCAACTTGAAGTTCCGAAAACCAATATTGAGATCCAACCTGGCGCCATGCTAGATCGGGGGTCCCGATGTGGGTGACTTCCCTCCAAGCAAGCCGCCCGACATACATCAAACTTAACCAACTCGAAGCTTCGTTACAAACGAGTAACATCCATTCCAAGCAAGCGGTCTTGGCGTCGGCTGGATTCTGGTCACAGTGGCGCCGAGAGCAGCAGGGGCGCTGCTGGCGCCGGGGACATAGCTGGCGCCGGAAGTAAAGCTTGTAAAGGTAGCTTTACAACATTGAATGGGCCAGATCAGGTACTGTACGGAATTTCAGGTGCTGGCACATGTGAAATCCGCCCATTTTCAGATTGGTGGTTCTCTCTCACCTTAGATCCAAATTTCTTGCAAATTAGAAAGCTAGAAATGTGTAGAATCTGATGCAATTTGAATCATGACAGTTGGATAAGCCAATCAGAAGCTATAAGCTTTTGAAGAGTTGTAGGTAGGGTGCCTAGACCTATGGCAAATCGTGTGTACATGTCATTTACTGCTTGAATGATCACAAAAATCATCCAGAAGCTGCACAATCTCATCTATATGTGATTTAGACAAAATTTATAGGTTCTAGGCAAATTGTTTCATACAAATAGATTGTATTTGAGTCAATTTGACATTTTTGGAATATTTCACACGTGTGAAATTCAGAGAACCATAACTTTTGCCATACTTCATCTTTTTTGATGATTCAAATCTTGTTTTAGAGAGATTGTCAAGCTAGTGAGATCTATCTCACAGTTTCTTGCTTAGTCTTACAGAGGATTTGGTTTTGTACCCTTGATTGGTTCCTATAGTGAGAAGATAAGCAATTCTTTCATCCATCTTTTTTGATTTCCATCATTCTTTATGACTTCAATGGGTGTCTTTCTATTAGAAGCAAGTGAAAGATTGTCAACCTCCAATTACTCAATTTGGAAGGTTAGAATGGAATCTGTCTTAATACTTCAAGATATGATGGATATTGTACTTGGCATTGAAGAAGAACCACAAATTCCTCAAGAAATTCCAAAGTACAAAAAGAGAGCCAAGATGGCTCTGCATTATATTAAGATGAATGTCTCAAATGACATCTTAAGAGAAATTGGTGCTTGTACTAATGCCAAAGATGCTTGGGATACTCTCAAGTCTATCTATGAGGCAAAGAATACTTCTAGACTTCTAACACTAAGAAACCAAATTTTTCAAAGTGTACAGAGAAGTGATGAATGTGCTTCAGCTTATGTAATGAGCGTTAAAGACCTCCATAGAGAATTGTCATGCATAGGAGACTCCATCAAATGAACTTGTTCAAGTCATACTTGTTGAATTTCACACGTGTGGATTGTCCACTACATGTACTTGTGATCTCCTAAGGTGTGCAGATGCACCAAGACCAGGACTAGATTGAGATTCAAGATCTATCTTTGATTCTATGGCAAAAACACACTACTACATGCATTCAATCACTTCCAGCTCTCACTCACACGTGTGGGAAGTATTAAAAAAATATTCTAAGTAAAAACAAGCTGCTCTCCTCGGGTAGAGAGAGAAAAAACATCATGAGCTCTTGGGTAGAGAGAGAAAGCTATAAATTCAATAACTCACAAAATCCATGAAATCACCAAATCAATTAGATCCAAAATGAGGAGTACAATGATACTAGTAAATCCACGAGCTACCACTATGCTTAACTATGATTGGACCATACTTTGTCACCTCTTGATCCTATTGGACCATTGATCCATGCACCTCTTAATTCTATTGGACTATATTTGAGCACACCTCAATTTCCTATTGGACCTCACAAGGTTCCACCTCTAAATCCTATTGGACCTCTTGGAATTCATCAAACAAAAGCTTTACACTTGTCTACACTCTAATTGGCACGTGTTTAGCCTCTTACTCTATTTTGGCTCAATAGTGGCATTACAAGTGGAAATGCATAATTTGCCATCTATGCCAAATTTATTCCTATCAACATCCTACACCTAGATGCTTGATGTAAAAAACATAAGACCCCTATATCTAACATAGATAATCTTTTTCAATTCTTCACACTCCTCCTAAAAAATGATCTATGAAGATTTGAGCATTGATCTTGATATAAATCCAAGATTAGATCTATGCTTGATGAAGGCACTTTTGCTCAAAGGCTTGGTTAATAGATCGGCAATACAAGAGGACGCGTTGACATGCTCCAAATAGATTTCTCCTCCAATAAGCTTTTCTCTCACAAAATGGTGTGCCACTTCTATGTGCTTGCTTCTTACATGAAATATGGGATTATTGGCAAGAGCTTGGGCCGAGATGTTATCACACTTGATCATTGGTAGATCATCCTCCTTGATGCACTTTGACTCCATTAATAACCTCTTGATCCAAAGCACTTCTTTGGTAGTTGTAGTGAGTGCTTTGTACTCGGCCTCACATGAAGAGAGAGATATAGTATCTTGCTTTTTGGAAAGCCAAGATATTAGATTGCTTCCAAGAAAGATAGTGTATGCACTAATAGACTTTTGATCCATCTTGTCACTTGCAAAGTCCGAATCCGAGTAGCCAATAATGGATAGATCCTCACTTTTATAGAGTAGATCATAATCACAAGATGAAGATACATATCTTAGAATCCTCTTGGCCATCTTCCAATGATGGATCTTAGGATCTTGCATAAATTGACTCAATTTGTGCACACAAAAACTTAGATCGGGCCTAGTAATGGTAAGCCAAATCAAGGAGCCTACAAGACTCCTAAAAAGTGTGATGTCCTCAAAGGATCTTTCATCACCTTTATTAGGATCTTTTACAATTTGCTCCATTGGAGTATCTATGCTCTTAAAATTTTCCATATGGAATTTTTTCAACATAGAGTGAGCATATCTAGATTGGCATATAAAGACATGATTTTCATGAAAATCAATTTCTAAGCCTAGGATGTAATGCATCTCTCCTAGATCTTGCATTTTAAACTCACATCCAAGTGCTAGCTTGGTTTCATCAACTAGCTTGATACAACTTCCACAAAGAATAATGTCGTCAACATAAATTAGAAGAATGACAATATTGCTATCAACAAACTTTAGATACATGGAAGGATCATAGTCACTAAGAGTAAATCCTAGTGAGATAAGAAAAGAATTAAGTCTTGAATACCATGATCTTGGTGCTTGCTTGAGTCCATAAAGACTTTTGAAGAGCAAGCACACTTTGGACTCATCCTTGATGAATTCTTGAGGTTGTTCCATATAAATCTCCTCCTCAAGATAACCATTTAGAAAAGCATTGGATACATCTAATTGGAACACCTTCCACTTGAAAAAACAAGCAAGAGAAATAAGAATTCTTATTGTCACCATCTTTGCAACGGGTGCAAAGGTCTCCTCATAATCAAGACCATTTGAGCAAATCCTTTGGCACATAATCTTGCTTTATGCTTGTTGATGGTGCCATCATGATTGAACTTGATCCGATATACCCACTTGCAACCAATCACATGCTTGTTGGATGGAGGATCCACAAGCTCCCAAGTATTGTTGGTGATCAATGCATCATACTCTTGCTTCATGGCATCATACCACTCCTTGGTATTGAGTGCCTCTTGTACATTCTTTGGCTCTTCATGAGAGACATAAAAAACATAATTAGTGGAATCAAGATCCACTTGTTTGCCTTTGTCAACATATGAGAGCCTCTTAGGCTCGGATCTATCTCTCATGGATCTTCTTGCTGAGAAAATCCGAGGAGAGTCTTCTTCAAATCTCGACCCCATCACATCATGATTGTCTTCAAAATCAATAATTGATGATGCATCTATAGATTTCTTGATCTCCGCCTCTTCAAAAGATGAGTGTTGATCTTCATGAAAGACAACATCTCTACTTTCAATAACTTGAGAAGTAGAGAGTATAAAGACTCTATAGGCCTTCTTGGTGGATGAGTATCCAACCATGATCCCTTTGCATGCACTAGGATCTTCCTTCTTCCTTGTTTCCAAGGGAATATGGACAAAGCATAAGCATCCAAAAACTCTAAGGTGATCAACCTTAGGCTTCTTAAAAAATTAGATTTCATATGGTGACTTTCCTCCAAGAGCTATATGTGGGAGCCTATTGCAAAGATAATTTGCACAATTAATGGCTTCTCCCCAAAAATCTTTGGGCAAAGATGTCTCAATTCTCATAGATTTTGCACATTCACATATAGATCTATTCTTGCTCTCAGCCACTCCATTTTGAGATGGAGAGTAGGCACAAAAAAACTCTCTTTTGATGCCTTCAAGCTCACAAAAATCTTGAAATTTATTGGAGATATATTCACCACCTCCATCACTTCTAAGAGCTTTAATCTTGAATGAGAATTGCTTCTCTACATAAGCTTTGAGAATAATGAAATGATCAAACACCATAGATTTAGAAGCAAGAAGATATATCCAAGTGAATCTTGTGTAATCATCAATGAAAGTAACAAAACAAGTGGCTCCTCCCTTGCTTGTAGTTGATGAGAAATGCACATCCGAGTGGATTAACTCCAAAGGATGCTTGCTTTTGATAAAAGATCTTGTAAATGGCTTTTTGTGAGATTTAGCAATAGCACAAGCCTCACAAGGCTTGATCTTCTTGGAGAGTGACTTTGGCAAGCCAATAGCTTTGGCTTCTTTGATCATAGAGAGCATGGATTTGTAGTTGGGATGTCCCAACCTCCTATGCCATAATTCCTCCATAGAGAGCTTGTTCACAAGAGCAACATTACAAGCATTCACATACTCATTTGGATCTAGTTTATAGATGCCACCAAATCTAGATCCTGATGCAAGTATCTCATCATTCTTCTTGATAGTGCAAGTATCAACATTGAATTTTACATCAAGGCCATTACTAAGCAATTGGCCAACACTAATAAGATTCTTGGTAAGACCCTAAATTCAAAACCCTTGAATCTAAAATCGTAAAAGCCCATTATCCTAAACTCATTAACCCAAAGGCCTTGAACCCTCCTCCTCTACTCCTTATCCTAAATCCTAAACCCTAGATTCCAGATCCCAAACCCTGAACTTTGAATCCTAAACCCTAAACCTTAAATCCCAAATTCTAAACCTTGAATCTTGGACCCTGAACCCTAAACCCTATACCCTAAACTTTGAACCCTAAATCCTAAATCCTAAATCCAAAACTCTTTAATCTAAAACCTTAAAAGCCCATTATCCTAAACTCATTATCCCAAAGGCCCTAAATTCTCCTCCTATATTCCTAACTCTAAATTCAAAATCTTAAACCTAAATTCTAAAATCCAAATCCTATACCCTGAACCCTATACTCTAAACAACCCTAAATTCTAAATCCCCAACCCTAAACTCTGAATCCTAAATCCTATACCCTAAACGATGTATCCTATACCCTATACCTTATACTTTAAACCATGAACCCTATAGTATACTCTAAATTCATTTTCTTAGATCCGTTACCCTAAATTCCAAATCCTAAACTCTAAATTTGTCCTAAACTCCCTACTACAAATCCCAAGTACTAGATCCATAAATCTTTTGACCTAGATCCCTTACCATCAATCCTAAATCCTAAATCCTAAGCCCTAATCCCTAAACTTCTTACCTCTTACCCTAATTTTTTTCCCTTAGTCCCTTACCCTAAATTCCAAATACTAAACCCTATTCTCTAAGCTCTAGCATCTAAATCCAAAGCCCTAAACCCTTAATTGCAAATCCTAAACCTTAAGCCAGACTAGACCCTAACTCCAAAACCCTTGAATCTAAAACCTAAGTCCCTTATCCTAAACCACTTACCCTAGATCCTTGAGCTCCTTTCACTAGATCCCTAAGCCCCTTTCCCTAGATACTACCCTAAATCCTCGTACCTCAAAGCCATTTAGCCAAACTCCTTACTACAAATCCCAAGGGTTAATTAAAGTACAAGCCAACAAAATTATATTTTTGGGTTGTGTGGTGTATGTTGATGAATAAACCGAT
Organism: Diphasiastrum complanatum; assembly: GCA_029204225.1. Classification (NCBI taxonomy): domain Eukaryota; kingdom Viridiplantae; phylum Streptophyta; class Lycopodiopsida; order Lycopodiales; family Lycopodiaceae; genus Diphasiastrum; species Diphasiastrum complanatum. The sequence goes on along the minus strand of CM055101.1, from coordinate 39,956,258 downwards.
AACATGATCCTAGTCAGTGATACGTACGTCAAGCTTAGAGCGGTAATATAGGTGTATTCAATTTGTTTATCACATGTTGCTCTCTAATTTATTTTTGATCTATTGTAACTTGACAAGATGGACTGATGCAAATGGCAAATGGCGAGTTCACATTCTTCTCCTTCAGATAATGATGCTAGACCATCATAGATTGGATCAGAGGCCTGGCTAAACTAGAATGACATTTCCATGTACACAATGTAAATATGCATTGTGACAAGAGCGACATATTACTATATCACACGTTCACATGTACAGACAGATTGAGAGAGAGTCATTGTTTGTGCAACTTGAAGTTGATTCTTCGATGAGTTCTATGTATCTATCTTTCACTGCACTTGATGTTTACAAACTTAACATTGTTCTTTATTGCACATTTATCTTGTATGTTTTTGGTAGTCCTCATGATTAGAGAGGATTTTCCATTGTTCTTGACCATTGTTGCACTTCTTTTGTGTAGGATGATTACTCGTATTCATATGACCATTGAAGAATTCAACTAGACATTGCCATGCAATTGACAAGATTTAGACGTGCAAGCGGACAAGCGCCTCCATTTTTTCCACGTGTACATACCCGACGAGATATCCCAACTCGGCTTTCTCATCAAGTTTCTTTTGAAGCTTATCAGGAATATGTGCATAAGCTGCACAACCAAACATCCGAACATGTGTCAGATTGGGTTTTCTACCCCACCATAGTTCGTGTGGTGTTGTGTGAAGAACACCTGATTTGCCTATCCTATGCTGGATGTAAGCAGCTGTAGCTATTGCTTCAACCCATAGCACCCTTGGTGCCCTCGAATAGGCCATCATGCACGTTGTGGCTTGCATGAGAGTCCCGTTCTTTCTTTCAGCAGCACCATTGTGTTGTAGTGTATAGGATGCAGTCCTTCTATGAAGGATTCCTCGATCATTGCAGAAATTAGTGAATCGATTTGAGATGTACTCTCCACCTCAATCTGTTCTGATCTGCTTCAACTTGTTTCTTGTGCATCTTTATGCCCAGTTCACATATTTTGTGAACTTTTTGAGTGCATCTGATTTGTCATGTATGAAGTAGACTCGGGTGAACTTGTTGTAGTTGTCAATGAAGGTGATATAATACTTCGAGCCTCCTACTGAGATCACATCAAAAGGTCCACAAATATCCGAATGTACCAGCTCCAGAATCTTGGTTGTGTTCTATAGGAGTCTCTGGTAAATGACGTTCGAGACATGATCTTCTCTCTCATGAACGCGTCACAGGTGGTCGAACTAGTTGCATTCGAGATGCTTACTCCTGTGATAGCTCCATGTTGGCTTGCTTGATACAATGCCATTGAGTTCATATGGCATAGTCACTTGTGCCATAGAACCTTTGCAGAATCATGAGCTTGATGTGCTTGATCTGTTGGTAGGCGTACCCTCAAATGATACAAGTTGCCTTTGCGTGTTCCTTGTGTGATCAACGTACTGGTGCAAGCTTCAACAACATTACATGTTTCATCTGAAAACGTCACATGCATCCCAACATCTGCTATCTTTGCTACTGATAACAAATCTTGTTGTAGTGTGGGTACGAAGAGAACATCTTCGAGTCGTCGGCTGTCATTTGTATTGAGCCATAGCGAACCACTACCATTCACTCGATGTTTTGATCCATCTCCAAGAACTATGAATCTTGATGGGTCAGCACTTCAAAAATCAGACATTATTCGTCTGGACGTGAGGAAGTGAGAGGTTTCTCCTGAATCAAGGATTATCTCTTGTGTGTCAAATGTCAATGCTGCACACACGTCTGTACACAGATAGGTTGTCAAATTTTTGTTATTCAACCTTTCTTTGTCCATCTTTGAGCTTTTTGGCTCTTCGACATAGGAAGACATGTTATTGTTCTTCCATTTCTCTTGAATTTGTTCCTCGGGTTCTGGTAGCAATCCATGGCTGCATGACCCTTCTTGTGGCAAGGGATACCCTGAATATTCAGATTGAGTCAGCACAAATCGACAATATGTCCTTCACGTCTACATCTGACGCACGTTTTCTTGTCGCCATTCTGCTGTTTAGGCTTTTCTTTGTTCTTCCAACCATCTTTGCTAGCTCTCTCTGATTGCTAGTCTTGATCCTGCTTTCGGTCTAACTCCCTCTTAGGCTTGAACTGCTTCTTTGGCTTCTCCTTGTTGTTGTAGAGAGCTTGATCAGAAATGTCCTTGTGATCAAGGTGCTCACGGCTTTTACTTCTTCTTGAATCTTGATCATTGCCTTTTTTAGTGTCATTGCTGGATCCTTTGCTAGCAATGTTCGGGTTGTCTGGAAAGATCTTGGTAAAGCTCTTAACAGGTAGGTGAGTTGCTTCTCTGGTGATACTGCATTCTTTGTTCCGGCATTGTGTAATGAAAGGAGCAAATACTTCATCTTTCTGATAAAGGAGGTAAGGTCTCTGCCATCCCATCGCAGATTCATCAGATGATCTTTAAGAAGCATGCTCTGGCTATGTGATTTCATCTAAAATCTGGTAAGCAATGTATCCCACATCTCTCTTGCATTAGAGAGTGTCGCAAGGTCAAGTGTCAGGCTATATTCGATGGATGATGACAACACGGCTACTACCTTGTCGTTCTTCTCTTTCCATTCTCGTAGCTCTTTGTTGGTGGTTGTAGGCATCTCTTCGGTCTGTCTACCCAAGGCCATAGCCCTTCTCCCTTCAATATGAGAGAGGTCTTTACCTTCCATGCTAGGAAGTTCAACCCAGTTGAGTCAAGGATTGTGTGGATCTTCGACTGTATACTACTGATCGATGCCATTGCTGTGAATTGTGTTCTTCAACTGTTCTTCTGATTTCTTGTTTTGAATGCTTGTCTCTTGGATTTGATTTCTCTTTAGCTATATCAGGGCTCTTGGATATGAGCTCCAGACTCTGATACCACTGTTGAGGAATCTCCATGTACTCTACTAATACCATTGTTGAAGAATCTCCCTATGCTTTGATACCACTGTTGAAGAATCTCCATGATCAAGGCGTAGTGGATATCCGAACATGAATTGTTTCGCTCTGATACCATAGTTGAGATTCCCACATAAATTAAACCTAGATGGAATTCGATTCTGTCCTCAGGTCTACTATCGTTGGTAACAGGATTTACAATCCTCCAAGGTGTAGACAGACACTGCTGACCTACGTATAATTTGCTTGTGCATTCAATAAGGTAAAGCCAATGTGCGGAATAAGATTGAAACCAGCTAATTACAAACATACAATTATCAAAAAATAAATCACTCGATCATGTTTAAGACAAGAAACACTTCTACATAAAACATCTACTACATTATTAGAGAATTTCTTAGGCGCTGTTTTGATAGATCACACATCGCGTCGGTGCGAAAGAAACTCTTTCTTTCGTGAATCAAAACTTGTCGTGCTTACTAGCAGACTTCTTGAACATTGGCTAGCTACACAATGCTCAGCTTACATTGGTATACTACCAATCTAATTCCTTGCATTTGCATATTTAGTAATTACGACCTTCATGTATATAGAGAGGAGGACACGATTAGTTGATTAAGAGATTACAAGAATGGCTGATTAGGCACGTTCCAATGGTATCCTGTCAGTCTTTGGAGGATGACGTTCTCCTTGTACTTTCACGATCTCCTTTGTACTTTAATACGCCCACCCCTTGGGTTGGCCTTGCCATCAGGTTGCCTTGGGGGTCCACGAACATTTTTCCTTCGTGCCCAAGTGGCTTTCAGTCAACGAACATTTTATCGTCATCTTTAAATCTTCAGTCCTCAAGGCCAGTGTTTGTGTCTGGGCTGCTCCCTTGTGTTTCCGCAGACTTGAGCTCGAAAGCTAGCAAAGCTCTGTGGCCCGCAATGCTTTGTTTCTTTAGGATTTAGAAAATTCAGCTTTTTCATATTTGATATCAAATGGGTCAAAGTTATCTGCAATGGTCCCAATGCAACTATGAGGAAAGATGAGAGGTTATTTTGCCATTGACTCCACCAAGCTTTGGACAAATCAAAGCGATACATTTGTTTTTCCTCAACAATGTGAGCAGGTACGTACGTCTTCAAGTAGTCTTTGCTTTTTTTGATGTCAATCAATTGATTTTCAGTATACAAAACAATGTATATTGTGTGTATACCCAAGAAATTGTAATATAGCTATAGATAGTAATTACGAGTCAATGTTTATGAAAACGTCGATCAATTATAGGTGGTCTTTCACCCCGACCATTCAGATCCCATATGGTGGTATGTGATTCAAGTTGCTCCTTGAAGTAAAAGAATTTTTGAGGATAGAGATGTCATGGAAGACATGGCGCTACCAACTGATGCACCTGAACAAGATCGTGATGATGGACTCGATGACACATTTTCAGAGGATGTGTATACTTCACAAGGGAATGATGATATTGAGTGTGATGCATCATCATCGGATGGATCGATGTCGCACAACACAACTTCTTGATCTCCCTCATTGCCACCATCACCATTATCTTGTGAAGATTAACTTATTAATAATGAATCCATAGGATATATTTGGGTAAAATTAGAGATAAACTCATTTGGTTTGGTGATATTGTTGTGATACCTAAATTTCTTTATTCCCTTGTGTATATGGCCACTATTGTTGGTAGAAAATGAAATTCAATGTGCTGAAAAAATAGATCACAAAGATCCATTTATGCCCTTTGATCTTTGGCTAATATGAATAGCACATCTAGCATCATTAACAATGTAGAAATCTTGCATCTACCACACGTAGAAGCTATAAACTCAATAAGAACTTGTCAAGAATGCTTATGTAAGTTAATTTATTATTCCATTTCATATAACTACAGTCGTACAACAATAGTACTCACACGTGTGGATCCATAAACATGAGAAAAATAGCATTCTACACACCAGCTCTCACTATATCACCACCAAGATGCAAAAATGGATGTAGAAATCCAAAGAGATATCTTCCATAAGAATGAATGAGAGAAGCATGAGAGAGATGAATTCCTCCCATGCTTGTAGCCTATTTATTACAGCCTCTTTCCCTGTTTGGATGCTCTTACACAAGCTTATCTACTTATGGAAGTTTCTAGATCTCTTCGAGACCCTATATCTAACATGACTAGATTCAATGCATCTCTACTAACCAATTAGAGTACTAGGTCCAAATTCGAACTTATAAACTTGCCTAAGTCATCAAAAATAGTAAATCCACTATTCTTAGGCCTTATCAATTCTATAAAGTCTATCTCTAAGATAAAAATGCATATTGGCCTAAAAATTGCCAAATAAACTCAACTTGACTAAACTAAACTAGTTGATATTTTTCACACTCCCTCTTCAACTAGTTTTACCACACAACTTTGATCTAACTTTAGAATGATCTCCATCCTAAGTATAGACCTTCTTTCTTTGGTTTTATAATAGCTTTCATAATTAATATAGAGAATAGTGTCCACATTGGATGGGTCACTATTTCTTACATTAATTTTACATATCAAGATGTAACTAAAACATGAAGAACCAAATAGAATATAAATTCAATGCTACCTCCATGCCATGAACTCTCTATAATAGCAACCAAACAATAAATGTGAGTAATCAACCAATGCTTGCATGTCTCCTCCATCTTTGTCCTTGATATGTCTCCACCATGAAAGTCCATGAATGAGCATCCATTGCCATTTTGCCATAAGATATTATCATCACTTGATGACTTGACAATGAATGAGTGATATAATGAGCCTCCCTTAGTTTCATTTCCATCAGCAAAACCATCCAATAATGCTAGTACAACTCCAACATCAAAATGATGCAAAACAATGTTACTAGTTTTACCATATCTTGACAATTTGCACACATTCACATGAAATTGCTCAAACATGAGATAGAACAAGTAAAGTAAACTTGAAAAACACTTCCTTGCTACTCCTTTGACCTTACTTGAATCTTCAAACACCTGAAAGGACATATCCAAAGTATCCTTGCCACTTGACTTCTCTTTGATGCTCTTGACTAGCTCCAAATTGACACCTTTTCTTTTGTGTTGTTGAAGCCCTTCAAGATCAACCTCTTGATATTCTACTTGACCATCAAAATCATTGACTAAGGCCTCTTTTTCAGATCCATTAGTTTCTTCCATTCCATGAAAACCACCATCCACTTGCATAGCATCATCTACACAAGAAGATGAACCAAAACAAAGCAAAGTTTGTACCTTCAACTTGCTTACCCTTCTCATCATATGTAAGCCTAGATGGCTTTTGTTTTTTCTTGAGGACCTTCTTAGAACTTGACTTGGAGAGTCATCTCCACCATCACCATCCAAAGAACCATCTTCATCACCTCCAAAAATGTTAGATTGATCAAATCAACAACATTAAGCTTAGCCACATTCTCCTCTTCAAAGACAACATCCTTAGAAATGTGAACTTTTTTTGACTTAGGAATGTAAACCCTATAAGCTTTCTTTAATTCATTATAGCCAGCAAATATTCCCCTTAAGAATCCAAAAGATGAGTTGACATAGCAAGTACTACCAAAGATCTTCAAATGCTCCAAGTTTGGCTTCTTACCAAAAAGAACCTCAAATGAACTCTTACCATCCAAGTCTTCATTTGAGTACCTATTGCAAACAAAGTTAGCACACATCAAAATTTCAACCCAAAATAACTTAGGAAGATTTGCATTCACCCTCATGAATTTAGCTCTTTCAAAATGATTGATCTTCCACTCTTCCACACCAGGTAGAACCTCTATTTTTGATAACTTCCTCTTGATCTCAGGTTGACTTTGTTGATAGGTCTTCATTTGCCAATTTTAAGCACTTGATCTTCATGTTGAATTGAATCTTCACAACATTCTTGAACTTGAGAAAGACATCAAGTATGAAATCCTCATTCTTTATAAGATAAGTCCAACGATATCAATGCAAGTCACAAACATTTTTGCTCCTCGATTACTCAAAGCACTAGTACACTGCACATCCAAATGTACTAAATGAAAAAGCATTTTAGATCTTGAGCTAGATCTAGAATAAGACAACCTTTGTGACTTTGACATTGAACAAATCTCACCAAGTTGATTCTTTGTCTTCAAACCACCATGGTTAGAAACAACATATTCATCAAGTTTGTAGAGCTCACCTTTTCTCTTGCCTTGGCCCAATCAAGACTTCATTCCTTTTGATTAAGCAATAATCACCAACAACTTTCACTTTAAGCCCTTTGTCAACTATTTGTCACACTAAGAACATTCTTAGCAATGGAAGGTATGAACAAAACATTCTTCAAATGAACATTCCTATTTGTAGATGAGAGAAAAAAATGAATAGTATCAATGCCATTCATCTATATAGGATGAAGAGCTTTCTTTTCCTCTCAAGGAGAGACTCCATTCTCACCTTCCAAGTTAAATAGTTGCTTGAGGTAAGCCTATCATTGCTCTCCAACATGAAGCCTCCATTTGTAGCCATGTTGCAAGGATTTGATCTTCTCTTTCAACCTGTTCCAATGCGATTAGCACTCTTTTGAAAGTCAACAAATGAATCCAAGAAGAAATCACAAAGATATGGAACCTCTCAAATCTCTTTCTTGCACATATACTAGCAAATCTAACACAGAGCATTGATGACACTTGATTAACAAATGATCAACCTACAAAATCATGAAGTTTTGCACTCTTTAAGATTGAAACAAACTCTTGAAAAGTCCAGAAACTTCAAACACAACAGATCCTATAAATTTTAGGGTTTTCACAAAAGTACACAAACTGAGAAATCAGAAATTCACTGAATATCAGAGGAAGTTAAGCAATGGGTGGTTGTGGATCGGAAGCACGTCAGTTAGCAGCAAATAATCAAGATGAATAATCAGTAACAATGCACAATAGAACAAAACAATAGTGTAGACAAAATTGCACTCTGATTGATTGAAAATTGTGTACAATGGCTTCAAGCAAAAATCGACCTCATCTGGTTGATCGTTGAGTGTAATAACACTTGCTACAGAATTGTGGTTTTCTGAATAATATCTACTTCTTCTTATTACAACTGATTAGTACCTTGTAAGCATTAAATTCTATCTACTACATTTATTACAACCATCATTGGAGCTATAAATGTATGTACAAAGTAGGCGAACTGTCAACGCCGTGACGTGGGTGGGATTTTCTGACCGACAGTATCAAAAATATACATGTATCAAATTTATAGATCTGACTCAAATTTTATAGAATTTTTTTAGTCGATTCAGTATCAAGAAACAACGACTCGATTCGATCCGATCTTGGGTCGGAGAATCTCGCCTTGATCTGATCGATCCGGGGGTTGAAAAAATTCGATTCCGAATTTTGATCTTCTGCTCAAAAGTTTGAGCCTTCATTTTTTTGGTTTTCTGGTCCCCCTTAATGTGGATCCTAAAAAACTTTGATCTTCAAATTTAGCATGTCGTTAAATCTGAGATGATGCTCCTTTGATAGTGCTTTTGTGAAGTAACCTACTGCCATAAGATCTGTCCTACAGTAAACCAATGACACTTCCTTGTCTTGTACTTTCTTTCTAAGGTAGTGATACCTGATTTCGATATGTTTCCTCTGAGAATGAAATCTCGGATTTAGAAATAGTGCGATTGTGCTTTGATTGTCACAATAGATTGTCGTTGGATGTGACTGAGCAAGATCGATATCTACAAGCAGATTCCTTAGCCAAATTGCGTCCTTGGTAGCATTTGTGACAACTATGTATTCTGATTCCATTGATGATAATGCTATTGAGGTCTGTTTTCAGCTGTTCCATGAGATTGGGCCTTGATTGTATAAGAATACAAATCCAGAAGTCGATCTTCTGGTATCGATATCTCTTGCCCAATCTACATATGTGTAACCTTCGAGAATATTGACAGATTGGTTGCCTCCATAATAGATGCTGATATGCTTCGTTGCTTGGACGGACATACTTCATAACCTTCATGAGCGATGTCCAATGTGTTGGCCTTGGATTTGATGGGAATTGGCTGAGTGAATTGGTCGAGTATGCAAGGTTGGGTTGAAATGAGAATGTCAATAACAAGTTGATAGTTGTTCTCAAGTTAGATGAGTTTGAAATTATAAAAGGACAAAAAATGGAAAGAGTCAGTCTCACGATCATGAATGGAGCACTTTCATATTCAGAAGACTCAATTTCAGTGTTCAATCAGAAAATGATATCTGGTGGTTGGCAGCATTTTAGGTATAGCAGTTCCTTCGCATAATAAACAGAGACAATCATTTGAATATGGATTTCATATGGAAAATCTTCTCTGTGCTAATATTATGAGGCTAATCACGTTTTTGTATTCTCTTATAGGTGCTGAAAGAAGACCATGACATTCTCTCATGGATATTTAATAGAACATCATATCCTGTCACCATAAAAAACCACATGGAGGGAGTTCCACTCAATATTCCTGGAATTGGCACTTTCAACATTGAGTGGCATTTAGCAAGATATCTGACGACATTAAAAACTATGTTCAATGTATCTCATGGTGCTAACTCTAAACACCCTTGTTTGTACTGCATGAAAACAACAAAAGACATGACAAGGAGTACATGAATATCAAGAGATCGAGAAGATCCTAATTGGAAACCTGTACTACCGATTCCTCTATGAAATGTTCCTATCTGTACATTGCATGCGGAGGTGCATATTATAGAAAAAATATATATCTTCACATCTTGTTTGCATGGAATTCCGATCCAGAGTCCTCTGGGAAGGAAGCTATTTCCATATTAGAGGATGTGTTGTCCAAAGCAGGCTTACATAAAAGCCACGTTAAAATAAAAAAAGATGACAAGCTATCAGGTAAAACAGGAAATATTCCATGCAAGCAGAGCATTGGAGGATCTAAAGCTCGAAGATTTTTATCAAATTATTCTGGCAAACAATCTAAGGTTCAATACACGGTTTGGAAAGAAATTATTGCAGCAACTCAAGATAAATTTTCAAATACTGATGTACAAATGATACAGAAAACAACCAATGAATTTGTGGATGCAGTTCAAAGTGCATGGGGTGTTGATCATATAACACATTATATGGTAAGATTTTGATTTTACACTACGATAGACAAATATGTGCAATTAAATTAGATACTTTTGGTACTGATTTAGATTATGTTTTCATGACATGCAGCACATATTATGACACCATTCGACATTCTTTGCAAGAAATAGTGGAAGTCTTAGCATATGGTCATCGCAAGGAATGAAATAATCTCATTGGCAAGTAAGAGCGGCATTTCATAAAAGTTCACAACATGGCGGGACTAGCACAAAAAACAGCTATATACTGCAACTTTTCCAATGGTTTTACAGAAGAATCCAAATTCGTCATAATACAAAATAGACAGATTATTAAAAAATTCAAAAAGCATGCAAATTTATACAAGCCAGTAGGCTATAGACACACAATAAAATTTTGTATATTAAATAAAAATATTTACAAAGTACAATTCAGCAGTATCTAGTCTGCTTCCGACACACTCGTATCAATAAAAAAAATATCTATATCTACAATCTTTGACTTTTCAGACTTTGTACCACTAGAAGAAGTAGCTTCAAAAGTCGAAGGGACAGCCTCCAAATCGTCAAAAATATTTAACAAAAGAAAAAAAAACAAAAGCAGACTAAAAATCAACAAATCTACATTTTTTTTATTATGAAGTAGGCACTCATTTACAGACTTGAAATCATTATGTAACTTGGTAAACATTCTGTCAAGCTTAGCTTTATAGATATGTTTGTCGAGTGCCACCAGGTCCTGATAATGAATCATGTCCTTATTCTAAGATCTGAATAAGAGAGTACTGAGCAAGGACTTAAATCTGAGATATATTTCAAAAAATGCCTCCACACCAGGGCCCTCAGTTATAGAAAGTAGAATAAAAAGAAAAGGAGAAAAAAGAGATTTGAAATGCTCCAACCTATCAGTAATACCAAATTCATGAAAAAAAGAAAGCAAACTAGAATAAAATTTAGAGTTTTTTAAACAAAAACTACGATTTCTCAATCGTTTAGTTCTTGTATCCAAGATCTTTTCGGGCTCAAGATGAGATACACCCGATGATTCATCCAACAGGTCCAATTGATCTCCAGATCCAAGATGCTCTCCTTCACGTAGACTCTTCTTGAGACGGTTTACGTGAATTACGGGATGCACTTGTGATCCTTCCAAGAGTTCCAATTGGTAAGCTAAGGATCCGATCTTTTTCAAGATCTTATACGGTCCTCTAAATTTTAGAGGACAGTTGATAATGCTTGCCGGTACGCATTACACTCGAATCCTTCGGGATTTTCAAAAATACCCAATCCCCCATTGGGAAGTCTCTCAGTGATCTTTTCAGACTTGCATAATGTCGGTCCCCATCCTGGGTACACTAAACATTCTCACGTGCAATCCGTAGCATTTCCTGCATATCAAGTAGGAAATCCGCTACTTTCTGAAACTTGATCAACCGAGTCTCAACCGCAATGGGTGACCTAGGCTCAAATCCGTACATAAGCATAAACGGGCTATAACCGATAGCCGAATGCTTACTATAACTCAATCTCCATCAAGGATAACATCCTCTCCGAGGAGATTGCTAAAATATGAATACATATCTTAACTAATCTTCTGATCATGCAAGTAATCCTTCTTTTAACCGATCAAGTATAACTAGAATCTGAACTATGATTCGTCAATCATAATTCATCGGATTTTTGTCCTATACTCAATAAAAGAACGTAATACCCTCACATAGGCAACAACCAATGATAAAAAGAACTTTTATGCTTAGAGTCATCTCTAGTTTAGCAAATACGGCCGACCAAAAGCGATCAATGAACTTCGAATCGCGACTGTTCATAATGTCCCTTTGGTAATCCGTAAAGCCACAACAGATACTCTAATAAACATAGTCAATTTGGTAAGATGGCCAGTCATTACCAAAATTCCACTATCTTGTTTATTCATCCATTGTAATCTACCAATCACAGTCCTTTCTTATGGATTAGGTATATCCTAGATTCTGAGTTATGGTTCACCAATCTCAAGTCTCCTGATTCCAGAGACCATACCCTATCATAAGAGTGCATCACAATTCTTAGAAGGCACATGAGTTGTACCTGAAAGTCCTTTCCATCTGGAAAGTTCCAGACTTTTCCAACTCACACACGGTGCCAATATAAGGATTGTAATCTAAAAAATGCCCTTACTTTAGACATGGCACAAATTGTCATTCCAAAGTTAGAGTCCCAATCTAGAATACGTCTAGATTTTGCTCTTAAGTTCTAATCTAGAATAACTTAAGATTTACCGGAACTTCATTACGTGAAGTTCTAACTTTGGCAACCCACAACTACCCAACTCTCCTGAGTCTTCCGGGATAGCATTTTATCAATTCCAAACGGGAAAAGATAAGGTCAAAAAGTTCTCGTGTATTCTATGCACACGAATCCAAAATGACTCATAGACGTTGTGACTTATAAGCAATACATCTCAACAATAATATCCATAATTAAGATTATATTGTTGATTTCCAACAACTAACTCAGAAGTAGCGCTTTTGACACGGTTAGTTGTATCAGATTTAGAAAATATTTAAATGTCTCGGTGTGGTACCAAAACGCCAAAATTAATCTGATTCTAAATCAATCCTAGGTCAATAAGCAATTCTCAATGAGAAATTACTATAACCTAGCGAGAAATTGTCTCAAACACAATTCTCATCAATATGCCTATGTACCAACAACTAGTTTATGCATGCAAATAAACTTAGTTCATGGAATACTTTGTAGATCCACTGGATTAAAAATTTGTACAAAAGGTTTTAATGATCCCACAAAGATTCACTACATAGCATATCTCTACAGATATCTCCAGATCTGTACACATAAGGGCCCCAATTCCCTTATAGTCACAATTAACTTACGGGTTGTTGGTCTACTGGTCCCTAGCGTGGACACGCTACTCGAGACCAGTCATGGGCATGACAACTGAGGTCACAACAGTATGGACTATAGGGTCTAGTGCCAAGCCACCGGCTATCAAACGTGGCCTGTAGATATCAATCACTCTACGCCTCTCCTGGGCCGACATACTGCACCCAAACATTTGTCGTAAGCTCTAACAGACCCTAAACCCTAAATCCTAAACTCACACACACACACACCATGTCTCGTACACGCGCGCACACACACAAATCCTCTCTCTCTCTCCCTCACTCTCTTTGTCTCTTCCTCTCTCTCTCTCTCTCTCAAAGTTCTTTCTTTGAAGGCCTCTTTACTTAGTGTACATAATATCGTTTCTAGTCAATCAATAAGTATTGATTATGATGTTTCTAAATATTCATCAATTGAATCAAACGAATTTGTAACAATCAAAGTATTCTTCAATGAAAAAAATATATGTTTGCGTTCCGCTGTCCGGAACGTGAAAAATTCTCACTGCACTTCTTATACACCAATAGTAGAAAGTGAATGCTTAATTGAGATGCTAATAGAGAATAATGAGTTTCCTCTTAGGATGCGAAGTTGCAAGAATGATAATTCTGTCCTGATACTTGAGAGATTTCTTTGATAAAACCGAAGCCATGCATGACCTGTTCTCTCAACATACCTTCCCATTGGAAAGGCCTGCTGATAGGTGAAGGAGATTTATTTACCAAGTACAAGAGAGCTCTTCCTAATCGAAAACTGATTGCATCAATTCCATACTTTGATTGTATTTCATTCATTGTCAACTCTAATCATATTTATGCATGGTACTCTGTACGTATCTGATATTAATATGTAAAATCATCAAAAAGATGGCCAACTAGCTGGAGACCTAGCATACCAGACTTGTAAAGCTTACATGAAATCGCATGCTTTTGCACAACCTCTCCAGCTCAACCACTTTTGACTCCATTTCATGAAGATCTGACTTTAGCACCTCATTTTCTTGTAAAACTTGTCGGATATTCGTGCATGAAGGTTGTGAAGGTCTTACTAGCTGATTGCTTACGGTAGAACCTTTCTCAAGGAAAAGAGCATCAGATCTGGCACCTTGTAAAATCTGTCGAATATCACATGAAGGTTGTAAAGGTCTTACTAGTTGATTGCTTACGGTAAAACCTTTCTCGAGGAAATCATCACCAGATCTGACAACACCACTCTTATTGAAAATGGAAGCAGCAATTGTGGCCCTCAACTTCAATTGTTGAATGAGTAGCACATGCAACGCTAGTTGTGATGGAAATCTGGGATTTTTTGCAAGATGTTCGGATGCATCAAATGACAATTTCTTGTAGTCAAGCACCTTTGAAATGTTGCATGCTTCCTCTTTTGTGATGCTACTAGCATGAGCCTTCATCAGATCAGACAAGAGTACAAGGTCATCTTCATGCGGCCATAACTATCAATGCAACCAAACCGCTCAAACGAAATATGTAGCAAAACTGAGCTCCACATCTTTGTAGTCAGCTAAGAAAAGAAATCGAAACAAGAAGCTATTTATTCCACCAGAAATTTTAATTCGAATATAAGACAATGAAAGTGATCAGGATAGTTGATACCAAAACTTTCGCCTGTGTTGCTAATGATAGGCGAGAAGAGTATTACCTCCAGGTAGATGTCCACAGCTCTATAGAGGCCATCGTGTGTGCGTCTTGCAGAGTCTGTCAAAGCTTCTGCAAGTTCTTGAAACTTAATTGGCTTTAAATTCACATCAGGAGCAATTTCTGCGAGATACTTATCCATGAGGTGTCCCACTTTTGTCAGGGGGCTTTGCACAGCCGAGTGGAAATATGTAGCATGATGCTGGCGAACCATTTTCATTCTTTCTGGCTTCATATGTGGCACTGAATCTTGATCTTGCAAGAAGTACTGTACGAAGCGTAAAACCAAATCAACGTCATAAAGCGAGCTGCAAGAGGTTGGATGAACCGTAATCATTAAGTGGTCTAAAGTTGCCATATCCAGCTGAGCTCCGATCATTCTTTCAATTCTGGATTTGCATGACTTACTGGCGTCTAGGACTCCTGCAATCCTGAGGAGGGTGAACAAGGATCTATATGGTGCAGATCTGGCTACAAGAGAAGATAACAAGCAGACAACACTTTCTAATACTTCCCGCTGCACGTTTAGTGTGTAAGTATGCAAAATGTCTTCATTGCTATCATTTTTCCTTTTGGAAGCAACCGAGGTGTATCCAAGCATGGGCAGGGAATGGTGTAAGTAATAGAGAAGAAATCTGGCCAGTGTTTTATTGTCGGCATTACTTGCAATCAAAGCTTTTACTACCCTTTCCATGAGATAGATCGATAGCTTCGAAATATCTCCAAACCACCAGCTGTGCGCAAATGATCCCGAGAGGGAGCTAGCAGTGGAAAATCGTGGCTCGGCTGCCCCTGTGGACGAAGACGCTGAGCTGGATTGATCCGGCAAGCTTGAGTGCACCCGCCATGCCAATGAATCAGCACATCTTTGCACGATCCGAGTCTTCTCTGCAAGAGGGAGAACTGCCTCGCAGCTCTTGTAAATATCCAAAATAGTCTGCCAGTCCCAGAACATCATGTCTCCCAATGCTTCTTCAGTTTCCTTGATCAAATTTTGCTTGCAATATTGTTCCGTCATCTCAAGATATTCAGCCGCACATCGCATTCTGACAATATTTGTAGCGGCCAGGTGGTCACCACTCCCGCCACAGCAGAATTTAACAGCTAGATCGAAAATCTCAGGACCCCCTGGAAAGTCATTCAGCTTTATTCGAACTAAATCTCCGCGAATAGGCTGTCTATGTGTAAGTATCTTGAGCATTTTGCAGATGAGACCGCTATAACGGAGCATAAGTCTCTGAAAGGAGGACGTGCAAATGGGCCAGTTGTATTAAATTGTCTGAATACAAAATATAACTCAACAAACCAGAATGATTCACATACATTTTGCTAATCGGAGGACTCACTAGAGTCTATATGAATCTCAAGCACTATTTGAATTCTATCAGAGAGCAGTAATGTATACGAATTGCTGGGAGCCGTATAGCTAATTCAGTAGAGAATATTTTACAATTCATGAAACTTTACAGAAAGCAGAATCACACACGATTTGCTTGGAGACCTAGGCCCTAGAACAGCTTTCACCTACAGCTGTTCAGCAGAGAATATAAATTTCATGCTATATGCAGCTGTTTAGCAAAGAATGTAGAAATTGCATGCTAATTATACTAACTGAGCCGAAATCAGAATTACTAAATAGTCTGCTCGAAGGCCCACGGACGTTCATCAGATAGCATAAGAATTCTAACGAAGCACGGCGCACACAGTCCTTACATGATAGAATTTATCTGCAATACTAATAGTCTATACTTATTGTCATTTCATCATTCTTCCAGTCTGTCAATAAAAAAGACTGATTGCAAGGTTTACAACGGGGAGACGGACTCTAGGGAGTTACTAGAAGCTCTTTTCTGGGACCTGCTGACAGATAAGAAACAAAAGCGCAAAAGACGAACGAACCGTGCTCAGAACAAATGAATGCTCCTTATTCACTATCACCACCAGATCGCATGCCATTGAAATGTGCATGTTGATAATCTACACAATAGTGAAGACCAAGAACTAATTAGCTGGTTTGATACCAAGATTCCCATTCTCCAATCTTACTGTAAGAAAAAAATGTTGCCACAAGAAACATGGTAGGTCTGTTGCCAAAGCAGTTTAAAATTCAAAGGAGGGTTTGAAACTAATCCACATATCTGGTTTTCATAATAGGAAATGATACACCCTGAACAGCGTTCCATCATCAGACACCATGAGTATTTTCATCAACAGCCAAAGGAAGATCTATTATCAGTGACAAAATAATATTCAAGTTTGAAAACTATGCTCGCTGCATTGCGTCTCAATTCCATAGTCATGTCTAACCTGATTTATTAGAGCGCACGTCGAGCGAGCATGTATAACTCTCGCCTTAAGTCCTCTTAATCAATTACCTTCACTCGATCGTTTCGATTCATGCGAGTCCACGACTTGCTGCTATTTATGTCTTCATACCACTAAATTGTAACAGCCATCATCTGCGTGTTTCATGTTCTGGTCTTTTGAAGAAACTCGATTACCCACCATCAAACGGCAACGAGCTGCAAAGAAACTGCCATCCTTTATTGCTCAATCTTTAGTTTTCGCTAATTAAAAGCGGATTAATTTTCATCGAGTAATATGCAATAGTATCACGCGGGTTGTTTAGCCAAATTATTAAATACTTGGACGCTCGCGCAGCAATCAGATAATTGCAATGGGTAATCAAACAATTTCCAAATCTCATTCGATCCCTCATTTTTGCAGCTGTTTTGCAAAAGTTTCAAATCAGCGGACCAAAAGAGAGAGAGAGAGATATATACACGGGCCACATGGGGGAGGTAGGCAAGAATATTTTAAGAACATTCCAAGGATTAGAAAATGGCCAGCCTCCTCTCCACTATTGAAGAAACATACCCAATTAGAAAGTGACACCTAGGTTGGAGGTAGCACTTTTCCTTCGACATGTGGCTTGCCCCCACAATTTTGGAGGCTGACGTCACTAAAGGCAACCACTCTGTGTGAGTGAGAGAGAGAGCCACATGGAGGAGGGTAGAAGAGAATATTCTCTCCTACCTCAGAGTTCAGAGGGAGGCCCTCCTACCTCTGGACGTTGGCTCTACCTCCAAAGGTTGGAGACATGCCAACCTTTGAAGGCAGCCTCTACCAGCTGGCAAAAACATGCCCAATCAAATGATGACACATAGGTCGGAGGCAGAGTACATTTGGTTTGCCCCCCATCTTTGGAGGCTGTCACCAGAGGCAACCACCGGTGACAGAGCCTTCGTCATGTGGCCCAGCTAAGAGACTTATTTTTCCCATGATAACAACCACCACATGAAGACGTGGAGTTTAGTTATGTAGGGTGTGATCAATTTAAAGTAACAAGTAGCACATATGACTAGCCCACTAATCTTGTGGAGTCTTCCTAGTATAGCTTATTAATTAGAAGAGAGGCGACCCCTAAGTTGCTTCATGGGGGAGTACTAGATGTTGCATGACATAAACTCACTCAAGAAATATGGCAAACCTGGATGTATGTATGATTGTACTAGTGGCATGTATGAAGATATTTGAAAAAGTAGAGCTCTCATTGATCTTCATTAATGGCGGGGCATACATTGAGTTCATGACATAAACTCATTGAGGACATGTGGCCTTAGGATGTGGTTGTATGATTGTACTAGTGGCATTTGTGAAGATATTTGAAAAAGTAGAGCTTTCATTAATCTTTGTTAGTGGTGAGTCATACAATGAGTTGTTGTATGTGGTGATGGTAATCACTAGTATTGAACAATAATTGTTTACTTACAAGATTGAAATGGAATTAGATAGAATCATAGAGCATTGAAGATATAATCAACCACCCAATCATAGACCACAATCTCATGGGCACCCTCTCATTGAGACTACACTAGCTTTCACCAATAGTCCAATGAGTTGTAGCCATGATGTCCCATGTCACCATAACCCACCCCACAGGAGAAGTGGCCCTATGTGGTTTCATGTGGGAGCAACTACACAACAAATGCTTGGGACCCATGGCCTTAGGTTGTGGATGTATTAGAGGTATTAATGGCATCGATGATAATATTTAAATTTGTTGGTGACCTAAACTAATGAGAGCTCTTACACTGGCACACAATGAGTTGGACCTATATTTTGACTTCCTCCTTAGGCCTGGCACATGTAGTTGGCATGAAAGGACCACATTATTGTTAGTGATGTGTTGCTTCAACAAAACAACCACGTGGTAGCAGATAAGTTGACCATACATTAGAGAAACTCCAAATCTAAAAGGTATGTGCAAGGAATGGCACAAGTGTGAGAGAAACTCACCATACTTTCAAAATCAAAAGCCTTTTTCCATTTGCCTATGAGCCAACTCAAGTAAGCTAACAATATTGGTTACATGTGTACTTAACCACAATTTGTTAGACGAGTGAGGTTCAAATTCACAAATGTTACGTTCTTGGTTAGTGTGAAATATCATCCTCATTGAATAACGTGACATTCAGGAAAAACAAGAGCTCAGAAAACTAATCGCTCCCATGCTATTAAGAAACGAAATATATTCAATTGAAAATATTCAAGAAACTTGAAATTAATTGATCTAATGAGCATCTAGTCTTTTTACAAATCTTGCAAAGAGAAAAATTTTGGCAAAGATTTTGAACACATCCTATTGTATGATATATGAATAGTTTATGAAAATCTATTTTATAGTTGTTTACTTTAGTATCATGACCAGATATTGTGTTATATTTTTATAGCATATTATTACAAAGATGTCTAAATTTCATCTCCATGTTGATCTTCTTGCAAAATGTGCTCCAATGTTTAAGAGAAACTTGAAACAACCCACAATATTAGAGGAGTACATGCGTCATAGGATGATGGACAACCACATAAACTTGGATTTAACAACTCAAAAAAGTTTAAATCTAACAAATGATATAAAAAAAATTAGAGATTTGAATGTCATAAATGATTAAGCACAAGAATCTAAGTAGGTGTGCTTGCACAAGAACCTATTGGAGTCAAATTTCCAATAGCTAGACAATTCCTAGCTTTCTAGGCAACACAACACAACATGAAAGATCTACTTGAGCATTTGAAACCAAATCAAGTTCATATTTCTACAGCATATAACTAGGTGTTAGTACACTCAATCTACCACAAAATCAATAAAGAACAATGATTCAAACAATGCAAGAGTGCTATCACGAAACAATGTAGATTTGAAGATAGAAAATCTCACTATCTTGAAATTTCTTGATGTAAAATACATTGGAAAGCTCCATCATTTATGCTACTCAGGTCCGACCTAATAATAGGTTATAACACCTTTAAGCTCACCCTAAACCTACCCTAATCATGACTACAATGAAGGTCCTCAAACTATGTCACACATATCTTGCACCTCTTGATCAAAAAACATGATTTACTAAACTAACTTGCTTCAAGATTTTTGCAATTACTTCTACATGTGGATAGCCTCGAGTTTTGGGCTGACAAGTAAAATGATGAAGAAGGACACATGCCTCTAAATGTGTACATATGATAGTCATGAGGTCAAACATGTCAAATGACCAAATCACAATAGGTTTTGCCAAATTTAGCACTCCTCCTCAAAACTATGTTATATTTCCAACATAGATTCACTTAAAAAATTAACGGCTAATCTAAACACAAAATTGTTTTTGAGAACAACTTTGGCAACTCTGTTGGTGCCTATGGTCGACGATGTTGAAAGTTTTGTTTGCATGGATGATCCACGTGTGGATAATCCACGCAAATCCAAATTCAAAAATTCTAGCACCTATTTGGGAGGGAAGTTGGGTGGCACGTGGCTGGCGATAGTTAATGTCGTGGATTATCCATGTGTGGATAATCCAGACAATGATCGTGAAGGTTACAATTGTACCATTTAGTGTGAACTGTGTAGGTAACAATCATGAAGTGGTGCAGTTACTACATAGTGAATGATGATGTAGTCTGTATTGGATAGAGTAGAGGGAGAGCTCTCTTTTTAAATGATCATAGTTGACAGATGTTGAGGGTGTCGGATGAGTCAAGTCAACTCTTTTCCCTTGAGTCAATGTCGATGGAGTTAGGTTTGAATATGTCGAGTTGATTCAGCTCTACTTCAAAGTCGATGTATATACAGACTGTTCGACTTATGCAAGTAAGGTTGCATGCTGCTATAGAGAGAGAATATTCACATAGTATAGGAGTACTTAGGAGATGAATTGAGGTGAGTAGGAGTAAGGATTAATTCCAACACTCCCCCTTAAGCTTAACTCCTAGGATCCTGAATGAAGTTTAATAAGGTTGCATAAGGCAACATGCTTTTCCCTTGACAAGGGTTTTTTCTAAATAGCAACCAACATACTATCAGTATGGCAGTGACTTAATTAGACATCTTTTTTCAAAACTTTCTCTCTAAGAAAATAAAATTGAATTTCAATATGCTTAGTCCTAGAGTGAGTTCGTGGGTCTAGAGATAGAGCAATGCAGCTCTTATTGTCACGATAGAGTATAGTTGGTCTGAGGTGAGAGAACATCAGATCCTGGAGCAATCTTTTGAGCCAGATAATCTCCTTTACTACAGAGGTAGGTGCGATATATTTGAACTCTGTGGTGACTGATAGTCTGTGTCGTTTGTGATGTTTTAAGTTTCGCACTAATACGCTTCCGCAACTAAAACTACAAATTAATCTAATTCATGCATGTCTACGAAATCGACCATATCAATCCAGTGACTTCGAAGTTGTGATCAAGTAGGGCGGTCTTCGATTTGTCGACGTTGGCCTGAATTTGATAGACATAATTTCATGCACGAATCCCAATAGATGATAGATAGTCAGACATTTCGTCTAACCGATATTCTCCCTCACTATTTTGCATAGGGCCCTAAGCTTTCGACCAGTATGTGTCTCAGCAAACTGCTTGAATTCTTTGAAGCCGTTGAATGCCTCGGACTTGTTCTTAATGAACATAATATTGGTGGATCTAACCTTCATCGATGACTTCTCTTGAAGAACTGCAACCTATTTTTTGAAGAACAAATCAGAGGCATTCAAGTTCTTCATGCAGTTCAAGGCGTCTGTTGAAAATTAGGCCTAGAGGAAGATCAAAGCTCTGCACACAAATGGAGGGGGAAAATTTATCTCCACCGAATTTAAGGAGTTCTGCAAGGCCAATGGAATACATCAACAATTTACAACGAGCTACTCACCTCAGTCCAATGGTGTAGTTGAATGGAAGAATTGGACACTCATCGAAAGTGCCAAGAGCATGCTATTGGCCCATGCCTCTCTTCCAAAGAAATTTTGGGTAGAAGCTTTTGCTACAGCCACCTATCTACAAAATCGATCCATCACCAAAGCCCTAAATGATAAGACACCTTATGAGGTGTCCACAAGATCAAAACCATCACTCAAAAACATTAGTGTTTGGTTGCATCGCTTATGTTCAGATCCTTGAAGATCTCAGGAAGAAGCTGGATGACAAAAGTACAAAATCAAATTTTATTGGCTACTCTCTAGATTACAAGGCATACAAGCTCTACAATCCGGAAACAAAAAAAAAAAAATTCATGAGCAGAGATGTCATTTCTATGGAAAATCGATTTATCAACCACAAGGGAAAAGCTCAAGAAATTTTCGATCCAAGTATCGAAAAAGGCTCCAGGATCGAAAATCAGGAAATCAATACAAACTCAGAAAATGAGACAGAACCTCAACAGGTCGAGTCACATCATGATGTCAAGATTCAACTAAGAAGATCAAATCGACCAAGACAACCTCCATCCAGATTTATGAACGATACAGCCACTACTTCGTGCAGGAACCCAACACAGTTTCAGAGGTGATGTCTACACCTGATGCCTATCAATGAAAGTAACGATGGACACTAAATTCAATTCTCTGATAGAGAATCAAACGTGGACAGTCATTGACCTGCCAAAGGGAAGAAATCTGATTCCATGCAAAGGGATATTCAAGGCAAAGTATGATGTTGAAGGAAGGCTGAATCGATACAAAGCCAGACTGGTTGCCAAAGGCTATTCCCAGATTTTAGATCTGGATTATTTCGAGACCTTCAACGGAGTCATCAAACATGTTTCAATCCGTCTATTACTTTCCTTTATAGCTGCAACATATCTCGAAGTCCATCAAATGGATGTCCAGACAGCTTTCCTCAACGGGACCATTGAAGAGGAAATATTTATGTCACAGCCAGAAGGATATGAGCTGAGGGGTAAGCAACACCTTGTATGCAAAATCCACAAGGCACTCTATGGGCTGAAACAACCACCTAGAGCTTGGTTCCAAAAAATAAATGCATTCCTTATTGAGAATGGCTTTATTCCAAATTCAACAGACTCGAATGTCTACTTCAAGTCTGTATCGAATTTCTTCATCATCATCACTCTCTGTGTGGATGATACACTATTATTCGGTAACGATCTGAATCTGATGAAGGAAACAAAATGCATTTTGTCCACGGAAGACAAAATGACTGATATGGATCCAGTCCATTTTTGTCTCGAAATCAAAATTTTTGAAATTCGATTGTAGCAGACTGATTTTTATCAGCCAGCAGAGATATCTCACAAACGTACTAGAAAAGTATGGAATGGCCAACTGCAAACCGAGTTTCTTTCCACTTGACCCTAGACTGAAGCTGTCAAAGGAACAATCTCCTCAAACTGAGGCAGAAAAGGAGGAGATGAAGCAGCATTTATTTCACTCCATCATCGGCTCAATGATGTATGCAATGATTTGCACTCGACCCGACATTGCATATTCGATCAGTTCACTCAACCAGTTCCTACTGAATCCAGGTCTAAATCTAGGTCTAACCCATTGGAACGTGCTCACAAAAGTCATGAAGTACATCCAGGCAACCAAACATCTTAGCATCTTAGCATCTGTTATGGAGGTAGACAACCTACCAAAATAATTGAAGGATACACATATGTGGATTGGGCAGGAGATATCGATACTAGAAGGTCTACTTTTGGATTTGTATTTTCATACAATCAAGGCCCAATCTTGTGGAACAGCCAAAAGAAGCTCTCAATAGCATTATCATCAACCGAATCAGAGTACATTGCTGCCATGAATGCTACAAAGGAGGCAACTTGGCTGAGACACCTACTAGTAGAAATCGACCTTGCACAGTCACATCCAACGACCATCTTTTGTGACAATCAAAGTACCATAGCTCTCTCTCTCTCTCTCTCTCAAATCGATATTTTATTCTCAAAGCAAGCATATCGAAATCAGATATTAATATTTGAGAGAAAAATTGCAAAGCAAGGAGATATCATAAGTCTACTACATGACTAAATCAATGTTAGCAGATTACAAAGGCTCTATCAAAGGAGCACCATCTTAGATTCAATGACATCTTGAATTTGAAAATCAAAAGTTTTCAGGATCCACATTAAGAGGAGTGTTAAAATTTGATACTGGATCGATTCGAAAATTTTTATATTTTTCAAGTCAGTATTTTTTGAGACGTTTTACATTTTTTGATACTTGTAAATTTTGATATTGTTGGTCTAAATCTGACACAACGACCTCGCATTGACAATTCGCCCACTTTGTACATGCATTAGCTGTAATGAGGAAGTTGTAATAAATGGTCAAGGGTAACTACTTGTGAGTCAGCCATCTTTAGTAACATCAACAAATTTACTAAGTGTAAGCAATCAACTACACTTGCATTGGCTTTATGTCTCTAGCATGTTTTTTTACCAAAGTTTCTAATAGGGCCTTAGGCTCTATGGGCGTGGTTATGTCACTACTCTCCTCCTTACCCTCTAGCTTACATTAGTGTTTTATCTCCTTGGTCTAGGGTGATCTTGGAGTGTGATATACTAGTCTCATACATTTGGATGGACCAACTTTTTATCTCTTAATTGCATACTATATGATGGGATTTGTGTAATTGTGAAGTCTTGAAGGGATTGTTGTAGGTGGTTCGATGGGGCTAGATTTCCTATTGTCATCCAATAATGGCACTTCCAACTAGTAAATTGCTGCTCTCTAATCTTTGTGTTACCCAAAATAAGGTCATATGTGCATATTGTTTATAACAAAAATTTTGCCTCTATTTTAGAATGTGCCATCAACTCCACAAACATACAAAAATGGGTGTATCACACTCCTAAAAGAGTTGGTCAACCACCACCTTGGTATTCCACGAATCTCATATGTATTAGTGAAAATTCTAGAATAATACCTATGTTTGTATCAATATGAATTTGCATCAACATCTAGTTTTCAAACCAACTATCATATTTACACTATATATTTTTCTTTTTGCAAAAGCCTTAGCAACATAAGCTATGATAGGATTTGTTTTTGTGAGTCTATGATGAAGAGAATCATAGTAAATAGCTTAAGAACAAAAACAACCCATAGATATATGTCTATGTCAAAGTACACCATGAAACAAATCAGTCCTACACGCAAGTACGATGTGGTATGTGCTTGATATTCAATGAATATTCACCAAAGGCTAGGTTAAAGAGAAAACAAGTGTATACTTGAACTTTTTTGCAAAAAAATGGTACTTGTGAAAAATTTATTCAAAAACAAAACCTTAAAATGACATACTAGAATTAGATCATATCAATTTGTTTTGCTAGATAGTTATGAACTTCAACAACTTTTGTAGACATTCTGGGAGGTGGCTCTGGTTGCAAAATTTGAAATTGGGTTGGCTGCTCCTGAGTTGCAGCTTCTTGTTCTTCTTCTAAATCAATATGTATAGGCTAGATGCTTGAAGGAATCGAAATTATATTTTGATATTCATCAGTATTCTAAGTAGGAACATCAGCTATGATCTTGTTCTTGCCTTTTAGGATGAACTGATCTTCAAGGAATGTAACATCTCTCCTAGTAAATATTTTGAATGTAGCAGGATCATACAACCTATACATTCCATTTGAAGAAGAATAACCAACAAAGATTGTTTCAATGGAATGGTTATCCAGTTTCTTTCTGGTGTCTTTAGAAACATGAGCATAGGCAGTGCATCCAAAAACTTTCAAATGCTTTAAAGAAGGCTTCCAAAATTCATAGGGATTCTTACTATTAGATAGACCTTTGGTTGAAGATCAATTCTATAGATAAGTTGTTGTGAAAATAGCTTGCTACCAAAAAGATTTGGGTAATGATTCTGTTGGAGGGTTTGCAGATCCCAAGGCAACCCTACCCCCAGTTAATAAGTGAGAGGGATTTGACACCCTGCGTGTGTAAGTCCGACCCGATGATCACATAGAGATTCGATTAATTAGAAAGTCAATAAAAGGACTTTAGGCCTATTATGCGGGACTTTTAATGTCGCAGGGCCTAAAAGTCAATAGTGAATAAAGTAGGGGTTCCCACCAAAATTCATTTTCAAATTGGGTCCTCCAATTAATGAATGAGATCCCTCCACTTTTTAAATGTTTAGGTTAAGATTAGCCAATAGGAATTGGGACGCCCATCTTGTACATGTTCTCTCTTCATTTCAATACAAGCAGGTTGGCCCTCTTATGAATGGATGTGGAATGTCCTTGCACTCTATCTCTTTTCCTGCATCTCTCATGCTTTCTTTTTGTTTGCTAATTATTGGATTTGATGCCTATTGGGATTTCCATTTCTTATGCTTTTTGTGAGAGAGAAAGGGAGAGAGAGAAGGGTAAGCTATCATCATTTTGGATTTAGTGTTAATGGTTTAGTGTTAATTGATAATGTTCATGGATCTTAGTGTTAATTGTGAATCATCTATGCATGTTGGATTTTGATCTATGTTATCGCTCTCATGGGACCATGTGACATCTAACCTCGTCTCCTTGATGCTTTTGTGCTTGGATCTTGGGTTGAGGCTAGGGTAGGAAATAGCCCTACAACAATTTTGGTGCCATTGTCGGGGAGCTACGCCAATTTTCCAGATTGCAGCATGTTTGGATGGATGTTAGCTTGGTTTAGGTATCTTGTTTTGGCATAATTAGGGTTAATATTGCAATTTAGGATTATATTGAGAGTGATTTTGCTTGATTTGAGTTGAGAAGAGGAAGCTATTTAGATTACCATTCTTAAGATCCAATTGGACCGTTCATCTAGTTGTTGGTAACCTTTTTTGCAAAAATGTCAGTTCTCTGAGAAGAACCTTCGTCTAAATTTTTGCTAGAGTATGTGTCAGTCCTACTTACTATTTTTGATAATCAGTGAGTTGAGGGCGAACGTTTTTGTCAAGGCCATTTATCATGTTGACCTATTTTTGTCAAAAAGGGTTCTATATTTTTGTCATATATTGACTCTTTTGAGGATTTTATTTATAGTAAATCATCATTTTTGAGTTCGACAAAGATTAGATATATCAAGATCTTGTGAAAAGTCTATTTTTACCCTCACCAAATTGCAAAAACCTTATTGTCCACCTAAAAGAACCTTCGCCAGTTCTACCCTAAATTCATCTATGTCAAATTTACCCACTGTAAAGTCGGCGAAGATTATTTTTACCGAAATTGTCAAAAAATAGTCAGATCAGGTATTTTTTACCCAAAATAGTAGTGAAGAACCTTCGTCGAGTCTATCTTCACCCAGGAAACCTTTGTCCTTATTATTTTTAGGTTTCGATCTATCAGATCTATCAAATCTAGCCTCTGTCAAATTTTTGGGACATTTTATTATATTCTTGATTTGATTCTGAAAAAAAACCTGATTTTAGAAGTGTCAATCGCTTGATCAAAGATCTTTTTTCCAAAAAAAATAAAAAATCTAATTATCGTCACGTGATATAAGGTTTACATATCTAATTTGAGATAGGATTTGATTGAAAAATCTAGATCCAATCTCGTTGTCTGATTGAATTGATTCACAATGGACGTTCCACTAGTGATTGTTAGAAGGTCACCGCGGTTAGAGATACCAACATTAGGGCCCTTTTTGAACTCAAAAAGGGCCTCTTCCTTGCCTAAACGTGTTTGCTAATTTGGGTGAATTAACTCACTGATTGTCCTATGTGGCAGTTAACCATGAGTTTATCATGGGTTAAGTCACACATCAATAGGCTTCACTTAGCCTAGTGTAATATAGCAAGGACACAGTATTTCAATGTACTCTAAAATTCTAAGTCCAACATGGCCTTCAATTTTCAAAGCCTTCAAAATCCTTTTTTATTAACTCAGAATGCCAAAAAATGGGGCCCAATATTGCCTTGGGCCCCCATATTAAAAACAAAATTTCAAAAAAAAAAGGGGGGAGAGGGGGGAGTGGGGTACAATCCCCCCCCCCCCCCCCCCCCCCCCCCCAACTCTCTCCCTTGGCCACTCCCCCCTCTCCCCCCTTTTTTTCTCGAAATTTTGTTTTCAATATGGGGGCCCAAGGCAATATTGGGCCCCATTTTTCGGCATTCTGGAGTTAATAAAAAAGGCTTTTGAAGTCTTTGAAGAAACAGTCACATTTTCATTTAAATTTAAATTTGAGCCATGTCATATCATCATTAATATGGGTTGAGGAAGTAGAGTTAGTGGAGAGTTAGTGGGTGGGTTGGAATTTGAAGATCTGATTTACACCATTGGATGTGCCATGTCATATGGACCATTCCATCTCAGTTGTCACTCTGTTATTGGTACACATGTCGTCATTAACACTAATTATAATTAGTGAAGAGGCCCTTTTTGAGTCCAAAAAGGGCCCTAATGAGTATAATTGGTTATCTAATCCTGTTAGATTTCTCAAAATCTATTCTGAATCATGTGAGGTATATGACAAAATTTTTCCACAGGATAAACTTAAGCTATTTTTGATGGCCTTAACTGGAGTAACACAAGATTGGTTTTATAACCAAGATGAAACAGAACATGCCGATTGGGAAGTTGTTAAGCCCTCATCACAAGATTTAAACCGAGAAAATTTATAGAAGATCCTTTCCTAATTTTAAGTAAAATTAAAATGGGAAAGAGAGAGGGAATACGAGATTATATTGAAAGGGTTAAATACCTCAGATCTGAGTGTGATCATGATTTAATTAATGACGATGCTATGATTATGTGGTTTTTAGCAGGTCTGCCTAAGAGAATTAGACGCGAGTTGAAACGCCATACTGAGTATGCGTCCTTACAGAATGCTATGGACGATACGAGATGAGAGGAGGATGAAGAACCACATATTGAAATACTGCCATATACAATGGGGCAAACCACTACTACATCCACCACTATTGCATCCACGAATATTAAATACTGCGGAATTGATGATCAACGAGTTCGAGAAACTTGGTCAAAAGCAACAGATGCAGTTGGATAAGATGTAGTCTCAGTTCGATGAGAAGCTGAAAGCTTTGGAAGAGGTGCAAGCTTAGCATAGCAAAGCAATGGAAAAGTTTGCTAAGACCTTTCCTAGTCGAGAAAATGCCTGGTGTTCAATTTGTGTAGGAAATCACACCATGAACGAATGTCCAACATTGAAACAACGAATGACGAATACTATTTCTCATCTGTGCAATTCTAGGGGACACGAAACAGCTTTTGCTCGTTCAATCCTCTATTGTGTTGTCGATGTAGCATAGGGGTCCGTCGCTGAGAGCGGCAACCTCGCCTTCACCTGCATAGCAAGAAGAGAGAGGGGGAGGAGAGAGAGGAGAAAGAGAGTGGAGAGAGGGAGAGAGTACGCCTAGGTTGAGAAAGGCTTTGGGGGCTCAAGCGCCTACCCAAAGCTATTCTATCCCAACGTAGAGAGAGAGAGAGAGAGAGAGAGAGAGAGAGAGAGAGAGAGAGAGAGAGAGAGAGAGAGAGAGAGAGAGAGAGAGAGAGAGAGAGAGAGAGAGAGAGAGAGAGAGAGAGAGAGAGAGAGAGAGAGAGAGAGAGAGAGAGAGAGATGGAGATGGAGAAACCAAGAGAGTTTCATTAGAATGAGAATGGAAGATGATACAATACAAAGGAAATGACTCTCTCTTATAGATTTTAGAGGTGAGCCTCCTTTACTCTCATTGGCCACTTCATTGGGGCAAGGATTCTAATCCAAGCCTTTAAAATAAACACAACTTGAATCTATTGGTGCTAAGAAAGCACAAGGGCACTCACATGATTCATGTGAGTTTTAAGTTGGGCCCTTTTAGCTTTTTTATTTGCAACTTGACTTAGGGCCTCTAATGTCATTTTAGAGTTTTAAGCCCCTAGTCTCTTATTCCTAGGAATTACAACTTGCTACTTTTGCTCATTGGTGGCTGGGCTTATACACACAGGATGCCAATGCCTTGCACTTATTATTCTACTGTACTGTGGTGGGGCCCACTAGGCAAGGCTTGGCCAACAGTATTTTAAGTGGTGGGACCCACTTATTTATTTGTATACATGAAATACCCACAACAGGGTCCACGGCCCAAAGTAGTGTCGGTCCCTCGGCACTAGGCTGCAATTGTCGTGAAGGGCAATGTTGTCGGTTCTTTTATTGCTGGGACATGGTGCTTCAGGAAAAGCGTGGATAGAATTCGCTTACGTAAAACCTGAGGCTTTATTAGATGATGGCGATCAGTAAGAACTTGGACTTGCCAGATTTTCAATAATACCCATAAGGGTCTGGTGGCCATTCTGAATAACCTTGTTCATCAACAATTGGGTAGTTGAGGCATTCCATCAGAGTATCCCAAGATAAAACTGGATCCTCATAGATTGGCGCAACTGGTCCCAATTTGAGAACCTTCGTCGAGCACCTTACAATCTTTATTAACCTTCGTCGACCTGACAGATGGATTCAGAATGCCAAAATTAAGTTGGACATAGGTTTAGATTCTGAAAATTTTTATTATCTACAGTACCTAGGTGAAGGATGTTATTAGATGAATGATTAACCTTCGCTAGATCTTCAAAATCTTCGTCGGATCACTTCATATATTCAGAAACCTTCGCTGAGATTTTTGGAAGCTATTTTGACAATATTGAGCATGGCTACAAATTTTTGTCCAAAACTGAACTGCCAAACTAGTATTTTGTCTAATGGACCCTTTAAATTCACCTATACCTGAATCCAGTTTCAATTCTCACTTGTGCTAGCGAAGCTCTTGCCAAATTTTCCAACTCCAAGATTTTCGAAATATAGAATAGCTCTTCTTGAATAGTCATCAATGAATGTAATAAAAAATTTAGCATCAAATAATTATGGCTTTGATGGTGTTTGCATTGGGCCACATATATCTGAATAAATTTTGTCTAAAATATTTCTAGATACATGTTCTTGATTTGATTTAAAAATTCTTCTAGTCTACTTTCCTATAATACAACATTGGTAGATTGGAGTGTTGAAGTTTCTACATCGATAATCAAGATCAAGAACCAAAAAACACTTAAACATAATAGCAATAGATGCATGATTAAAATGCCCAAGTCTATAGTGCCAAATTAACTCTTTATTGATCAAGACTAAGTTGTTTAAAAATAGTCAATCGCGGAGTAACAATGAGTAAGCCTATATAGATAGATTGTATTTTTCCAAGTGCAAGGACTCTATTTTCTTATCAAGAATTTTACATGAGTCTAATTCAAACGGCTATGTCCATGTCCAATCAGAATACCTGACTTGGATGCCACTACTCCAGTTTACAAGATTATTAGTTATGTCACGTCATTCCAAACTAGGCTAGTAATGTAATTAATAGCCTTGTGAGGACCTAGGTGCTCTGATTGGACCTATGGAGCTTTTGCATAGCGATTGAAAGCTTTTGGTGCAAGAATAGGAGATCAAATACTTTTGGATTAGAATAGAGGTCCTAAAAAATATATTCCTTAGCTCTTGAGGACTATTTATCTTTTAGGAACTCACCCACCTACTCACTCATACTTCTATTTCTAGAAGCTAGGATCCTCTCCTCTCTTGCATTGAGTCACCTACTCACTCATACTTCTATTTCTAAAAGCTAGGATCCTCTCTTGCATCAGTCACCTTGGCTTGGGTGTGAAGTGGTTAGGGTTTTGACTAGCCATTTCCTGTTGGTTGGGTGGTTTTGCTCCACATGTGTCCTGTTGGTTGCATGTAACGAGATTTAAGGATATCTCCACTTCGCAATCATTATAGTGGTATCAGAACAAGGTTTTTGCATCATAAGGTGAAGTTGGAATTCTTGTTGTTTTTAGCTTTTTGATAAGTTCTCCTTGCTTTTTACTTCAAGGTGGTGGAATTGGCCTCCAAGTAAGTGGCTTCTTTGATTTTGATTTGCTTTCAACCTATTGATCATGGACATGAGTTTTTGTAGGAAGTGATGGAAATCAATGGATTTTTTACTATTTTTCATGCTTTTTGAGCTAGTATTCACTATTTTGACTTAAAATTTATCAAAGATACTGTTCTTGAACATTTTTCAGATTTGGACTTGCTATTTTACAGTCATTGTGATTTATTCTAATGATTGCATGCTAGTATTGTGGTCAAAATTGGAACTGGGTAGCGATTTTTGGTCGAAAATTGGTGTTTTTGAGTAGAAATGGGCTACATGAACCATGCATGATATATCTAAATCAGAACTTTCTGCAATTGAATGTGATTAAATTATAGTAGATAAGGTCTTTTCACAATTTCATGTGGACTAGATCCACAAGAACAAGCTGAAAAGGTTGAAAAAATGTCAAAAAAACATGGTTTTTTTTTTTTCACTTTTTTGGGAGTTTTTCATTAAATCCTTACATAAAAATTGCATGCACATTCTCATACGTGTAATGAAGCTTTCCAGGGGCTATCATAAACTTTGGTTGGGTTTGATCACCATTAAGAGTCTCAAAAATTCCAAAATTAGTGTATTTTTGGTGGTTTCTGAGCATGAATAACTCTTGATAAGGGATCTGAAACCTCTATTTTATACAATCTAAATATATGTAGGATTTCCTCTGATTTGAGGCCTCATGCACCCAATTTGGTGGTGGCAGGCTTAGGCACCATTATCTTGAAGTTTTGCTTGTTGGCACCCTCCATAGAAGCTATTTTTGCTTGATCTAAGCCTATGCTTGCTTGATGGACCTAATAGAAGCTTCTATGCATTTGAACTTTATAAGAGTCCTTGTAACCTTTGATTGAATGCATGTGGGGTTGGGATAGGATTTTTGGAAATACCTCCTTGTAGAAGTGCGCTCTCTTACTATTTTTTTGGGCACTTATGGATTACACATGTGAAGTCCAAGTGGTAGGGTGACATGGCAATCATCTTGCTAACCCAATATCTCTATGTACTATGCTTTAGAGCACCGAATTTGGTGTCCTATAGCAAAAGTTATGAGCGTCGGAAGTTTAATTTGGTAGTTTTTATACCAAAATTTGCAAAATTTTCGTAATGTTCTAATAAAATGTTGGTATGTAAAGTAGCAGTGTGCATGTCCAGTGTTCCTTGAATGGAAAAGTGCAAAAACAATGAAGGTTTTTGGACTTCGCAATTCAACACTCCTCCTTGAATGCGAAAAGTGCAAAACTAAGCGAAGGCATATCAGACACCCCCATGCAATCCAACTATAAATAGATCACAACTCCCATGCAGTCCTCATGCATATATCAGTCTCACGTACATGCACTACTCCATATGTCTCAAAGAGAGTTTTTGGGTCCTCTCAAGGTCATTAGTCACAAAAGGGCCTTGACAGGAAATTAAATCGAGGCGTAACCAATAATCTCGAATACCAAAGGGTCGCTCTACCATATTAGGACTATTCCAAATCCTTAGCTAAATATAACCGTAAAAGGTGGTGCATTCAAAGCCCTCCTCTTGGGTACACCCAAAACTAGCAAAATGGTTACTTTTGCTAAATTTCACACATGTGGGACACCCCAAAAGTGTGATTGATCTCCTAAGATGTGGGTGATTGCACAATAGATCAAGCATACATTGAATACCAAGATCTATCTCACAAATCTAAGGCAAGAGCACTATGTAACATGCATACATTATTCATGAAAGTACATTCACACGTGTGGAGACATATGGATGAAAAAACTAAGTACAAAAAAGCCTTGCTCTTGGGTAGAGAAAGAATCCAAGCATCAATCCTTGGGTAGAGCTCTAGAGAAAGCCAAAAATAGTTCAAAATGTATATACTCTCATTAACTCCAAAAAACCTACATAGAATTGATCTATCACTCATATAAGTAGCAACTCGAGGTAGAGAGGAGTGAAACATGATTAGACCCCTTCTTTTCCTCCTCCTAATTTGATTGGCTTAGTGACATATAGGCCCCCAAACTTGATTGGACCAATTTCATGGATCTCTTACTTGTGATTGGTCACATGATCTCAATACAACACATAGGAAGGTGTCACTTGCCCTCTACCATCATGTCATGTGTCAAGTGCCTAACTTACTCTTGGATTTGGCCTTCATCATCTAGCATGTGTACTTGCTCGAGTTACCTCCAATGCCAAAATTGGCCTAATTGTCGAAAATTGGGGGTACGGAAGGATGAATGCCCTGACACCACCTGAAAGGGCGGAAGCAGAATGCTCTGATACCACCTAATGGAACTAGCATTTCTCGGCTACTGTAATAAATGCAAGTAGACCCTCTTAAAGAAAGTAGAGTGAGCCATCAAATTATAACATGCATACATCTACATAACACACAGATGAATAAGTTGTTGTTTCTATATTACAAAGAAGGCTTGTCATAAGAGCAATTTGTTGATATGGAGCAAGAGCAACAAATGGGTACAGCCTCAAAGCGTAACTGAGATGCTCACTACTTCGAAATGAGAGCTAGATGTATTTATACACATCATTCTTGTTTATTTACAAGAAGAGTTTAACTAATTAGAAGATTAGTTTACACTAAATTGTGTACTTGGTCGTAAAATATTGTACAGTGACATCTATACAGATCGTACATCAGACAAGTTTAAGCTCTGCTTTGGGAGAATGAAACCCGACACTTATTGCAGTCATAGATGACCGCAGTCGAGAATGCAGTTCCCTGGTGATGACTGGTCTTCGTATAGTGACCGCAGATTGACTCTTGCGGTGCCTTGGTGGTAAAAGGTGCCTTTGGTGAATCCTTGCGGTAGCTTGCGGTGTGTCATATATAGACCGCAGCCTTTGCCTTTGGCGGTGGTCTGGCGGTCCATTGTCTTTTCATACTGATGTTGGCTGATTCTGATGAATCCCCTAGATACTCGACCAAAGCTACCCACGAGCACCTCTCACCCTAGGCCGAGGAGGTCTCTGAGAAGACGAGACAAACTAAGACTGAGAGCCGAGTATGAGAGCTGAGAAGTACTAGTTAAGAATAACAAGCAAGAACTGTGTAAGCCTCATGGTGAATCCCGAAAGATGGAATGACCATGTAGCTTTTGATGGTGACATCTAGTGGAGAGCATTATTCCACTTGTAATTTGTGAAATGTGGAAATGCCACTAGGATGCCACCTAAGGAGCTCTCTTGTTTATTTAAGAGACTCACCCTTTGTAGAAGGGAGCTTTTTGTAATTGTATCTACTCCATGCTTCAATGAGAATAGCTTCCATGAGTTTGATACATCTTTGAGCTCCTTGATCATTCTTGTTTCTTGAGTGATACATTAATGATCTTGCCCTTCCATTCCCTTTGTGTGTGGTTGTGGATCTTAGGGAGGACTAGCTTTCTTGATTTCTTTCATTTATGCTTGTAGATTAATATAAGAATCAGCATTGTGGTAATTCATCTTGGCTGGGTTGTGGTGTAGATCTTGCAAATACTAAGGCAGCCCATTCCATTGATGTTCTTGGCTATCCAAGAATCAAGAAATGTGTGTTTCTTGATTCTTGGGCTTTCCAAAATGCTATCTAAATTAGTTCTTGTTTCTTGTTTGTAGATTAATGCATGCGTGGAATAGTTCTAGTGTTTAGGATCTGATTCAAACTCGTTTTTGTAGCAAAGGAGGAGTAGAATCATGGTTTGTTCAGCTGGACTGTATGTTGATCTACAGGTTGAAAGGTTTGATTGCATGTTTGGTTGTGAATGCATGTGATACGTTTTCAAGAGTGACCCTCTTAAGTCGTCCTCTAAAAGCTAGGACATATACTACAATGTTCATCAGCCCCCTCTGCCTGATATGGGCTCTGAAAAAAGAAAGATAAACTTATAAACAAGCCCACACTCTCTGTTGACAAGCAGAGTGCAAACATAACCTATAAGCAAGAAGAAAAACTTGTTAAAAGATCCTCTAGCACAGGAGATCTATCTACATTTGGCCACAGATTCATCCCAAACCTGTTGCAACAACCTGTTTCATCAGCCCGTTCCACACGTTGTCCGAATCCACGCTGAAACAACACAACCCTATGATTTTTCTTGCCAGACAATCATCCACCTGCAATAAAATGCAACCTGCCCACTTTCCATGATCTACAAACCCACAACCCTGCATAGAAAACACCTTCCAACCAACCACAAACGCACTCCTTTTGCATTTACACACAACTCTTTCTCCACTTTGATCCAAACAGCCATTCATCTCCTCCTTCATCCCTGCACAACCTTCCTTCACCTCCATGGCTCCCTCACTAACAAGCTCCTTTCATCTCCTTTGCTTTCCTTCACGCTCCATTCTCTCTTGAAGACGACCTCGACCGAGTCTCTTGACGATGATCTCGACCGAGTCTCCTAAAGACCATCTCGACTGAGTCCAAAGAGAGAGAGCAATCTCGACCGAATCACTTCAACACCATCTCGACTGGACCGGATCCACTCTCACTCATAATTTTCAACCGAGATCTCTGATTTCCATTTTGACCGAACCATTATCTCAACCGAGCTTTAGAACTCAACAAAAGAAAAATCCAAAAAAACACAACTTATACCAATAGAAAGCCCTTTTGATACTGAGTCTCCCCGTTGACTTCCCTACTAGCCCAAAAAAAAAAAAAAAAAACCCTAAACAATCAAAAAACACCAAAAACTCATACAAAAATAAAATACACGATAGTACACAATGGACCAACATACTGATCCTGATATCCCATAAGATGATCCACACGAAATGATGTTTCTTATAGCTAAACAACTCAGACGTCATAGGTTCTACCAAATGCAAATCCACGAGCCATCCACAAATACATTCGAGGGACGAGAACCTGATAGACCCGAGTCTTCACGGGCACGATCCCATTTGAATGGAGCTTTTGCCACTCACGGAGCGCATCTTGAGAAAAGAACCCTAAAACTGGATCTACCAAAGTTTGATGGTAATTCGGACCCTCAAAGATTCTTGCAGATCTTTGAGAATGCATGCAATGTGTATGGCAAAACATCTCCTGATGCTATGGTCCAACTATTTTCCATGACCATGATCGCTAAAGCACGTGACTGGTTTTTTAACCTCGATCGTAAAGATAAATTGAATTGGTCTAATCTGAAAGAGTCCTTTATCAAGCGTTTTAAACCCCTTCGTTTGATAGAGAATCCTTTTGTCAAATTGAGTAACATCAAGATGGCAAAAGATGAACGTCTACGAGACTATATTGAGCATTTCAAGCGCTTAAAAAGTCAAGTACAAGAACAGCCCACCGAACAGATGCTCATCTGGTTTTCAGTCGGACTTCCAAGATGGATCAAATGCAAGCTTAAATCAAATGACGAATATACAAGCCTAAAATTAGTTATGTCTGATGCTATCCAGGAGATGACGAATCAGATGTTGATGACTCCAGGGAAAGAAAAGTACCTCGTGCTCATGTCCATGAGTAGAAGCCAATTGACGAGATTCGAGATTAGCTTTGGAAATCCCAGCTGGAGTTGCTTAATAAACAACATCAACTGCAAATGGAGAAACTCATCAATGAGTTCAAAATACCCTGAAGTCTATCCAAAGCAGTATGTCTCGTCAACCACACATTGCCCAGGTACCTAATAGACAAAAACTCATCTTGTGCCCACACTGCTGGGCTACGCATCCTGCTGATGCTTGTCCTTCATATCAGCCTATCCAAGCACATGCCATCCAACGATATGAAAAACAACCGTCACCATCTGGACATTCCTCACATTTTCACGAATACCCACCAAAAAGTCATTCAAGATGGTTATGCCATTACGCCAGGGCCAATGAACAACAAATGTTTCATCTGTGGTGAAACCGGCCACTTCATGGTTGATTGTCCAGTCAAAACCAAGTACCATGTCGAGTGTCCCGACTGTGTCAAAAAACACAGTTTCAAAGACTGCCCAAAACAACCCAACAAGATCCTACCTACCCGACACGTCAGTTATGAATCACGATAGGATCCTCACGACAACACTACACGAGCACCATAGCAACCAACAATTAAACATGCTGCTCAATCGAGAAGTTCCTTGAAAACTTCTACATTACCACGACATTTACCAGATTGATAATTGAACATAGACATTATATGAAATGAGTTATTGCAAGATGTAAAAGAAATCGATATTCCATCATATGCTACTATTTCCAGACAAGAGCACTCTCTCTAGAGAATTGACATTTTATCTCCACTTCTACAACATCAAATCTATATGTCTTTCCATTTTTTGACAAGATTTCCAACCACTAAATATAACAAACCAAATTTGAGAATCGAAAATCTAAAAGCGATTCATTTTATGAATCTCATGATCCAAAGGATACTAATGGAAATAGTGTCTTCTCCTTCTATGCATTTCAAGCCATATCTTGCTGCTATCAATGATGATCGACTTAGTGTCACCAACCCTGCCTTGTTTTTGACAAGGACATATCAGAGTTTTTCTCATTACTCTACAAGACCAATGGGATATTGCAGTTGTCAAGGTCAATTATCAATGTTGATGAATGAAAGTTTTGTTCGTGACAAGTGCCATACAGTTTTCTTTTTTCGTACCGTTTGTTTATTTCCTTGTTCTTCTTCATCCCTTTTGTGTGATTGATTTTTGCATGAGAAATAGCTATTGCACGAGATTCTTCCGTAGAGTATCTCAAGAACACATTTTCATTCATCTATCCATCACCTTGTACAGAGTTTAGAATCTTTGAGCATACTACAACTTTCATAAATCCACGACATTTCAGAGTTGATTCTTGTCTTTCATAGAGATATTCATCTTCGAGTCAACTACAGCAAGATTGAAACAAATTTAGTTAAAATTTGTTCAATCTTTAGTCCAGTCGCATGTTCAACGTGTTTCAACTACGTGTTCCAAATGTCGATCCAACCTTGAGATGAAAGTTACAGATAACAACATCTCCACCAACATATTTTTTTGGGGGGGAGAAAGTGGATTTGCAGACATCCACTGGAGCAGCCACAATGTCGGCAACAAATGAGCAAATTGACAACCAAGGTCACAAAACCAAAGAGACAACGACAAGGCTAAGAAGGCAGATGGGCAATCCAAAGCGTCTGAATCAGAATAAGTACCCCAGTCATGATGAAGATCCTTCAGACGATAGAAGTACAAGCATTGGGAAATCAGTATCCTTCTTCAACCAGCCCTCTTGCCACAACATCTGCATCCATTCTCATGTCTATCGCCCACACCATCTACCGTTGTCACCACCGCCACCACCCTTCCTTTCATTTCTCTATTTTCCATCATCTCGTATTCCATCTGAGAAATTCCCAGTCTTTTCAGACCCTGATAGTTTCATCGAAGTGGCTAAGAGATCATTGCAAATGTCCTACGGAGACCAACTACCACCTACATTGGTTGGTCAGCCAAAAAAGAAGATCTAATAAAGCAGGTGAAACAGCAAAAAAAAAAATGAAGCAAAAAAACTAAGGAGGAAAGGACGAAACTTAAGCAACAGTTGAGTCAGATCGATCTTGATCAAAAGAAACTCTCTGGAGCAATGATAGCTGAATCCCCTCCTATCAAGCCCAAAGAGATCCAAAAGTAATGGATCAAAAGAAGGAGCTGTAGAAAAGATAAAGACAACAGTAAGCCTGCAGGGCAAAGTGAATAAGTAGCAGTCAAAGCTCGACATTGCAAGGATCTAAGGCTGCAACTGTAGAACTATCAGTTCCTTCATCCTTCCACCAACTCCCTATCCAACCCATCCGTCCAAATTTGTTTTCTACCACTAATTTGTCGATGAGTCTAATCCCTTGAAGACTGATAACCAAGATTTGTGCAACCTATCAGGAAAGAGCATCGACAAGACTGGAACTTCGACTAAGAGAAGAACTATGGAAATGCCCAGAAGCAAAATGGAGAATATAGACCTCCCAAAAGTTAGTACCTACCAAGAAACCCCAGATGAAACCGAATGGCAGATACAAGTGATAAAACAAAAGACACGAGGAAAACACTCAGGCATGCCATATTGTGAAGCTTCTAGGAGCTCTCCAATTTTGAAGGAAACAACCATCTGCGGCAATAGGGCATTTTGATTAAATTGCAGCAAACGATTTTTGTGATAAAGACTGGCAACAATAAGCACTTGGTTTTATGCAATCGAACAAGGATCTACGCTTTTCCAAGTGACAATCAAAGATGCCAATGTGGAAGCGGAGCAACATCATTCAATATGAGTTGTAGTGGGTCCTGCAATACATTAGGGGTGGGATGATTTTGGCTGATTCTAATGAATCTCCAAGATACTCGACTAGAGCTACCCACGAGCACCTCTCACCTTAGACCGAGGTATCTGAGAAGATGAGAAAAACGAAGACTAATAGCCGAGAAGTACTAGCTAAGAATGACAAGCAAGAGCTGTG
Organism: Diphasiastrum complanatum; assembly: GCA_029204225.1. Classification (NCBI taxonomy): domain Eukaryota; kingdom Viridiplantae; phylum Streptophyta; class Lycopodiopsida; order Lycopodiales; family Lycopodiaceae; genus Diphasiastrum; species Diphasiastrum complanatum. The sequence continues at coordinate 39,915,993 of CM055101.1, read as the reverse complement.
TAAGCCTCATGGTGAATCCCAAAAGATGGAATGACCATGTAGGAACTAGCATTTCTAGGCTAATGTAATAAATGCAAGTAGACCCCTCTTAAAGAAAGTAGAGTGAGCCACCTTTTAACTACATGTCCATAACTATAGTGGTCAGACAAACCTCCCATATGGTCAACCTACTAACCAAATGCCAGTTGAGCAAGCATTATGCTTACCACTTTTGATATAGTTGAGCAGTTGCACTATGGTTCCTCTCTGTTCTTTGATAGCATCGCAAATAACCTTGACGGTTGCTACATCTGTGTCAAGTCCTTGCAATAACATGTCGAGGCCAACTGTGATGTTAGAGGTCAAAAATAATGACCTGCACTTTTTTCCTTACCAGGCCACTCGCCGCTTTTCCACCAAATTGAAAGCCAAATCGGCGTCGCCTTCCGAAATGCACTCAGTTGTCAACTCCCAACTACGTGCCCAATGGAATGGTGAAATCACTTTTGGCGCACTCCGAACACTTTCTCCACTGCAATCACTCTGTTTTGTTGTACCATACTTGCAGGTACAGTCTGAGTGTTCTTTGTTATCTACGATAAGGAGGGTCACTTTGCCCATCATTGTCCCTGATGATATCGAAAGGGCACCAAGAATAGTAGGCTCCCTACCTCAGTTTCACAAAGGAACTGATGAAAATGCCCATAGACATATCCAGGAGTTTGACACACTGATGTTTGTAAATCCAATGCATAGAATGTTGTTGTTTTCCACGACTCTGGTAGGGGAAGCTAGATGATAGTACTATAATCCACCCAAAGATTTCATTACCACCTTGGAGGAACTGTTACGACTATTTGTAGCAGAGTTTGGACTCAAATACAATGTCGATAGCTTGATGTTTGCTCTGACCTTTATACAACAAGAACCAAGAGAATCAGTACGCCTATATATTAAACGACTCAAGGAGCTCGTTCACCAATTGAACATAGGGCTAGTGACTGAGGTATCATCTTAATTAGTACTCACATTTTTCTTGAGGGGCCTACAACCGGCTTTCCAGCTAGAAGTATGCCAATCTGGGGTTACATCATTCGAAAAAGCAGTGTCTAGAGCTAGAACCACAAAAGAGGCCTTTCTTGCTACGAATGAATGCCAAACGATCTTAGCCATGATGAAAACTAACCATACAGTACCTTTGAAAGAGGACACCACCAAAACAACGTGGTAAATCACCACTTAATAGTTCCACTTTTGTAAAAGGTGATGCACTTGCGCACCCCAAGACCTTTTGTGGATATGGTAGGGAGTGTGCCCATTCAGAGAATGGATGTTGGTCACAAGAGAATGGTTTGAATATTGGAAATCAAAGGCAAAAGGCAATAGGCCATGATGTCATAGATAACGAACTACTTAGAACCTACAAAACTTTGAGTCAACCACAGGTAGACTGAAGAGTGATCTCTCAAGGTGACGTGACTAGAACAGAAGGAGAAAAACCCCCAATAAACTTGGCAGAAACACTGATAGAGAAGAAGTGGTTGAGGGTAACCCAAGATAGGGTATGGATAGACATCTCTAATGAAGAGTGTGAGGGAGCAAGTAAGCAACTGGTAGACTCCAAAGACATAAACCTAGGGACGGATCATCCTCAATAGCTCCTATACCCTTGACTGAAAGCCGTATAGATGAAGAAACAACTCCCTCAGAAGGTAGTATGAGGCCAATCCCCTTGGAATTGAGAAAAACCAAGGGGATTAAACTCCGAAGAAAACCTATCAAAACCTGATTATTTTTCCGGGCCATACAGACTAGGATTCGGGAATGCGATCTTGCGAAGGAAGTAGCTTTGGGGGAGAAGCTAGGATCTACAAGCATACAAAGCCATGAACAAAGGGATGGGTTAGATCTATGTAGTTATGGGCTAGTCACTCACGAAATTTTAAATGGGAAGATTGAAGATTTACAGATGACGCTAACCCAGAGCGAGTTACGGACAACAGACCCACCTAGGAAAGAGTAGATGGAAGAGCATGATTGGCAGGTGGGTCTTGAAAAGTCCACTAAGTCTGAGGAGCTGATATCATTCACATCTGTAGTTAATCAACATAACCAAGTTGTACCTCCTGATGAGGACAGTGAAGGCGACTTAGACTATGCAGAAGTACAGGACATAGTATGGACAGTCACTATAGATTATCCCTCTAAAACCAGATCCATAGGTTGTTGTGTAACAAAGCTCTGAATCCCATTTGAATCATTTGATATCCAATGCTTATTCGAATATCAAGAAGCGACAATAGATAACCACTTGGTGGCAAACTTTATCTAGGATGGTATCGGAACACTAGATGACCCATTCCTTTGGGGACAAGACATACTTGGCTATGTCTCTGAAGAAGTTGGCTAGAACAAAGGGCCTGAACTAGAAGTCAGAGAGGAAATAAGGAATACTATACCTCCAACCATGGATGAACCCTATGATATGGAAAGGGTGTTTGATGTGGTAGGCATAGATCCTCCATTTGTAAACATACCCCAGAATCACTCACTTCAGTTGAGAGATCTGAATCACCCACTACAATGAGGATGCTTGAATCTCCAATTTGGTAGAGTGTTCTCCTCTCAATTAACATGTGAAATGGTTACAAGAGGTGCCTTTTTATCTTTGGGGAGGCCCTTGCCCCTTGGTTTCTATTGGTTACTTCAAGAAGGTAGGATTGAGATCCTAACCCTTCAAAAGAAACACATTCTAATCTATGGTGCACAAAAAAGCACAACCCACCTACCACCATTTGACTTTTGACCACTAAACAAAACTTAGTAAACTTAGTTAGCTCAAACTTTGGCCTTTTTAACATTATTTTAATTACACTGCCCAAAGTCTAGTTTATTTAAAATACATTAACATTTACAAGTGCTCATTGGGCTATGGGCTTACGCTCGCAGGATGCCACGGCCCACGCACTTATTTCTACTTCCGGCCATTTTATTTATTTACGTGGACCTGAAGTAGTGTCGGTCCCTCGGCACTATGAGGCTAGTAGGGACCGTGTTTGTCTTTTCGTCATCAGATGAGGTAGCTCGTGACTTCTTCCACAAACTCCAGTCTTTTTTCGATTTTCGCATCTTTGGAGGGGAAGAAGGACTTAGGGACACCTGTGAGCCAAAATTGATCTATCCATATTTGGAATTTGTCGGGCCAACACACTTGGATGGCCTAATAACGCCGCTCTATAGTACACTCGAGCCACTGGAAGTTGGTCTTCAACTTTTTTGGATGCCAAGGCTGTGTTAGGATCAAAAAAAGATGGGGGGCAAGAAGTTGTTCCATCTGGTGGAGACACCCATCAAAAACTCTAGGTCTGTTAGCTGATGCCATGTCCTGAGGTGTCAATGCAGTGCCTCATCTCTCAAAAGGGCTTTCAGTGGAGATGATGTTGAGAGTCGAGTCTGAGAGCACAAGAATTACTAGTGCTAGGCTAAATTGTATATTTTGTGAGCCCCATGGTAATTCTTCCCAAAAGATGGAAAACTATGTGGGAGCTAGTAATTTGGGCCCTCTCAAACTTGAGATGTATTTTCAAGAAAGAGGCCTCCTAATAATGTGTAGGTTAAGAGATGGAACCCAAGAGTTTATAGAATGGGGTTCACCCACTTGTAGCTATTTACTAGAGGAGCCTCCTCCATGAGTTTTAGAGAGCATATATTTGGATTGAAATGTTGTTGAACTGTTAATTGAAGATCCTTCATTTTGCATTCTCTTCTATGCTTTCCATTCATGCTCTTGTTTGGATACATTGGTATGAATGTGTTGTTGATATCTTCCTTCTTAATATTGTTGTGGATTGATTAGTATCAGGTAGATGTGCAGGGCTTAGGGCAGATCACAGGCATTCAGATTTGATGTTGCTTTGTGCTTGGCTCCCTGAGGAATTCTTATTACAATTGTTGAGTGATATTTGTGGTAAGCAATTTGTAGGATCTTGCAATTCGTAGTTAGTTGTTGTGTTTTGTGAATTACATAGATTAGTTTCTTGTGATCAATAGATTAGATTCTTTTCCAAGAAGTAGGACTAGGAATAATCTGCAGACTGTAATTATTCAAGAAATATCTGAAACAAAACTGTAGAACATAGATATACAAGTCCTAGTATATCATGTATTCAAGATGAGCTTTCATTGCCATTCTAGGATCGAGATCAAGCCGTAGATGTGCTGAACTGGCAGGTGGGGCACATTACCACCATACTACAAGAAGGTTGAGAATCAAGATAGATAGCAAACAAAATCTGTATTCCTTGTGATAGGAATCAACAAACATTGGCGTCGATAGCCTCTGAAAATCTTCTTGAATCTTGATCCAAGAACTCATATATAACCCTAGAATCGACAATCTAGGTCCGACGAGTTGCATCCGATAGCTAGATCCGACAACCAAAAACTAGACTTGAGAGTTGCATCCGACATTACATCCGACGAGTTGCATCCGATGCCTAGAACCTACGGTGCATCTGATGAGCTAGATCCGACGATCTACATTTGACAATTTTTTGAAAAAATTTCATTCTTCATAGTTATATCCGAAAATTCACATAAACTGATTTGCATCCAACAGTTACATCCGACAAGGGGGACCTCTCAATTACATCTGACAGTCAAATCTGATGGACAACTCATTTTGCTTTTGAATTTGCATCTAATGTGAATCTGACGTGTCACTGATTTTACATTTGACACTTCATCTGATGTTGCATCCGATGATTATCAGTTTAGATTTGACAAGCTTCAGATTGCATCCAATGAGCTAACTAAGCTCCTCACAATTGACATTTGATATCAGATTTCATAATTGATTCTGATATGAGATTCTGTCAAAGACAAACAATCTAAGACATACACATTCATAACAGATTACATCCGACACTATAACCGACAACAGATCCGACAACTTCTAAATTGTAATAGAAGTTACATCCGACGAGTTACGCCTGATTTGGTCACATGATGACTTTTTACTTTTTATTCTTGTATATACTTAGTTTTATGTATCTGATTTTCCTTAAGTTTTATAGAATTTCAGTCTTTAAAAGTTCTAAGTGTAAAATTGATCCAGGTTGGATTTCAACTGGGTCAAATTTTTACTAAGTATCGGATTTCGGCTGGATCGAAAAAATATTAGACCCGATCCAATCCGATACACGGTCAAAAAATTATTCGAATTCGAGAATAGCAGTTAAACGGTTATGACAATCGCGAGACTATAAAGAGCCGCTGTATTAACGATTTAATAAGAATAGTTTTGTTGAGCAGATACTTTTGTGCTTATCTTTGTAAGTTGTGGATGTTTATTTTGTAAATGATTGAATGTATGTGTTGCTTACTATTTTTCCAAAGTCTACATTTTTTTGTAAGCTATGTTTTCAATTGATGATGAATGTTTTGTAAAGACAGATTGGTAGTACTTTGAGGCAGTTCGAGTCCAAACCATGTTGAAGCATTCAGATGATTAAGTTATATTATTATCATTGTGGAATCTGTTATATTATGAGAGACAAAATGAGAGGGAATGTGTGATTCTCCGAGTCATTTGTAGGTTATGCTTAACTGTTGAGTCATAAATGCAGACTACATTATGATGTGCATTTGATCATTCTAATCACTCAATCCAATAGTGGTCCTGCATAGTAAATGTATGGGGAGAGAACTGGTATCAAAGATCTATCAAAAAATAGTTAAATTATTATTTGAATATTGAAGGGTTGTATTGGCCACCTGTGTTAAATATCATTTGATAACCGGTTATTTATCTTTTACACATAATGACAACTTTCACGACTATTATGTCTCCAATTCTCTCTATTTGGGGAACGATATCTTAATTACTACATTAAAAATCTGATAATCTCATTCGGTGAGTCACGACATAAGCCGAATTTTGGCGTCGTTGCCGAGAAGAAGGAGATATTAACCCGTAGAAATTATTATTCTATGGTCCAAGGAATATGATTTGAGATGTCCAGAGGGAATTTTCTTAGAAGTATTCAAGATAGATACTCACTTAGAGTATTCCTTGGATAGATGGTTATTTTAGAAGGTTTATTTCCTTGCTTGAATAGGAAATTACAATTCTAGAAAACCTTTTTAAAAACTAAAGGAGAGTCTCAATGGACCAGGCAACATGAGAATTGCTATCAAGATATTGTAAGAGCGATTGCGAATTATGCATGGCTATGAAACAAGCGTGTTGCAATATAAACAAAAACAACATTCGAATCCAAAGATGCAGTAATATCATAGCTTTCCTTTATATAATTATGCGCAGAATTTCTACATCAAAGGGATTCTGAAATACAGTAACATAATCAAACTGTACATGTATAAACCCACGCATATTACTAACAAGATTGTTAATAATTTGAACATTGAGAGATTGCAAAGCGACGGATTAATAAATTCTGATGAACTAGGTCGTTCCAGTTCTGGTTCTTTAGAAGAAACCTCTTCCACGTTTGAAAAGTTATAATTAGCAGGAAGAGAATCTTCAAAGGTAATGTTGCGTTTGAAAAGTGTTTGCGGGGAAAAAAACCCCTTATTCAAGTTATTTTTGACGGAAAATCATCGCCACACGCTATTACGCCGATGAGAACTGCTTAAAACTGACGCGTAAATGGCCCATTATGGCCGGTTGCACTTTTATTGAAACTCTGTTTATTTATTAATTTACGCTGGACTCAAATTTATTTAAGAGGCCTATGCCCCTAGTTCCCGGGTTTGTCGGGGCTAGGAGGTGCCAGTTCATCTTAAAAACAAGTTAAATGGCAGTTTTATTCACCGTAGGTCACTTTAGTGATTTAAAACCAAATTTGGGGCTCGGCCCTTAAGTTTGGGCCCAACTGCCAAAAAGCCAATATTGGTGCCCATTCATGAAGAGGTGCACCTCTTTGGGTCCCAGCCCTCCGTAGCATTAGAGAGGGCCAACCTCTACGTAACACCATCATTCATCTTCTTAGAGAGAGAGAGAGAAAGAAACTAGGTGCAAAGAAAGAGTTTGTGGAGGAGGAAAGAGGGAAAGAGAAGAAGCAAGGCTGTTTGATCCCTGTTTGGTGCCTCCCATTTCGGTGTCTCCCACTCTACTCTCAGCCTTTCTAATTTTGATGTCCATCATTATTCACTACTCACTTTGGAAGGGAGGAGAAAAAGAGAGGAGGCTGATCTGCCTGGTGCCTTCCACTCTAACTTGATGCCATTTGTTGTAGTGCCTCTAACCCTGTGGTTGCAGGCCCTGACATTGTGAGGATTGTATTTGTATATCTTTCCTATCTCTGACATTTGCTTGCAGGCCTATGAAAAAGTTGGAAGCTTTGTTGTCTCATTGGCAAGGATTCGAGAGTAGAAGAGTGATCTGTTGTCTCAAAGTGTTTAATTCACTTTCTTGCAGTTCTATATGTGATAGGCTGTATATCTAAAACTGTAGAATCTAAGAATTGGTCAAGATTACTCCCTACTTAGAGAAAAGCCATAGCTCAAGTGTGTTATTTGATGTTGGAACAATGTTTTTGTGCTGTTTGTGAATTGTTTGTGTGAGAACCATTTTTCAGAGATGTAAGAAGTCTGAAGCTTCTGTTCTGTGCTAAGCTAAGGAGGAGCCAGCTTTTTGCAACGATTTCATAGCCTTTATTAGGCACTTTGCTGCCCTCTGCTTGACAGGCACTGATGGTTCTGGATGTCATTATTCTGTTTCAAATGCATGATTGTATATCTTTCTATTTCTTTTCTGTGGCCAGAATGGCAACTGTTTGAATGCCATCCAGTCACAAGACATATTTCCTATCTCCGAAGACTAACCTGATCGGTTCTTCTATTGGAGGAAAGAAGTGTGTGCATCATGTTTAAGAAGGATGATGGCAGTTCAGAAATAGATATGGGTCGTGAGGCTACAGTCCTTCATAGCACAAGCTTTGCTTGTAGCCGTGTAGGGGATACCATTGCTATTTATTGGTAGGATGAAGAATGCGTTGTCATTCTTTCTTGAGATGCTCGTTGAAGGATGGAGCACAGATCTTCCGATCTGTTCTATGTAAAGAGAGAGTAAAGAAACTCTGATACTCCGGATTGTGCTTGTTGGTCGTATAGTTACTTCCCCGTTACCTGCGATATGTTCTTACCTGTGCCTGCGTGGAAAAGCCTACCTGTGGCTCCTTCCCTTTGCCTTCCTTTCCACCGTCATCCTACAGGCTGATTTGCAAATCTGCAGCCCTGCTCCTTCTTTTCCCATCTTCCACCTTCCTGCCTGTAGTCGCTCTCCCTGCTGCCAGCGATCTCAGCTGGTTTGTGCCCCTCGTCTCCTATCTCCGACTCCTTCTACCCTGCCCTATGACTATGTGTGGGCTGTACTCTCATCAACGACCCTGCCTGCGGTCTCTTCCATGCCCTGCCTGCCTGCGGTTCCTAACCTGTTACCGGCCCATCCCTCTTTCCCTAACCCACCTACGCTCTAATTCTACCTTGTGACCAGACTTTTGCCAACCTGTCTCTTATTGTGGGCTTGGTGATTAACCTAAATCTACCTCAGTTTGTGCTAGTAATCCTATTTACCTGGGGTTTAGTTTTATTTATTTGTGTTGTTCTAATCAAAACATCAAGGAAATCTTGTGGATTCATAATGCCGATTTCAATAGAAACTAGTGTTGTCCTTCCATCATTTTGCATGCACCTTGTGGAATGAAATTCAGGATGAAAACAAAACTTTTAATGAACTAATCAAATCCAATGAATTAGTAAGTATATGCACCATCACTGCCTTAGCCACAGATTCTCATCAAATCCCTATTTAACCTCACTCGTTAAGTGAATCTCAGCTTATACATGAGTTATGCTTGTACGTCTCATCGGTATCTCAAAAGCCAGAGCTTACACGCATGATCTCTTGTCCATTTCAAAGTTCCTTAGGCTAGCTGGAAATTGTCGGTAGACCGTTAGGAATTTGCCTTGCCGATTGCCATTGAAAGTGCCTGTGATCATGAACGGCCTTATTTTCGACTCCATACCCAATGGAGCTTGAGCTGTAATTGTGGTATAGACCGACTTCCGTTAACATTTCCTTAGATTGGCAGTCTATTTGGGGGTCGTTTTATAATCCTTCAAAAAGTAATTAGCAGGAGGAAAATATTCAAAGGTAATGTTGGAGTCTTCATCAACATCCAGCAGCATTATCACCCGTCTTTGGATTAGACGATCGCCTCTGCCTACGCCATGATCAGCCATTCTGACAGATACAGAGGAATGAGCACAGTAAGCGGAAGGATGAACTATAATACCCTGTGGATTAATGATGGATTTATAAAGAAAAAATCACTGATTAAATATAATCTTAGAAGATTTGAATTCAAGCGACCAATCTTTCTGATAAGATTGTAAGATATCTTGAAAGACGTGGCTTTTATATTCCATGTTGATCATTATGCTTTAAAGTATCTTGTTAATAAACCCGATTTATCTGGTCGAATTGCTCAATGGGTTTTGTTGCTACAAGAGTTCAATTATAAAATTGAGCTTCGTCAAGAAAAGTATCATACGGATGCTGACTATCTTTCACGACTTAGTACGGGAAGGATTGAAGAACTGTTGAATGACGACTTTCCAGATGAAAATTTATTGGAGATATCTTTTACGAATTTTTTATATTCTGATATTATTATTTATCTTAAGGATCAGATATATCCTAAAGATATGATTTGAGAAGAAGCCAGTATTTCAATATAAGGTTGCATCTATACCATCATTAACAATATTCTGTATGAGCTTGGTACCCAAATCAAAACATGGAAGAAAAAGCATGATACCCATATCAAAACTGTTATCTTAAGGTTGATGATTATGAGATCCAAGGGAGAGGTAGATCTTGATGAAGATCTCTTGTAAGAAGATTTGTGTGACTTTGCAAGGCCACATGCCTCACACAACTTTCCACACTTCTTGAAGGCTCTTGGTAGGCCGAGAGCTAGTTCCTTGCTTGCCATTGACTCCATAGATTGAAGATTAGGATGCCTAA